>OX438637.1:8465666-9067500 GCA_949316285.1 Eupithecia subumbrata | reverse complement strand
GAAGACTCCACAGCATCACTCTCTCCAGGACTTTGCCGAGCACGGGTAAGAGAGTGATCGGGCGGTAGGCTTTGGGGTCAGACAGAGGTTTCCCATTGCCCTTTGGCAGGATCAGTAGGCGACCGTCTTTCCAGATCGAGGGGAATACGCCTTCCGATACACATCGGTTGAGCACGTGGGTGAATTCGGCTTTTGCAGCCCACCACACGTGCTTCAGCATCTTCCCCTCAATCCCGTCCATGCCGGGTGTAGTGTTTCGGAGCGATAAAATGATCCGTTGCAGCGAAGTCTGGTCAATGGGCGGGGAATCGGCGCCTGATGGTAAGAGAGCAGCTGCAACTCTGACCTGCCGGTGATAAGCGGTGTCGTGGCTGGGATCGTCGTCTGGGCACAGTGCCGACATCAGCGCAGTCATAGACTCGCCAACGTTGCTTGTGTTGGAGCCCAGGTACTCGATCCCGTTCACAACATTCACCGGCGGTCGCACACGGCCGCACGCCTCCCGATAGGCAAGTCCCCAAGGGTCCTCGTTCCCAGCGTCTGCCAGTTTTCGGAAGAATTCCATTTCAGCGGAAGCCATGGCCTGCCTGTAGGCAGTTCTGGCTTTATGGAATACCTCCCTGGCCGCCTCTTGAATCGGACCCTCCACCCTTCTGGTCCTCTGCCAAGCTCGTCGCGCCTTGAGCTGGTTGCGTCTGAGTTTGTCTAGAGCAGGCGTCCACCACTCGTATCCACGGTCTTTGGTTGCCGCTTTCACAGTGCCTAGACATTCAGACGCGGCGCGCTCGATGAGCTCGGTAAAGGCCCTGCTGAGTTGTTCTGCGGACTCTCTCATTGGTAGACGACTCACCCTCACGTGTACGGCAGTATCAAACGCCCTCCAGTCTGCGTTCCGAGTTCGATAGCGTCGTTGGATGATGGGCTCCGTGGTACGTACGCAGGGCCTTTCAGTGTGGTGTACAACGTCAAACGTGATCAAACGGTGGTCGCTCGACGAGACGTCGTGAACCCTCCACTCGCGGATGCGAACACCGCGCGAGCTTAGGGTTACGTCGATATTCGACTCACCGTTTACCGTACTGAACGTGTACAACTGGCCGCTGGTGTTGTGTACCACGAGATCCCGACCGAGTATGAAGTCCTCCATCTTGGCTCGGCGGTCGGTGACTGTATGGCCTCTTCCGACGTAATGTCGGGTATCAGAGTGCCATAGCGGGGAATGGGTGTTAAAATCCCCGCACACCAGTACCGCTTTGCCTTTCAGGAGGTCTAAGGCTCTCTCCAACTGACGAAGATGAGTATCGATACTCTCGCTGTATTGGAAGTACGTCGATATCACGTAGAGGTTGAGTTCCTCCAAATGGCAGCACACAAAGTGGTCGGTCGATAGGTGGTGCAGGACAGCACACGGCTTGAAGCGGTTCCGCAAATAAATGCCCGCTTTGGAGTGTTCCCCGCATTGGATGAAGGCGCCGGCCGTGGAATATTGTTCTTGTACTAGAACAATATCCAGGCCGAGCGAATCCGCAATTGCGGGTAACTCCCTCGTAGCCGTCACTGCCCCACCTAAGTTGATCTGCCCCACTTTAAGAGCGGGTGTGCTAACCATATTGGACCTGATTGATTAGCTGCTCTTCCGCATGGAGGCGGGCCGGGCAGCACCGCGACGCGGTCCTGTGCGTGCTATCGCGCTTAAAGCGCTTGCACGTAGCGCAGCACACGACCGGTGACTTGCACTGGTCCGCCCTGTGGCCCGTCTCTCCGCAGCGTCCGCAGGTCAGGTCCTTGGCCCGACAGAACTTCTCTGGGTGACCATACATTTGGCACTTGTTGCAGCACGTCACGCGAATGAAGTCATTGACTTCGACGTGCTGCCACCCGATGTATACTGTTCCCAGATTCACTAGCGTCTCCCTCAAGCTAGGCGTGCACTCGAACACGCAGGTGGTCTCTTTGTAGGAGCTGCCCCTGCGCGACCTCTTGAAGGCGCCCTTCATGGCCTCCCTGACCGCAGGTAGCGGCCAAAGCGGGTTATCCCGGAGGTTCAGCTCCCACACTTCGTCGACGAGGGCCTCGAAAGAGGGATCCCCGTCAACGTTGTGGAGAGCAACCAAAGGTTGCTTCCGCTTCGGCTCAACCACTCTCAGGGACGCCGGGACTGCCTTCTTGAGGCGCTCCGCCGCCGCCACCGAGGCCGTCTGCACCATCACGCCAGCGTTGCCCACCTTGCGGACCTTCTCCACCTGCACGGAGATGGCACGGGGCTCAACTGCTCTCTTCAATTCGGCCTTCGTCGTCTCCGAGGTGTTGGTTTCAGCCTCCTCCCTAGGGTAGAAGGCCAAAACCGGACCCTGCGCCTTAATAGGTTTCGGCTCCAGCCCCCTGCCCATCTTCAGCGCGTTCGCAAAGCTGGGCAGATCCTGGGCCGCCGCCGAAACGACTGCCGTTTGGCCCTGCGAAGAGGCAAGTCGAGCCTCGGCCACCTCCGCGCGTCTCTCCGCGTCTGCAAGCTGCAGCTCGATCGCTGCCACGGCGCCAAGTATCTCGTGGCCGAACCCAGTGATGCCACCAATATCTGCCTTGTTTAACTTCGAGCCGGGGCCCGAAGTTATGGCGACAATGCCTCGTATGGCGCCGCGGACGCACTCGAGCAGCTCCAGTTTGGAAGCGGTCGTCAGTTTGAGCCCCCCTGCAGGGGGAGCTTCCAACGGCCGCTTCTCAGGCGCTACGGGTGCAGAGGTTGCCGGAGTCGCCGGAGGAGGCCGCGCCGGAGTCGGCGCGTTCCTCCTGGCGTCGTGCGCCGCGTTACGCGCGCTCGAGCGGCTCTCGATACGAGGTCGCGGCTGCGACGCTCCTGGCTGCGCGTCTACGGGTGACGACAAGGGGCGCTTAGTCCCCGATGGCTTCGGCGGCGGAGTCCTTTGCAGTGAGGGCCTAGCGGTGAAATTACCGCCCGAGTCCACACCCGGATCTCCACCTTCAGCGTCCGACATGTCGCACAGAGACCAAGAACTTTTACAAGTTCCTAGAGTAGATTTACAAGTTCTTAGAATAGAGACTATGTGAGGAAAGAGTTACCCGAGGCTGAGCGCACACAGAGACTAAGTCCCAGTTTACATGTTCATATAATAAAAAATTGAACAGAATAAAATTAAAAATCAAATAAATAAAAAAAAAAAAAAAAAAATTCGCAAAATAAAATAAACCCAAATTCAAAAATTTTATCCAATTTATAAAAAAATCCAATTAATTAAATGTCAAAAATTAAAATAAAAAATAAATTAAATCAAAATTCAAAATTAATCCAATAAACAAATTAAATGAAAAATAAATTCATCAAAAATTAAAAATTAAAATAGACCAGAATAAATTAAAATTAATCCAATAAATAAAAATATAATTAAATTAATCCAATAATAAAATAATCCGAACAAAATTAAATTAATCCCAAAACTAATCAAATAAACCCAAATAAATAAATTCAGCAAAATAAAATTAATCCAAAAATAAATTTAAAATAATCAAATAATCCAATAATAAAATTATAAAATTATTCGACTAAAATTAAATTAATCCAAAAATTAATCAAAAATAATCAAATTAATAAATTCAGCAAAATAAAATTAATCCAAAAGAAATAAAAATTTAAAATAATCAAATAATCCAATAATAAAATAATTCGACTAAAATTAAATTAATCCAAAAATTAATCAAAAATAATCAAATTAAATAATCCAGCAGAAATAAAACTAATCCAAAAATAAAATAAAATTTATCAGCAAATCAAATCCAAAAATATGATTAAAATCGTGGGATGTCCAAATTATAAGTGGCAGACCAATTAAAAGAAATAATTAATTAAGAAATTAAATTGATCAAAGTGATCAATTTGATTGAGATACAATTAATTAAAGTGAAAAGCGGACGGGAGGTGAAGCCTCCGCCCGCTGTACCTGTATTTGTTGGTGTCCTTGTCCAGCGGCAAGATGGCCGCCGGCACTATACACTAATGACCCTTGCGAGAGCAGGAGGATCCGATACGGCACAGAGGTGAGGCCCCCGCACCGTCTTCTATCCCTGTTATATTCCAAAATGGCCGCGGCACAAATAGGCAAAACCCCCTTGCGAGAGCAAGAGGGACCGATAAAGCACACACAAACACTGACGAAATATTTAAATAAATTAAAAATCAGAGCGGCGCTGAGGCAAAACACGTCCGTCCCCGGCCCGAGCCGACAACGCAGTCCTAGCCGACAACGCAGTAGATAGGGACATCCCTCCATCCTTCCCATGGTCCCGCCAACCTTGCGGTTATACGGACCGAAACTGTGAGAAAAGAGCCACTCGGGTGACTCAAGACTCTACAAATCCTACGCACTTTGTCCCGTACACTCTCCCCCTTCTGGGGCATGCCACATCACATCACAGACTTCATTGCCGGCCTGCTCCTCCCCAGCTCGGTGCTGCTCTGTGCCCCCCCCATCCCTTTTCGAAAATGTGCTTTCCTCAGCGCGCCTTAGTTTGTGCCAGTAGTGTGCGAAAATTTTTAGCTGCTTAAAATTATGCTCGGAAGATACCAGGGTATAGAAGAAGATAGGCTCCTCATGCTCACGCTCAACACTATTAAGTAACTTACTTCTACCCTCCTTATAAATTGGACAATCCCATAAAACGTGGTCCCTAGTCTCAGCTGGCTCCCCACAACTACACGCTGCTGTGCCGCTCAAGCCTAGGTTACTCAGTCTCTGTCTGAAGCATCCGTGGCCCGTCAGGAGCTGCGACACCTCGTGATCGGGTTCAACCCAGTGCGCTCTCATGCGCTCTCCCACGTCTGGGAAGAACCGGTAGAGGTCACGGCCCTTGTCTTCAGACTCCCAACGGGCCTGCCAAGAGTCAATGGTCTCCTCATCGACCCGCCGCCTAAGCCGCCTATGCACCTCTCTGGGCTCGCCCTCGGTCACTGCCAGTCTGCGGCCAGCACGGGCTAACAGCAGGTCGGCCGGCAGGACCCCCGCCAAAACCGGCAACGCAGCAGTACTGCATGACCTGTAGGCCTTCGTTAGTAATACTAGCGAGGGCCTCTGGGTCCTCAGGAGTACGCTGCGGACAACGTGGACGGAGGCTCTGTGGGACCATATCTTTGCCGCGTAGGTCACCGTTGCCTCGTAAGTCCCCCTATAGAGCACCTTGAGTGCTCGGTGCCGAACTCCCCACTTGTTGGCTGAGATCCGGGACATCTTGCCGAAGGACTTGCTCGCTCTTTCACCTATCGATGCCGCGTGGGGCGCAAAAGATTGGGTGGGGTCAATTATGACACCCAACACCTTGGCCTCGGTGACGGACCGGATCGACGTGGCAGACGCGTTGGCCTTGAGCAGGGGTGGCCGTTGTAGACGCCCTTTCAGGGTCATGGTCTGGGACTTAGCGGCGGCGAAAGTGAGCCTGTTTCGCGCTCCCCATTCTTCCACCAGTCCCAGAACGGCCGCTCCTTTCTCCTCTAACTCTCTCCGAGCATCCCCTGCCACCAACACCGTCACGTCGTCCGCGTATGCCATGAATTCTACCCCAGCTGGCACCGGTAGGCGGAGTAGGTCGTCCAACAGCAGGTTCCAGAGTGTGGGGCCTAACACCGAGCCCTGAGGGCACCCCATAGTGGAGGTCTTCCACACCACGCGGCTACCCGCGATCATGGCCACCCTGCGATTGGAGAAGTAGCTCGCCAACATCCGGTAGATGTTTGGCGGGCAGCTTCCCAGTAGATAGGGACAGTGGGAATCTCGTTAATCCATTCATGCGCGTCACTAATTAGATGACGAGGCATTTGGCTACCTTAAGAGAGTCATAGTTACTCCCGCCGTTTACCCGCGCTTGCTTGAATTTCTTCACGTTGACATTCAGAGCACTGGGCAGAAATCACATTGCGTCAACACCCGCGAGGGCCATCGCAATGCTTTGTTTTAATTAGACAGTCGGATTCCCCTTGTCCGTGCCAGTTCTGAGTTGACCGTTGAACGGCGGTCGTAAAGGCGCGCACCGACCGAGGCCGATACGGCCCCATGGCTAGGGAGATCCGCGGAAGGCCGGAGCACGAGTCCGGATTCAGCCCCCCCGAGGGGAGGCATCGACCAGGCCCGGCACCGGCCGCATCCGCTTCCCTCCCAAACCCGACACACCCCGGTCCTCAGAGCCAATCCTTATTCCGAAGTTACGGATCCAATTTGCCGACTTCCCTTACCTACATTATTCTATCGACTAGAGGCTCTTCACCTTGGAGACCTGCTGCGGATATGGGTACGAACCGGCGCGACATCTCCACGTACATCCCTCACCTGAATTTTCAAGGTCCGCAGAGAGTATCCGGACACCGCCGCAAATGCGGTGCTCTTCGCGTTCCGAACCATATCTCCCTTCTATAGGATTCCATGGAACTCGAACGCTCAGGCAGAAAAGAAAACTCTTCCCGAACCTCTCGGCGGCGTCTTCAGGCCACTTTGGGTTACCCCGTCGAACTCTCGCTTTGAAACGAGTGAACGATTATTGAAACGGTTCCGCTGCCGGGTTCCGGAATAGGAACCGGATTCCCTTTCGCTCAAAGGGCGTTATTTATCAGATAAACACGCCTCATCGACATAAGATTTCTCCTTGAGCTTAGGATCGACTGACTCGCGAGCAACTACTGTTCACGCGAAACCCTTCTCCACGTCAGTCCTCCAGGGCCTCGCTGGAGTATTTGCTACTACCACCAAGATCTGCACCGACGGCGGCTCCATGCGGGCTCACGCCCAGACACTTCTGCGCTCACCGCCGCGCACGTCCTACTCGTTACGGCTTAATGATAATAAAATTAAATTATCGCACATGCCGGTAACGGTAGTGTATAGGCAAAACGCTTCAGCGCCATCCATTTTCAGGGCTGGTTGCTTCGGCAGGTGAGTCGTTGCACACTCCTTAGCGGATTCCGACTTCCATGGCCACCGTCCTGCTGTCATGAGCGACCAACGCCTTTCATGGTGTCCCATGAGCGTTTTTTGGGCGCCTTAACACTACGTTTGGTTCATCCCACAGCGCCAGTTCTGCTTACCAAAATTGGCCCACTTGGCACCGTCATCAGATCTCCGGCTTCATCATTCGAGTAAGCCGGAGTTCTCACCCATTTAAAGTTTGAGAATAGGTTGAAGTCGTTTCGACCCCAATGCCTCTAATCATTCGCTTTACCGGATGAGACTGTTCAAATCGACGCCAGCTATCCTGAGGGAAACTTCGGACGGAACCAGCTACTAGATGGTTCGATTAGTCTTTCGCCCCTATACCCAGTTCCGACGATCGATTTGCACGTCAGAATCGCTACGGTCCTCCATCAGGGTTTCCCCTGACTTCGACCTGACCAGGCATAGTTCACCATCTTTCGGGTCCCAGCATCTGTGCTCAGAGCGCGCCTGCAATCTCAGATTGGAAACGAGACGCCTCGGGAGTGCGAGAGGTCGACCGAGATCGACGCACCATCCTCCCTGAGCGGACGGCAAGCGTCCACCTTCACTTTCGTTGCGCCTTTCAGTTTAGACATTTTACTCAATGACTCGCACACATGCTAGACTCCTTGGTCCGTGTTTCAAGACGGGTCCTGCGAGTGCCCGAAACTGAATCATCGCAGACACGGTACGCGCACAGTCCGAGACAGCACGGCTGCGACAACAGGCGCGCCGCATCTCCGCTCGCACTTGGGCAGGACGGTGATGACGACGTAGCCTTGCGTCGGGCCGGACGCGCATAAACGCGTACGCGATCCGTTAAAAATACCGTCCGACAGCCGGTCGGCAACCGTCACGGTCTAAACTGAACCCCGCGAGGGGACAGTCTAGACTCCCGAACGGCGCTTAGACCGACATCGAACGGGTCGCGATGTATTACTAAGGGAGAAGTGCACGCCGTCCACGAACGTAGTAACCACCAGCACCGTGCCGAACGGCCGAAGCCGACAACATCGAGCGCTCGCAGCCACGCCGCGGAATAACGATGAATCTCCCCGTTCGTTCATTCGAGTTTCGCAGGTTTACCCCTGAACGGTTTCACGTACTGTTGAACTCTCTCTTCAAAGTTCTTTTCAACTTTCCCTCACGGTACTTGTTCGCTATCGGTCTCGCGGTAATATTTAGCCTTAGATGGAGTTTACCACCCACTTAGGGCTGCACTCTCAAGCAACCCGACTCTGAGGAGTGTCCCTCTCGCCGCCATCCTCCGTCGCTACGGGCCTGGCACCCTCTATGGGAAATGGGCCCCGTTCAAGACGAACTTGGACAGGAGTGGACGACGACGAGAAAGCGGAACCTCCCGAACACCACATCTCCCGACGCCGTTACAACGTCGGGATTCAGTGCTGGGCTTATTCCTGTTCGCTCGCCGCTACTAAGGAAATCCTAGTTAGTTTCTTTTCCTCCGCTTACTAATATGCTTAAATTCGGCGGGTAATCCTCCCTGATCTGAGGCCAACGTATAAAAAGGGGAGGCAGACACGATATCCGTTACGACGCGACACACGAGATGTCACGCCCTTCGGACGTCGAGTCCGCCTACCGCGCTCTTTTTTCATCAAGCATGATGTTATTGTATAATATATATTATAAGAATGATACATATGCTCGCTTTTGTAGCTCGTCGTTTACGATCAGTTTATGCAACAACGCATCAGCGCGATATTATAATCACACATCGTTTGTTGTAAATTTTAATCGACGACTCGCAACGAGCACTGTCATGTCTTAAATTTTAAACAACATGCTTTATTTTGTATATTTAAACGGACTCTCGGTGTTTAATTAAAAACACCAAGGGAACCGTCAGATGCGTTTAATTAAAAACGCAATGTGGTTGTTTATTTATGCAGCCGGCCCTCAGACAGGAGTGGTCCTGGATGTGTATCCACGGACCGCAATGTGCGTTCGAAATGTCGATGTTCAAATGTGTCCTGCAGTTCACACTATGACGCGCAGTTAACTGCGTTCTTCATCGACCCGCGAGCCAAGTGATCCACCGTCCAGGGTAATAGTTTACGATGTACATTTTTAAACGTATGTTTATATACATATATAACATATATTAGATTTGTATTAACTTAGAACGAGAGCAGCGAGTTAACACACACGCTCTCTCACTCTAAACCGTGATTTTTGTTTAGTTAACGAGCACGCTTCATTCGTCCGAGCTCGGGGTGCGGATTTCTCACCCGTCAAAGCCATACGACGCGAGCGTGACGCGAGATAAACGGATAAACCGAACCTCTTAAAAATATAACTTTGGATGTTTATTAAATATATGTATCGCACATGTATCGTTGTATGTAAGAAAAAACATACGACAATAAAGCACGTATACACACACGTTAATGATCCTTCCGCAGGTTCCCCTACGGAAACCTTGTTACGACTTTTACTTCCTCTAAATGATCAAGTTTGGTCAACTTCCCAACGACGCCAACGGCCGTGAAGCCACCGCGTGTCGGTCCGAAGACCTCACTAAATCATTCAATCGGTAGTAGCGACGGGCGGTGTGTACAAAGGGCAGGGACGTAATCAACGCGAGCTTATGACTCGCGCTTACTAGGAATTCCTCGTTTATGGGGGATAATTGCAAACCCCAATCCCCAGCACGAAGGAGTTTCAACGGGTTGCCCGGGCCTTTAGGCCAGGGAGAACATGTTGATTCCTTCAGTGTAGCGCGCGTGCGGCCCAGGACATCTAAGGGCATCACAGACCTGTTATTGCTCAATCTCGTGCGGCTCGAAACCGCCGGTCCCTCTAAGAAGAATTTTAATACGTCGCCAGTGAGTTGCTTGACCGAAGCCATGCACACCGAAATGACGACGCCTATTTAGCAGGCTAGAGTCTCGTTCGTTACCGGAATTAACCAGACAAATCGCTCCACCAACTAAGAACGGCCATGCACCACCACCCACCGAATCAAGAAAGAGCTGTTAATCTGTCAATCCTTCCGGTGTCCGGGCCTGGTGAGATTTCCCGTGTTGAGTCAAATTAAGCCGCAGGCTCCACTCCTGGTGGTGCCCTTCCGTCAATTCCTTTAAGTTTCAGCTTTGCAACCATACTCCCCCCGGAGTCCAAAATCTTTGGTTTCCCGGAAGCTGCCCGCCGAGCCATTGTAGTAACGTCGGCGGATCGCTAGATGACATATTTACGGTTAGAACTAGGGCGGTATCTAATCGCCTTCGAACCTCTAACTTTCGTTCTTGATTGATGAAAACACCTTTGGCAAATGCTTTCGCTGATGTTCGTCTTGCGACGATCCAAGAATTTCACCTCTAACGTCGCAATACGAATGCCCCCAGTTATCCCTATTAATCATTACCTCGGAGTTCTGAAAACCAACAAAATAGAACCGAGATCATATTCTATTATTCCATGCACGAAATATTCAAGCAGCATTTTGAGCCCGCTTTGAGCACTCTAATTTGTTCAAAGTAAAATTGTCGGCCCATCTCGACACTCAATAAAGAGCACCGCGATAGGATTTTGATATTGAACGGGCGTTTAACCGCCCGCTCACCGACGATATGCTCCGCAAACGTGTCAGTATCACCGCGGATGCGGTGCACCGACAGCGCGGCGCACAAATGCAACTACGAGCTTTTTAACCGCAACAATTTTAGTATACGCTATTGGAGCTGGAATTACCGCGGCTGCTGGCACCAGACTTGCCCTCCAATTGTTCCTCGTTAAAATATTTAAAGTGTACTCATTCCGATTACGAGGCCTCGTAAGAGTCCCGTATCGTTATTTTTCGTCACTACCTCCCCGTGCCGGGAGTGGGTAATTTGCGCGCCTGCTGCCTTCCTTGGATGTGGTAGCCGTTTCTCAGGCTCCCTCTCCGGAATCGAACCCTGATTCCCCGTTACCCGTGACAACCATGGTAGTCGCAGAAACTACCATCGAAAGTTGATAAGGCAGACATTTGAAAGATGCGTCGCCGGTACTGGACCATGCGATCGGCAAAAGTTATCCAGATTCATCAAAATTAACGACTTCGGACGCGAGGCCCTCCGTCGATTGGTTTTGATCTAATAAAAGCACTCATCCCATCACTGGTCAGAGTTCTGATTGCATGTATTAGCTCTAGAATTACCACAGTTATCCAAGTAACCGAGTAAGATCTAAGGAACCAAAACTGATATATTGAGCCATTCGCGGTATCGCCTTAATACGGCTTGCACTGAGACATGCATGGCTTAATCTTTGAGACAAGCATATAACTACTGGCAGGATCAACCAGGGAGCTTATCGGACTCTTTTTTTAATAGAGAGTGCTGATAGAGCATCATTCATTCCCAAGCCAGCCGCTGAGCGCGGCGTGCTTGGGTTGTCTTTTTATCGACTGAATGTTTCAAAATTTAATCCATTATGATGGATTTCATGAAACGACTTTAGTGTCGTTACAAATGTACTTTCCTTTCAGGTGACATCCACGTTTTTCTTTATAATAAAACTGGTTTCAATGTGTGCGTTATCGACGAATCGACGTTCACGCCCGGAGTGTTGAGAGACAAAAGCTCGTGGCCGCGTTTACAGCGCGAGGGCGCAGCTGAATAACACTGAAAATCCATCATCAATGTACTATATGTTCAATACATATTATTGATATCATCCAAGCAGGCCGTGCCACATAACGACTGGCTTGCATTGGATTCATAAACGGTAAAACACAGAGCAATAACGTGACATCGTATGTAAGTTCGCTACTAATATCAACGTTATATATACCAAAAATAATAATAGAGTGCTTAAAATGATGTGTTATTTATTGTAACAACCTCTGTGTTGTCCACAATAAAAATAGGCAATCGAATCGCCCCGCTTTGTTAACGATACATGTTTTATAATCATGAATCGTTATAACAAAGTTTACCTCTCGGACGACTCTCCCCACACGACTCTACCATTGTATTTGGTAGAGTCACCGCTGCTATGCTTATTTCTTTCACTTGGCGTATAACAGTGTTTGAATTTACGATTTTAGCGCGGCGCCATTGCGTTTATATTATTATAAAATCATTTTTTTTTATTGCAAGAATAAAAGGCAAAAGAAAAAGAACAAAAAAAAAAGCATAGAGTCCCTTTTTCAAAAATGTCGTCACCACACCCGTTTTACATGTTCACAAAATAGAACAGAGATCATGTTAAACATATTATTAAGACTATTGAAGACAAAAAAAAATAATAGTTATAGTTTGTATAGTGTTACATAATTATGTATACAAATTTAAGCGGTGAAAAAAATAAAATAAAAAAATAAAAAATACCCACATACCTATGACGTCACGAAGTTCTTTTGGGTCTCTCTCACCAGCCGTCAGCCGTTGCGGTGGTGGAACACGGACGCACGGACGAACAGACGGTAGACCCTGGAAAGTATATATAAAAAAAAAAAAAAAAAAAAAAAAAAAAATTATTATTGCGAAGTACTAGTAGTGTTCTGCCCGCGGCTTCGCACTTGTGCAGTTTCTATGGAAATTTTTAAAAGTTATTTATATCACATGTTAACTGTTTTATGGGTTAGAGCCTATGTTTTATTCCAGACTTTGATCAATATTTATGCATTTATCGGTTCAGTCTTTATGGCCTTGAAGAGGTAACAAACATCCAAACTTTCGTTTATAAAATATTATCATACTTATTATATCGCTGCTGGTTCAATGCTAAGGTGAAAATCGTGAAAATCGTTTTTATCAAATTTAAGTGATGAAAAAATAAAAATTAAATACCGACCATACTCTACCTATGACGTCACGAAGTTATTTTGGGGCCTCTCTCACCAGCCGTCAGTCAGCCGTCAGCCGTTGCGGTGGTAGATCACGGACGACCAGACCTTAGAGCCTGGAAAATATAATATAAAAACGAATTAAATTTTAGTATTACGAAGTACTACCAGTTCCGCCCGCGGCTTCGCACGTGCAGTTTCTATTCTAGAGGTAACGAACATCCAAACTTTCGTTTATAAAATATTAATGTACGTATTATATCGCTGCTGGTTAAATGCGAAGGTGAAATTTATCTATCCGCCTATCCAGATCCGACTTTTCGACATTTATAGCGCTATTTGTAAAAACGCATTTTAATTATCTGAAGAGTATATTGTATGGGACTGCCATATTAAAAAGATTCCGCTATCTCTAAATATTCATATATTATCTTTTATTTCATACCATGATAATAATATCTATGCAGTGGCGATTCCTGGCGTTCATTAAATGGTAGGTACCCCATAAATGTTTATTTTTCACTGTCCATACAAAAGACATCAACGCGCTCTCATGGCTAATTTAGTTGTTCCGATTATGTACCTAATTAAACACTGAAATTAATAATAAATTGAGCTACCTGTAGATTGTTTGAACAGTCTGCACTTATCTCAATTGTTTCAATAATTGTAAATAGGTACCAACCAGTTCTCTAATTAGCATCTTTAACTATGACAAATTGCCGTTTTTTATGGAGATTTTCAAGAAAACTGAATTTTCAATACAAAACTTTTTACTTTAGGTATTTATTGTTTGTATTTAAAAACTGACTGACGACTAAAATAATACAACGAAACATGTGAAATGAGCTGTTTTTAACCGACTTTGAAAAAAAAGAGGAGGGTTCTTTATTACGCTCTACGTTTCTTTTTTAAGTTTAATTCACAAGGGATAAAACTCCCGAACAATAGTATTTTATTGTTAGCAATAATATAATACACTAGCTAGCTTCTGACCGCGGCTTCGCACGCGTATTTTCGCTATAATAAGTAGCCTATTATCGATAAGTTACGCCTTGCTCTAAACATACGCCAAATTTCATCTTGATCTGTTCAGTAGTTTTGCAGATCCCTTATGTAACAAAAATTCAGATTTCACACAATTTCGGCTTTTTTTAAATTTGTAGGATTATTAAGAAATGGCGAGATTTATTTTGGTTTTTCAAACAATTTTATAAAAAATTAAAAGTTTCAAAAGAAAACACATTTTTTTGCGCATACATTGCGAACGCTGCGCTGGCTGAACCCTACGAGATATATCAAAATAATGTACTACAGTATTGTACACCTTAAACTATGTAGGTACATAAAATTCCGTATCAGCATTGCACCCATGCGAAGCCGGGGCGGGTCGCTAGTTAGTACATCCTACTAATAATACTATTATGAATGCGAAAGTTTGTGAAAAATTAAATCTTCTGTAGTTTACCTAGGATCTCCAAGAATACTGAACAGATCAAGATGAAATTTGGCATACTTCACTTTGTAGAACGTTGCATAACTTAAACAATAGGCTACATAGTATACCGAAAATACGCGTTTGAAGCCGCGGGCTGAAGCTAGTATTTGTATAATTGACGTGATTCAATTGCGACAAGTTCAAGTTCACAATAATCACATAAAATAACACATTGATTTCGACAAAATAACTCTATCTAAACTAAATAATTATTATTTGAACATTTTTCAACGCGATTAAAACAAAATAAATTAAACTGCTAACAAATTCATCTAATGTTTACGCAACAACTAAGGATGAATCCCATAAATACTTCTAAATTTACTAATAATACTCTAAAGATTTAAGAAAGCCATTTGAACTAGATAGCTGAACCAGATTTACTTTAAAATTCTTTTAAACAAGGTTCTGACGTAATGAATGACAGATGGTCACAAAACCTTTAATATTACAAAATCGTTCAGATTAAATCTAAGATCTATTTCCAAATCCATTACTTATTATTTTACGATTTTCAGGAAGAAATACAGCTAGCTAAATCTTGGTTTTTACAAATTCACCCGCGAACTCATTTTATTAATTTGTAATTGAAATCTCGATCAATGCTTACATTTAATCTCTTACCTATTTTTAAATCCGTTATTAATTATTTAAGGAATTTTAATAGGAGAGAAATCTAACCAATTCACCTTTTTCAAAAATTATTAGATGTAAGTACTTGGTATCAAAACATTATTGATTTATAGAAAAGTAAACTAATCAAAAATTGATAACTTAACTCGTACTTTAAATATTATTTTATGATTTAAGATGGCAACTTGCAGATATCACTAAGGTTGTCATAAAAGCGTTGTTGTTTTGAAATAAGGGTTCTTCAAACTGGTCGGCTGAAGGTTCGCTGCCTGCGGCGACATATAAAATTTGGATAGAGGATATTATTATCCTCTATAGAAATATTATGTAAATTTTATTTCGAATATAAAACCAAAAAAAAGTGACCGATGTTAGGCCCTGGCCAAAATCTTCTTATACCTATCAACCGTCTACTACGACTACGACCAGTCTGTTTATTTATCTGCAATTTTGGTATTGAAAATAATAAAACCAAGTTATCTATGTATTACACAAAAATCTTTAAAATATTAAAACTAGATGCACAAAAACAAATTACAAAACTCGACTTGTTTCATAGTCAAATTATTCAGTCCATTTACTGACTGAAAACTACAACCCCCTCAAGGATCTAGGTCGACTTAAAAATTACATGTAGATAGATACATACATAGTGGTAGGCGATCGAATAGAACCACAGATGAAGTTGGTGCGTGTTGTGTTTCGAGAATAAATTATTAAATTTGTCACGGCGCGGCGCGGCGCGGCGCGGTGCCACGTCGCAGTGGGCAGTCGTTCGTGACTCTTTCAAAGTTACAGGGTTGCAAAAAAATAGCATTAATTTTAAAGTTCTGCGGTACCTACAACCACAATTTCATTTTATTAAATACCAAAACAAACCAACAGATGGCGTTACTTGTTCCCTAAAACACACTAATTGTAAAATATTACAATCAAATTAGGATCTTAAATAGGCAGGTACCTACACAATAAATCCACAAGTCTTCAACGTGTGTCGTCTAGACGTAGATTTATACATTTTAGGAGCTGGCGCGATCAACTCTTGTTTTTAGTGTTTCTCGAGATCGAAGATCGGTTTAGAAACCTATGTATATGGTCTCGCTTTGTCCGTCCTTCTTTCCCTCCTTAATATACTCAGCAACTACCGCAGCTATCAACTTGAAATCGCCTGTACAGATTAAAAGATGAAGGAAAAAAAAAATAATAATAATAATAAAAAATTAAAAATGAACATTTTCCATACAAATTGTGATGTCGAAATTTCAAAAGATATCTACAGGGTCATGTGGGATATCAAATAAAAGGTATCGGTTTGTACATTTCAAAATAGTTTACATAATTTCTGTAGGTTTCATCCTTTTTGAAATATTTCGAAAAGAGTCGAAATTTTACCCCCTATCTCCTAAGATTGCAGAGCGATCTATCTGAAATGTATGTTACGTTTATATAGTAGGTATGGAGAAGTTTGTAAAAACTAACACTTTTTGAAAAATGGTCAAAAAGGGGGGATTCCTCACCGAGTGGGCTATCAAATGGAAGGTTTTGGTTTGCACTTTTCAAAACAGTTTTTGAAATTTCTGTAGAATTACACACTTTTTGAAATATTTTGATTAAAGTCAATAAATTGACTTGATCTCCAAAGTACCTATCCAAAGAGCGATCCATATGAAATGTGGTTTGGTAAGTACTTGGGTACTATTTTTAGGTAGGTATTCATTAAATAGCGATGTCTCTAACCGGTACCTTAAGTACGCATGTATATGTATAATCGACAAACGTTGGCCTGGATTTGATAAAATTGTTTGAAAAACCAAACAAAATCTCGCCATTTCATAATAATCCTACAAATATTAAAAAGCCGAAATTGTGTGAAATCTGAATTTTTGTTACCTAAGGGATCTGCAAAACTACTGAACAGATCAAGGTGAAATTTGGCGTATGTTTAGAGCAAGGCGTAACTTATCGTTAATAGGCTACTTATTATAGCGAAAATACGCGTGCGAAGCCGCGGTCAGAAGCTAGTGTATTATATTATTGCTAATAGTAAAATACTATTGTTCGGGAGTTTTATCCCTTGTGAATTAAACTTAAAAAAGAAACGTAGAGCGGAACATAGAACCCTCCTCTTTTTTCAAAGTAATACCTACGGTAAAAATGTTTGTATTGAGAATTCAGTTTTCTTGAAATAGTTCTCACTGCAGACTGTTCAAACAATCTATAGGTAGCTCAGTTTATTATTAATTTCAGTGTTTAAATTACATAAATCAGAACATGATTAAACATAGAACCAGAGAATTTTAATAAACTAAATTAGCCATGAGAGCGCGTTGATGTCTTTTGTATGGAGCGTGAAAAGGAAATATATTATTAACGCCAGGAATCGCCACTGTATAGATATTTTCATGGTATAAAATAAAATGTAATTAATATATATAAAATTTATATAAATTGTCAAATTCATAGGAAGATTGAATTGGAACAAACAGTCTGCAGTTAGCTTAATTATTTCACTTAATTAGTTGATAAAGACAATGAAAATCGAATGATAGAAATAAATTACAACTAGTGTTTACAATTAAAACAATCGAGCTAACTGCAGACTACTGCAAACAATCTACAGGCAGCTCAAGTGATCCATATCAATACCAGTTCGATTTTATTAATATGGATCAGTTGAGCTACCAATAGATTGTTTGCGACAGTCAGAAGTTAGCTCAATTGTTTCACTTTTTAGTTGATAAATAGAATTACAATCAAATAATAATACAACTAGTATTTAAAATTACTGAAACAATCGAGCTAACTGCAGACTGTTCAAAAAATGTGCAGGTAGCTTAATTTATCAATATTATAATTGATAAATTCGTAACTGTAGATAACAGCAGTTAGCTCAATTATTTCACTTATTAGTTGATAAAGAAAAATTACAATCTAATAATGCAAATAAATGAAAACAATCTACAGGCAGCTCAAGTGACCAGTTGCATATAACTATGTACAGGTAGTATGTATATTAGTTGATTAATGTAATTATCTTTGATATGGATCAGTTGAGCTGCCTGTAGATTGTTTGCAACAGTATGCAGTTGGCTCAATTTTTTCAATTGTTAATACTAGTTGTGATTTATTTATATTATTTGCTTGTATAATTTCCTTTATGTGTGAGTAAAGATGTAAGATTAAATTATCTAGTACCCACAATACATGCTTTGAGTAGCTTACTTTGGGGCTAGATGGTGCTGTGTGGATTGTCCAGCATTATTTATTTATCATGAAAAAAATCAAATCATGAAAATACGATAAGTTGTTTGGAACAAACAGTTCAATTGTAAATCATCATCATCATCAGTCTGTCTTAGTCCACTGCTGGACATAGGCCTCCCATAATAAGCAATTGTAAGTACTTGTAATAAAGACGTAATTTAAAAAGGAAAAAATACTATAACTAGTTAAGAAATTTAATAAAACAGATGACTAATGTGTAGCTACCTACTAAGACTGGGCATTGAATGTGTTATACTATGCACTTGCAGTGCCCACAACTCACAGATGACTAATGTGTAGCTACCTACTAAGACTGGGCATTGAATGTGTTATACTATGCACTTGCAGTGCCCACAACTCACAGATGACTAATGTGTAGCTACCTACTAAGACTGGGCATTGAATGTGTTATACTATGCACTTGCAGTGCCCACAACTCACAGATGACTAATGTGTAGCTACCTACTAAGACTGGGCATTGAATGTGTTATACTATGCACTTGCAGTGCCCACAACTCACAGATGACTAATGTGTAGCTACCTACTAAGACTGGGCATTGAATGTGTTATACTATGCACTTGCAGTGCCCACAACTCACAGATGACTAATGTGTAGCTACCTACTAAGACTGGGCATTGAATGTGTTATACTATGCACTTGCAGTGCCCACAACTCACAGATGACTAATGTGTAGCTACCTACTAAGACTGGGCATTGAATGTGTTATACTATGCACTTGCAGTGCCCACAACTCACAGATGACTAATGTGTAGCTACCTACTAAGACTGGGCATTGAATGTGTTATACTATGCACTTGCAGTGCCCACAACTCACAGATGACTAATGTGTAGCTACCTACTAAGACTGGGCATTGAATGTGTTATACTATGCACTTGCAGTGCCCACAACTCACAGATGACTAATGTGGAGCTACCTACTAAGACTGGGCATTGAATGTGTTATACTATGCACTCGCAGTGCCCACAACTCACAGATGGTTAATACGGATCTACTTCCTGAGTCAGGGCAGTGAAAGCGTTATACTAATTAACTCTACCAACACTTGCAGTGCCCACAACTCACGGATGACTAATGCTAAATTGGGCAGTGAAAATTATATCGCATTTTAAGATAACCCTTTTACTGTCAGCGAGATGCTTCAATGTAGGTACTCGAATGGTTGCTCGGCGACTCCGCCCCAGCAGGCGGGCACTGGCGTCCACGCAGTGGGCGACTCCGCCCACAATGAAGCGGCGACTCCGCCCACAGTGGGGGACGTATCCCCGCGCAGTGAGGCGGCGACTCCCGCGCAGCGACGCGACGCGGCGACTCCCCCACAGCGAGGCGGCGCCTCCCCTGTCGCCGCTGGCGTCGCTCCTGAGTTCAAATTCTATATTTTAATCTATTTGTCATCTCCCAAATACTCAAACGCAACTCGGATTTAAGCAGATCTCAAGTCGCGATTTTTTGTCAGTTTTCCATGAAATTCTATCAAAAATTCTTCATTTGAAACATGCTTAAATCTAAGCTGTGTTTGAGTATTCAGGGGATAGTGCAGCTGTCAGCAACACTTACAAGCTACGGACAGTTCGCTAACTCCGCGCCGCCCGCGCCGGCTCCAAGCAATGTCTGTTCGAGCCATGAACCTATATCTAACCAACTTATAACTAACCACATTTACTCTAAACATTGATGGTTCGAGCGAGGTTGGTCAGCAAGGGTATTTTGATTCGCTGGAAAGGCCGTCGTATTCGATATCGGAAGCTTTTTACGAAGAAAACGTTTCCGATATCGAATGCAACGAAAATACCCCTGCAAAGGCGCATCTGTGAGGAACCTCGGCCAGTGGGTGGTGTTCAATGAACCAAACACATTGGGTATGTTGTTGGGGACGGCAAAGAAAATCGATTGGTTTCATTTAACGACATACACTGCACTACTCATATAAATTCTAAACGTACCAACATCCGTAACATACCTGAAACATACGTAGTCAACGGAACTAGCTAACGAACATACAAACATACCTACATAGACTAGAGTTTGATCAATCTCAGTCGCTCGAACACTCCTTGTCAAAAAATCAAAATCTAAAACTCTTTATTTCCATAAATACAATAAATGTACACTTAGAAAAGGTCAAATTGTAAAATTAAACACTGACACGGAAAAAATAGACTAAAGTAAAGAAGCGACGAAGAAACCTTTAGCCTGTTAATGTTTTTCGAGTGTAGCAAAACCCGTCCCAAGCATTTTTATCCTCTAGATAATCTGATATTTTATAACAAGCCTTTTGTTTCGTCTTGCTTTCATTTTTACGCTCTAGGGCAAGAATTATGTCGGTTGTAGGTTTCACAAAGTGGTATATTGAGAACAACAAAAGATATTAATAGAATCGCTCACAGTCTCAGCAAACCACACTGCACCAGTCCAAGATACCCCGAAAAAGTCCCTCAAAATGTGACAGCCGCAACCCATCAACCCTTTTCTATACTATAGTCAAGCCATTCTCAAAAAGCATTTATTGTAAACAACACACAACCATACAGCGGACCCATGCAGCCAACGCGTTTTGGAGACCCTTCCAACTGGTATCGATAAGGATCACTCAAGCTACCTCTAGATTGTTTGCAGTTTGTTCAACTGTAAATTCTATTTCTTTGTTTCAGTAATTCAGTAACATTTATTCACACAAGACATGGTATAAAAAAATTAATGGAATAATAAGGTAGAGCCGCACATCTCGCCCGAGTACAGGCACGTCCATTCTTTGATTGTAAGTTCTTTGTCAATAAAGACTCGCAGCACTAAAAATCCAACAACCGATCAACCAACGTTTTGGTGTCTTTTTAGACATAATTTTCAGTAATAAAACCGGGTTTACATCGCGAGCGGAGCGGACCCATTTTTACTCGAAAGAGTAAACAGTTTAGGCAGAAGCCTTTATTCACAAAGAAAATTACAATAAAATAATATAAATAAATTAGAACTTGTATTTACAATTGAAACTAAGCTCTCGGGTCACGCGTCGCGAGACCAGCCGTGAGAGATATTTTTTTAAAACCCCAAAGAGCCTGAGTAAAACCTGAGTAAAGAGTAAACTGCATCCTTGTATTTACACCGACAAATAGTCAAGCGGCAAGGAGTGAGCGAGAAAAAAGCGTTGAAATTAACTTAGTTCACTCATCTCTCATTTCTCGCTCAGTACTTACCCTTTTGCGGTGGAAATCCGGCTTGAGTATTATAGGTAAGAGCTCAAAACTAAATGTAGTGTAAATTCCGTCACAAAAACATTTAAATAAAAACACAAAATCTCACACAAGAACAAAATTAAAAATTTGAAAAACCCTCCGACAGGCTTTCATGAAACATGGCTAAGAACACTCGGGGTAAAATTATCTATCACAAAAAAATAACTAAACGAAAATCGGTTCATCCGTTTGGGAGCTACGATACCACAGACAGATACACAGACAGACACGTTAAACTTATAACACCCCTCTCATTTTGCGTCGGGAGTTTAAATAAATAAAATAAATAATGCTGTACAATTCACACAGCATTATCTAGCCCCAAGCTAAGCAGAGCTTGTGTTATGGGTACTAGATAACTGATATACTTAGTACAATACACTACATACATAGTTTTTTTTTTATTTTACATAGAAAACACCCAGACCAACGGAACAAATTTCTGCAGATCGTACACAAATTTATTACGAGACGGGAATCGAACCCGCAACCTCCTGCGTCGCAGGCGGACCTTCGCCCGCTGCGCCACGGAGGTCGTCAAAAACACGAAATCTTACAAAATCATATAGTTTAAATACGAGGGTTTTGTCTACAATCATTAATCTTGCTTGAGTTTAACCGGAGTATTAGTAGCGTTAGGTTTTTCAATGCATTTACCTGAATTGAATCCATCTAAGAGTCTCTGTGCGGCAGCGGATGCGCCCCCGCAGGGCATCCGGCGCGGAGGGGGCCCCCTCGCCCCGCACTGTGTGCGCCCAGCCGCTGCACCTGCCGTAACCAGAGCGTGGACATGTAACATGCGACAAGAACACCAAAGACGACCTCTGTGGCCCTGTGGCAGCGAGCAAGGCTCCGCCGCTAAGCAGGGGGTTGTGGTTTCGATTCCCGCCTCGGGACTTGTGTTTATTCGATCTGCAGCTATTTGTCCCAGGTGTTTTGTATGTATTGTATTCTAATGTAATAAGTATTAATATTATAAAAAACCTTTTTCAAAAACAAGTTCTCGGCCTGGAATAAAAAGTTAGCTACTTTTTATCCCATAAATCAGTTCCCATGACATTTATATGTTTTCATATAAACAACGCGAGCAAAGCCGCGGGCACAAACAAGTACTTTAGTAGCAATAAATGCGTTACACTTCCAGTGCCCACAGCTTACAGATGGTTAATGCGAAGCTTCTTGCTAAATCGGACAGTGAATGTGTTATACTTATATACTCTACTTACACTTGCACTGAATGCGTTATATTAAGATTACTCTTCTTACACAAACAATGCCTACAACTCACAGACGGCTAATGCACAACTACATGCTGAGACTGGGCAGTGAATGTGTTATACTTGTGTACTCTTCTTACTCTTATATATATAAAAATTTAAAACCGGCTTGACTATTGTGGCAAGAGCTCCAAACTACATGTAATGTAAATTCAGTCAAAAAATAATTTAGAAAAAAACACCAAGTCTCACAATCATCAATCATTTAGTTTAGGTAAATACGGGGGGGGGTCGTGTCTATAATCATCCGCTCTCAAAGCAGGAGATTGTGGTTTCGATTCCCGCCTCGGAACAAATGTTTGTTTGATCTGCAGTTATTTGTCCCAAATATAATGAAATGATATGCAGATATCTGCTTCAAAATTGAGTTGCAAGATTCCACCCGAACAAACATAGTTACAAACATTGCAAGTAACATCAAGCTTGTAAAAAGTTATAGGTCGCGCAAATCTATGTATTCTGTGAACATAGCCTCGAACGCGAAACTGCGTATGCAGTCCAGTCATCGAGTGCTCATAAAATACACATAAAAACTAAAACTAGACTCGTAAAAGTTGTAAACAAGCGTTCAAATAATAGGCAACGTTCGTAACCACGTTCGAGGCTTTACACGCGTTTACCGGAATTAAAAGATGCCTATTTCCTTCCAAGTGCTACACTGATGCCATCTATCTCCAAGCCAAGCGGTAAGATATATTCAGTCGTAAGATGGCAACAGACGTGCGTTTCTTCTTCAATTTCTAAATTAGTACTTTACATCTATACTAATATTATAAAGAGGAAAGATTTGATTGTTTGTTTGTTTGTTTGTATTGAATAGGCTCCGAAACTACTGGACCGATTTGAAAAATTCTTTTACCATTAGAAGCCCACATTATTCCTGATGAACATAGGCTTAACTTTTTACCGCGGGAAAATGCTTTATTCATACGGGAAAATAGGGTAATAGGACAACGGGTAGTAAGAATGCAGCTAGTTCTTAATATAAATGAAAGTGATACCCATCATGTAAAACTGATGTCGGAGTGTTTGTTCATCCGATCCAGAACCTATATGCTATGAACGCAAGATACTCTTCTAACACTCACAGTGCCCGCAACTCACAGACAGCTAATGCAGAACTACATGCTGAGACTGAGCAGTGAATGTATTATACTTATGTACCTACTCTACTTACACTTGCAGTGCCCACAACTCATGGATGACTAATGCGGAGCTACCTACTGAGACTGGGCAGTGAATGTTTTATACTATGATACTCCACTAACCCTTGCACTGCCCACAACTCACAAATAGTTAATGCGAAGCTGCCTGCTGAGAGTCACAAACTGTGAATGTATAATACTGTATTTTAACGCAGACTTTATCGTACGAGTTATCTTCGAAGCTAGACCAAGTGCCGCGTGATCCAAACCAAACCAGAAGCATCGTCACAAAGATCTCCTGTGATGCTGCGCCCGAATGACGTCATTCGCATTCAATGGAAAAGTTGCCTTCAAGAATCCTCGCCGGCCTTGCCGACAGGCCGCTCCGTGCGGTGCGGATCTTATATAAGGTTTTTTGTTATTATAGTGCGTAAACACCCCACACTCAGGGTAATTTCAAAGAAATCAAATAATATCGCAAAAATTTTCGACTTCCACGGGACTTGAACCGGCATCCATCGGTCAGTACCGGAATGTGCTAACCAACTACACCACGAGGTCAAGTGACGTGGGAGTCGAAAATCTCTGCGACTTCCTACGGACTCTAGCGCCCTTAGCTCCACCTACAGGGGAAACATTAAAGTTTATTCAATCCTGTTCAAAGATTAGTTACATTTAGTTCGTTTTGACGAGAGGTGTCGCGTTGCTTAATTCTAAGGTTCAAGTCCCGTCGAAGTCGAAATTTTTTGCGATATTATTTGATTTCTCGGATCTTTTATGTTAAACCATTGATAGGGCCTGTGCGGATTGTCCGATGCCGGCCTGTGAACGCGCACCCCAACGTATCAACTGCTGACGTCTGAGCCGTAATGCCGAGCCTTACCACACCGTGATCGCGGCCCTCGCGGCCCTGCGCCGTGCTTATACAGGGTGATTCATTATACATGGATCAAACGAAGTGGGGTGATAGAGTGCTTTGATATGCATACCCCATGTGTGTTCTACCATTTTGGATCATTTAGGAGATATTTTATGGTACCTAGTTACTTTAAAACTGTATTAGTAAAATTATTATTGTAAAATTATTCAAAACACTTTAATAAGGGCAGAAGCCTTTATTCACAAAGAAAATTACAATAATAATAAGTATTTACAATTAAAATTTATAATGCGCAGTCGAGTCTCGACACTCAAAGAGTGAAGACAACTTTAATAAGTGAACCAAGTGTTGTGAAAGTGTATTATATACCGTGCTGATTATAGAACTGTGAGTATTACCTTGTTATTATTTTAGCTCTAAAACCTTTTGCCACTAAAAAGTTATGTAATTTTGAGGTGAAAACCGTTAGCAAATATAAATTGCTAACACAAATTTTTATTTATCTAGAATAAGCGGTTCACATTGAAGTAGTGTGACTCAGTTAAAATGACCTTACATTGTTTTTTTTATTTTTATATTGTACTAGCTGTACCCGCGACTTCGTTCGCGATTGCCTTACCTGCCGACTAATTTAGTTCACATTTAACCATAGTCTCTCATATTATGAAACGGCGCCGTGCTAAAAATCGTGTAGGGTCTACGGGGGATAGCATATTGTCATCTTCAATCCCATTCTTTATCCACACGACTTTTAGCTACGACTCGGCCAGCGTCAGTGTTAAGAAGTGTCCTACTCGTTTGACTTACTCACAGCTGGGGCCCTATTCTGCTATACTAATCGCTACACTATGACAGGGCTATCGTCACAGAATGACACGTTTTGGTATTCCACCTTGGATGAAATAAATTATGATGAATGCAGATGGAGAGACGCGCGTCAAGTTTGAAACTACATATTAATTTATCTCGCGCGCACTATCTGGAGTTTTATTAATCTAAGGATTCTACGTGATGATTCTGCGACGATTCCATTGTCATACTGAAGCAATTGTTTTGCAGAATTGGGCTCCTGATCCATTTGACTGGACCACCGTAATTTTTTTTCGTTAGTAGGTAGGTACAGTTGGCTGTGTACCACAATAAAAAATATTTTTCTGCGGTCCAGTTAGTTTAAATGGACCACAATAATTAATTAATTTAAGTCTTACTCCAACCAAACTTCGGTAGTAGGTACAGTTAACTGGACCAGCTAAACCATCATATATCATGTAAGGCAGGAACCTAACTTATTTTTCCAAGACCCACCACCTTAGTAGGTAGGAACCTAACTAATGGGTTCGTCTTGGAAAAATAAATAGATAGGAACTTACCTACCCTTTATCTACTAATTTTTTTCTTCAATCTACAGATTATTTCATCAATCTACTGATTTTCTACTCGACTTTCTACTGATTTAGTCACATTCGATCTTGCAACACTGTTTCTAACAAAAAGAATGCATGAAATCGGACGACGCGTAGACCCGTCGTGATGCCGTGATGAGCGGTGAAGGAATTTAACTTTCATCCCCTCTGCCAGGGCAACCTTACTGAATTCCGGGATAAAATGTATCTTTCCTCATAGTACGACCTAAAATCACGCCGAGTTGCATTCGAATTCATTAAGTAGTTCCGTCGTGATGCGCGGTTAAAGAATTTTACTTTCATCCTCTCTCCCAGGGGAACCTTACTGAATTCCAGGATAAAATGTATCCCATGTCCTTCCTTGAACTCAAATCGTACCAATTCAGTCCAACTCATTCAGTAGTTTCGGCGTGATGCGCAGTGAAGGAATTTTACTTTCATCCCTTCTCCCAGGGGAACCTTACTAAATTCTGGGATAAAATGTATCTTTCCTCGTAGTATGAACTCAAATTATGCCGAGTTCCATTCGAATTCATTAATTTGTTCCGTCGTGATGGGCGGTTAAAGAATTTTACTTCCATCCTCTCTCCCAGGGGAAAATTACTGAATTCCGGGATGAAATGTATCCCATGTCCTTCCTTGTAGTATGAAATCAAATCGTGCTTGGTTTCATTCCAACTCATTTAGCACTTTCGGCGTCATGCGCGGTGAAGAAATTTTACTTTTATTCCCTGTCCCAGGGGAACCTGACTGGATTCCGGGATAAAAAGTATCCTATGTCCTTCCTCGTGGTATGACCTAAAATCGTACCGAGTTTTATTTCAATACCTTTAGTAGTTCCGTGGTGATGCGCAGTTAAAGAATTTTACTTTCATCCCCTCTCCCAGGGAAACCTGACTGAATTCCGGGATAAAAAGTATCCTATGTCCTTCCTCGTAGTATGACCTAAAATCGTGCCGAGTTTCATTTCAATACCTTCAGTAGTTTCGGCGTGATGCGCGTTTAACAGACAGACAGACAGACAGACAGACAGACAGACAGACAGACAGACAGACATGAATGAAAAAAATTGCAGTTTTGGCTTCAGTATCGATAATAGAGTGCCCTCCAAAAAAAATTTTCAAAATATCTTCAATGTACAGAATTGGACCTGTTACAGTTTTATTATAAGTATAGATTTTTAATCGAGAATCAACTCAAAGTTGTTGAGGATGCTCAGAATGATTTGGGTCCCATTGTCGCATATCAGGTAGCAAGATGGGCTTGAGATAAAAAGGGACAAAACATGTTCTATTGTAATTGTAACCCTCTGGGTCCTTGAAAATGGCATTATTATCATATTCATATTCATATCATTTATTGTGATTTTATGCATACAGGTATTGTTCTTAAGTGTAGGTAGTCTTAGTGGGTACACAATGCATAAAAACCCTGTCAGGGCGCTACAATTATTTTGGGTCAAATAAATTCGTCATGATTAGGTAGGTTGGTACTTACTTTCTAACTTAATCTATAGGTGATAGTATGTCAGCTAGTACACTTTTGGTTATTCGCTTTAAACTATCATCGGAGAAGAATTCGTGAACTGAATAGTAACATTTCTGTAATAAAATAGTTTTGAGGTGTTTCATAAAAATATTATCTTTTGGTTCGCATTTTAGGTTTTCAGGTAGTTGGTTAAATATTTTTATTAATCTAAATTTGGGGCTTTTACTAACCGTTGTTAAAGTTGTTTCGGGGATTATTATTTTATTTTTGTTTCGTCGGTTATATTTATTGTCTAGTTCTTGTTTTGTTTTGAAGTATTTTAAAATGTATGAAGCGTTTGTAGATATGGATCTATATTTTACAGGAAAAATATAGAGAAGTCTGTAAAAAGAACACTTTTTGAAACATGGTCAAAAAGGAATAATTTTCAAAAGGGGGGCTACCCCACCGAGTGGGGTATCAAATGAAAGGTATCGGTTTGGACATTTCAAACCAGTTTTTCAAATTTCTGTAACTTTCATACTTTTTAAAATATTTCGAAAAAAGTCGAAAAATTTACCAATACCCACCTTAACCGAACCACCCATTTAACCGAAGCATGCAGAGAGATCCCTCTGAAATGTAACCTACTATTCTTAGGTATTCGTTAAATTGCGAAGTCTCTAACCGGTACTTTTGGTACATATTTGTTGACAAACGTTCAAAACCCTCGGCGCGCGAGTTACACTCGCACTTGACGGATCTTGTTTTGGATAAAGTGTGGCTTGCAGCTTTCTCGTGGAGGAATATTTACTAGAATGCGTATAAATTTTTTTTGCGTTATAAAAAGTTGATCAAAGTCCGTGCTGTCACTCCATAGTATAACTCCGTAGTTGAAAGCTGAATAGGCATGGGCATAGTAGGCGGTTAGGGCAGTTTGGTAGTTTGTGTTTGATTTTAAAATACTTAGGCCGTATACAAATCTTGATAGTTTGGTTTTAGTAGCTTCAATTTGTTTTTTCCAATTTAAAATTTGTGTCTAGGATTATTCCTAAAAGAGTGAAATCGCTTTGCTCGTCAATATTCATGGTTTTAGTAAGGGTATTTAGGTCTAATGGTGTTTTTTGGTTTGTTCTAAATTGCACTATTTTAGTTTTACTATAGTTTATTTCTAAGTTATGTTCGCTGAGCCATTGTTCGCATAAAGTAAATGATTCTTTAATAAAAGTAATGTCAATCTTCAGTGTGCTGCTGAAAAGTAGCGACACGTCATCAGCGAAGAGTGTGCATGTCGTAGGGATACATTTTGGCAAGTCATTTATATAAATCAAAAAGAGGGTACATCCGAGTACACTTCCTTGTGGTATAGATGCGTTTGTTATCAGTATATCGGATGTTACCTTAGCTGTTTCACGAGTGTCAATGTTGTAGTGGTCTAGCTGCACAAACTGTTTCCTATCATGTAGGTATGATTTAAACCATTTATATGCAACTCCTCTAATACCAACACCGTACAACTTTTGAAGAAGTATTTTGTGATTTACTTTGTCATATGCTTTTGTCATGTCAAGAAATAGACCGATTCCATTTTTTTTTCGTTAATTATATCATAAATTTTTTGCACAAAGTTATAGGTCGCTAGTGTAGTTGATCTATTTATTCTAAAACCGTATTGGTTCTCGTCGTAAGTACCGTATTTTTCAAGGAAGTGGTTTACGCGGCTTGCCATGGTTTTTTCAAAAATCTTTGAAATGGTAGGTAACAGTGCTATGGGTCTATAGCTACTTGGAATTCCGGTTTGTCCACCTTTTTTCGCAATCGGTCTTATTTTTGCTATTTTTAGCAGCTTCGGGAAAGTTCCTTCCAAAAACGATTGGTTAAACGATCATTTATTATATTGTATAAAGCATTCGTTTACTTAGTCGTTTACCGTCTGCCCTTATGTGTGTTCGTCCGATATCTAACTTTGTACTCTTGGAAGACTAAACCCCGACTCAGCTTGTATTTTTTTGGACTTTTTGTGTGCTCTGTGATTTAGACTGTATATCACTTTGGAACAATAACTTCGGCAATTTTTGTTTTTATAGTGCGTAAGCCTCACAACCTGGCAAATTCCTAAGAAATTAAATTATATCGCTAAAATTACTAATAATTGGCGCTACAGTCCGTAGAAAGTCGCAAAGATTTTCGACTCCAGCGTCACTTGACCCCGTGGTGTAGTTGGTTAGCACATTCCGGTACTGACGGAAGGATGCGTGTTCAAGTCCCGCCGAAGTCGTAAATTTATTTAATTTCTTAATAACTTCGGCTTGTTGACGGGACTCTGTGATTTATCTTTGTGTTGTGCCGCGCCCTACTCAAGCCGGGATTATGCAGAAATGCAATTTTACAATGGCTTTGCCCGAGGAAATGCGCGGCGACCAATAAGTGGTTAGAATAGAACAAATGTACTTTTGTCTCTTTTTATCGCAAGCCCATCTTGCTACCTGATGTATGCGACCCTTCACAACGATGTCCATCACGACACGACCATATTTACTGAGGTATATTTCAAACCTTAGGTACCACGATATTTCGTTAGATCCCCAATATTATATGTTGACACATATTCCATAACCACCGGGATATTGAGACGAATCAATCGATACCTAACTTGTTTTATTCGGACACGCAGTTTCAGCGTTACGTGGGAACATTTAAATCGGATAAATACATACAATAAACCGGCCAAGTGCGAGTATACTCACTCGCACACGGAGGGTTTCGTCTCATTGTTCAAACCTATTTTTCAAACGAAACTCAAAAAACAATCGTGTTTTTCGTATGGCCCTCTTTAATTTTGACATTTATTTCATCGTTAGTAGTATTTGTTGTTAAAGCGGCAAGATACAAATTGTGAAAGTTTCAACAGTCTAGCTCTTAAAGTTCATGAGGTAGAGCCCTCTGACAGACGGACAGACAGCGGAGGCTTAGTAATAGGGTTTCGTTGGCATCCTTCCGGTACGAAACCCTAAAAACCAACATAGTATGTACAGTTGAAAAATATGGAAAAGCTTATTGCAAATATTTTATGGGTCCCCGTCTAAATATTCGGACATAAATCCCTGTAAGTTTTGATTGCGTCGACTTCGAAGTATGATATATATCACGGCTCTAAAAGGACTTGAGTATATGATATAACTTCATCTCGATATCTCCACGCGTTCCTGTGAAAAAGGGTTTGGCAGACAGACAGACAACAAAGTTCTCCTAGAAGGGTTCCATTTTTCGTTTAGAGGTAGGTACGGAATCCTAAAAGTAATGAAAATAACTGTGAAAATTAAGATCAAAGTTTTCATTTTCGTTCAAATTAATTTTATCCCGCAGGCAGCACTCGGTCGCGCGATGACGTCATGTTTCGACTCATGGGCCGCCCCCGTCGTCGTCGACTTCTAGACAAATTGCATGCATTCGTTCAGTGGTCGCTCCCGTTTGCGTTTATTATTTTGCTAGGTGGATGAATAGTAAATACTGTATAGTGCCTCTGTGTTTCGGTACCGTTATGACGTAGACTTTCGGGACACCCTGTATACTTGATAATTCTGTTAGCAACGACGACATTATGCCGAATGAATAAGGCTTCATTAAAGCTAGGAAATTTCTTGAAGTTTTCTTTTTAGATAGAGTTCAAAATTGAACATTATTTTTAGGTAAACAGAATAGATAATAGTACTAGTTTCCAACAACAATAGGCCATAGCTTACGTAATAGTTTTTAGCGACCGGCTCGCTTATACCTACCTACTTATGTACTACCTACCTATAGAAAATTAAGTTCTCGAACGAATCGAAAACAAAGACAAGGACAGTAAAATGAGAGTGCAGAAAGAGATAGGAATAGCTTCCGGATACGCGTAGAATTATCTAGAAAGGCCATAGGTATAATATATAGTGATATAGTTATAAAAACCGAACCTTTTGGCAGATTATTTATTCAGTTCTAAGCGAATAAGTAGGTATAACGAAAGTGAATTGTTCAGTGCAGTGCAGTGACTTTTTGTATGAAGTACTTAGTTGCGTGTATGCGGTTGAATAAACAGATTTGAAGTGTTCTGAAGTGATTTACTTGGACATCATTCCTGACCAGCCCTAGTTGAAGTCTTACACCTGCGAAACCCTTCCAAAACTACCGATGGAGGTAGACTAGACTATCGGACAGGCAGTCTGCGTATCGTGAGATCCTACCTAGTAGATTTTATCAGAGAACAAGAGTTTACATTGATGATTTTGTTAAGCTGCCAAGCTTAGACTCTGTATGTGTGTAGTGAGTTTTGTAAAAATTAATATACCTAGTAGGTACTTATGCAGGTAGGTTGTTGTATTGTACGTACCTACCTTCTTTTTCGAAATTGGTTTTTGAAATAGAAACCAATGGAAATCTGCTAAGAAAGGACACACCTTGGCAGTGCAAAATTGGTGCCTATGAACCTATCTACCTACTTTGTATGATACAATTACCAACCTCCTGTAAATTGAGTCAGTAAATTGACTGAGAAAGCGGCTGTTTGCAGTTTGAGAGTGACATAAAGTATGGTCCTGCCCTAGGTATTTATCGTTGATATCCCCCGTAAGTCATAAACTGCATGGAACACAGGACCTATGTATGACATGGTTAAGGTATGTAACCATTTATGTACCTACCTACCTATGGGTATATTTTAGTCAGAAAGCGATGGCATTCATTATAATGATACACCGCCAATAAACAATATTGATACAGAATCGCCATGACAAACAAAATTCGAAGAATTAGTACGTTATGTTAGTACATAACGTACTAAGTGTTAGTATAACGTACTAGTATAACTTAGAAATTAAGGTCTTATTTTTTGTCAAACCTATCGGTAGTAACTCGGCTGCGACCTTCTGCGACTCGTTAATGACACTCCCTTACAAACCTCTGTGGTTTTCTTAGTGTCATTATTATAAGTTTTTCAATGTAACATTAGTTTAAGTTGGTAAATAAATAAATAAAAAAATAATAATAAAAAGAAAAATGCAAGGAAAAGTTCTCGTGACTTCTCGTGCTCAAATTGAAAGACGAGAGTTACTCCTACGCTGAACTGCCATAAGTTGAGAAAATTTGACGCGCATGTTAGCGTTTGACGAGAAAGGTTACGACAGATAAGATATACGTACACTAAAATCGTTCACGTGATGCGACGTGACGATTATTGGTGCTGCAAGCTAGCATCGGTCGAGAAATCGAGATGCCGCCATTTTTACGAGATAACGAGATGAAACACGCTTCTCGTCGCGCGCATCCTAGCCCTACAGGACGTGCTCGATGGTTCGAGTAGAGATACTCACCGCTATGGCGTCGCCCGTTTCTCACAGACTTGTCGGGACACTATAGCGCGCGTCTCAATATATTATATACATTCTTTTAAAGATAAATTATTTAAAGTTAGGTATAGTTTAAATAAAAATGCCATAAAAACAATTTCGTTTATTAAGAAATACAACATAAAGTTTTAAGGTTTTTCTGATACCATTTCAGATAATATTCACAGTATACCGCAAACTTTCATAAAGGCAGGATCTAATGAAATGAATAATTAACAATTTGGATCTATCGTGTGTTACAAACTATATCTATCTATGTAGTGTATTAAGTATATCAGTTATCTATTACTCATACCTCAAGCTCTGCTTAGCTTGGGGGCTAGAAGATACTGTTTTAAAAAAAAAAAGGGCCTACTGACCGGAGAAAAAATAAATTTGTATACTAAAAAATTAAATTGTCGTTTGATTTTTTTAATTTTAATGTATATAACTGCCGCGGTTCAGCAGAGGGCCCGTCTTCTCATTCTGTTGTTACGTTTAACATCATCTTCCAGCTTCACGGTTTCAAACGCTGAATTAATTTTCTCGTAAATCTTCCTGTGTAGTACGTTAGTCACCTATAGGTTATATTCGCATGTGATTTTCCTTTATATATTTCAAATACGCAGACATAAACGGCTGTAATTTTTAAATAATACAAAAAGACATCCCGCCAAGGCTTCATGACACTAAGAAATATGAACGGTGACGTCACGGTCGCTCTAGCCAATAGCGTTGCGTTTAGAAATTTTGCGATTGAGATTTAAAATATCTAGGTACTTTTCAATGATTAAATTTCACAATAAAGCTTGTCGCACACCTGAAAAGCAGCGCTGCAGCACAACACAAAAATGTATTCAGATATGGATGTTAACTCAAATATGTGTGCATTCAAATCTGGATGTTAACTCTAAAGTCAGAAATAACGGGATATTTACCATGATTTGAATTTTGAGTTTTCCAATATGGATGTTAACTCGTAACATTTAAATGATTTTTTTAAACTTTCGTGATTTGTTAACATAATTAATGATTTTGTCGGGTATTTATAGCGTATCTTTTGTTATTATTTCCCCTACCGCGTTACAGCGCTCACGGAAATAATAACAAAAAGTACACGATAAATACCCCCTAAAATCATTAATTATAATAAATGAACTTTATATTAGATAGCATCAGACGCCATCTGTCATCTGATGACATCAATATAAGACAGCTCGCGGACGTTTGAAACTTGTGGGAAGCCATTTTGTCACTATAGAATGTATCTAAAGTTAACGATATTAAGCCCATATTTCAACGCACATTTTTGTGCTGTGTGGTCGCGGTATTGGATTGAGCGCAGAGCTTTAAAACATCAAACAATACAAAAATAACTATACAGGGTGCCACGAAACATCTGTTCAAAGCCGAAAGGAGGTGATTCTGGACCCCGAGGGGATCAAAATTATTTATAACGATTTTTGAATTAGGAATATTCCTTTAAATAAGTTTTTTATTTTCTTATTCGAGTTCTTTTACACACATTAGTTTTATGTCATCAGAATCGAAAGCAATTATTACTAAATAAAGAATTGTAAGCCATATCATCACGCGAAAAATTTCATTAGAGAATAATTAAAAAATGAGATCATCATCGATTAAGTTATGTACTTGAGGGTTAAAAGAGACACCAATTTTTTTTTTTTATTTCACACCACGCAAGGAGCTTCTTTGCTGAGCGACCACATCGCCTAATTTATACGTATTTACAATATTTTACAAATGAAAACTAAAAAATAATCTCTACAGAAATAACTTTAGGCAAGGTTGCAAATTGAGTAAATAAATACTAAGAAATCTTAAAAAGGTGTCCATCAAGTTAGTAGCCCTCCCATGGAATTTGGTACTTTCAATTAAGTATACCAATAAATAATGCATACCCCTGCCCTAAGCAAAATAAATAGCGCTCCAACTTTGAAGATATTTAGGTCTTTGACTGTGGCTGTTATCTTGATGTCAAGCTGGCAGCCCCGCTGATTCCAACGAAACCATATCGAGATATGAATCATGAACTAGGTATGCCAATCATCTTTGCCCCACACTATCTAGATCTGCTGCAAAGCTTCGACTGTGTTTTTACCAAATTCAGACATTGTTGTAGGTTTAAAAACTAAAACTATTCGCAAACGATTAATTTTGCATACGCTCAACAGAAAAAAACAAACAACCGCGAAATAGTACAAAAAGAGATCAAGCCATAAAGCTTCGTGACATGACAATATGAAATACCTACTAGCTGCATTCTTACTACCCGTTGTCCTATTACCCGTTTTCCCGTAGGAATGATGCATTTTCCCGCGGTAAAAAGTAGCCTATGTTCATCAGGAATAATGTGGGCTTCTAATGGTAAAAGAATTTTTCTAATCGGTCCAGTAGTTTCGGAGCCTATTCAATACAAACAATAAAATCTCTCCTCTTTATAATATTTGTATAAATGAACAGTGGCGTCACGTTCGCTCTAGCTTGTTGCGTTTAGAAATTTTGCGATTGAGATTTAAAATATATTTCCCCTTGGAGTCAGGACCCTAGGTCCGTGGGGTACCGAGGCTCCTCGGATTTTTTAAAAATTATCTCTCGCGTCTGGTCTCGCGACGCGTGACCCGAGAGCTGGTCAGTATCTGGCGCAGCGCATCAGCATTGCCATACAGCGGGGCAATAAAAATAAATAAAAATGCAGCCAGCGTAGCGGGGACGCGACGACTGGTATTTATACGGATCAGTTAAGCTACCTGTAGATTGTTTGCAACAGTCTGCAGTTAGCTGAATTTTTTCAATTGTAAATACTAGTTCTAATTAATTTCTATTATTTGATTGTAATTTTTTTGTGAATAAAGATTATTATCTTTTCAATAAAATTTCACAAGAAATCACAAAATAAATAGGGTGCCACGAATCATGTGTACTAAGCCGAAGGGGTCAACTGTTATTATACGATTTTTTGAATTTCAAACTTTTTTTACTTTTGAAGTAGTTTTTTTCTCATTTTGAAAAAAAAAATGCGACGTTTTTCTTCATATTTGTGTTTTTTTATTGTTTTGAAATTTCAAAGGCTGTACATAATTTTTTTGTAATAATTTTATGGTAAAACACTTGTTTTGCAAAAAACATGCAAAAAATGTTAAATAATGCAAGAGTGAGTGTAAAAGAACATCATAGAACGAAATAAAACTTAATTTAATTTAATAAACTAATTTCAAAAAAATCTATATTCACAAGTTGATCCCCTCGGGGTCCAGAATCACCTCCTTTCGGCTTTGAACACATGTTACGTAGCACCCTATATCAATAGATGAAACAAATCAAAAGAATTAACATTTTTAAATGCTGAATAATATGGTTTATGCATCTGGCATAAACCCTATTATTCAGCATTTAAAAATAAAACCGGCAAGTGCGAGACTTTCGCAAAAGAAACCCATTTTTGATAGATCGAATAAAAGCAAAAAGCCAACATGAGGCGGTCACCCATCCAAGTACTGACCGAGCCCGACGTTGCTTAACTTCGGTGAGCGGTACTCAACGTGGTATGAATGTTGGATCCTTTGAATAATATTTTATTTTATTTTCATAATTTGTTATTAAAGCAGCAATTAATACAAATCCTGTCAAAATGTCAACTGTCCACCTATTACGTTCAAGAGAAACGGATAACTTGACAAAATATAGAGCAATAGCCAAAATAAGTAAACCGGCCAAGTGCGTGTCGATTGACATACGAAGGGTTCCGTGCCCTACTTGATGTACTTTCGCAAAAGAAACAAGATAAACGTTGAAAACATAATCTTTTGAGTGATCGCAAAAAGCAAAAAGCAAACGAGACGCGGTCACCCATCCAAGTACCGACCGCGACCAACGTTGCTTAACTTCGGTGATCATTGTTCAACTTGGTATGAGAAATAAATAAATAAATTTGTTGTTAGAACAGCAAGAGAAATACACACACTGTCAAAATTTTAACTGAATACCTATTATGGTTCATGATATCCAGCCAGCTGACGGACAGACAAACACCGAAGGTTTAGAGCAATAGGCTATTGTTTTCACCTTTCAGGTACGGAACCCTAAAAATGTAACAGTTGGAAGTGTATAGTTATATGTTTAAGATATAGAATTCACCTTACGGTAGTCCAAAGAATGTGAAGTTTCCATCTCTGTCGTTACCCGTAGAGCTGGACTCGCACTCCTGATGACCCCTGATGAACACTCTGCATCTTGCCTCCTCCAGCTTCCATGGTGGCCGCTTGCACGGGCGGGGTGGCACAGCGATGGGTCACACAGATGGTCTCCAGTATCTATGGTGCTCGGTGTAAGGACTGCACTCTTCCATCTCGCTGAAAAAAATATCATAACACGGAAACTAGTTGGCTATAACAACCCATACAGAGGACCTCTGTGGCGGCGGAGATTGCAGGTTCAATTCCCGCCTTAGGACAAAATCAACATAATCAGGACAAATGTTGGTACATTCTGTAATAATTTGATGGTGGTATTCTGGGTATTTTCTATGTATGATAAAAAATATCTATGTAATGTATTGTATCTTGTATCGTACTAGAATAGGTATAAAGTACATCAGTTATCTAGTACCTTAACACAAGCTCTGCTTAGCTTGGGACTAGATGATGCTGTGTGAATTGTCCAGCATTATTTATTTATTTATTTTCAGCCGAAGCAAACATAGTGCCTTCATTCTCACTTAGGTAGTAACCTATCTTGGCAGCATAGCACTCCACGGGCCTAGTGAGAGCATTCTCACACTTCAGACGATGCATATTCTAAGGTAACAATATAAATGCAAAAGTTTAGATCTTTTTCACCCCCAAAGACTAACTTTCAAACAAACGGAATTTTACTCACTTTGTTCATTGTTCAAACCTACTCGCGAAGAGTGAGCCTTCAGAGCGTCTGGAACCAGCAGGCCTCAGATGGCCTCAGGGCTCAGTAGACGGCAGTCGTGCGGCGGCGGCTGTAGCGCGCATGAAGCGGCCGGCAGCGGCGCCCACGCCTGCCCCGCCGGAGCGGCATACGGCGCGTCCGGCCGGCGGCGGCGGGCCCGGCGGCGCAGGACTCAGCCGCCCGCGCCCAAATACACAAACACATGACTTATGTACACAAAGACACTCATTCAAACACAAAATATAGTCCTGCAGAAAAAAATCACTTCGGGTAGTATCTACAAGCTGCCTGTCGGAACTGAGTTGTCTCCAAGTTAGGTAGATACCTAGTTGCAGTATCAGTAGGTAGTTCTTCTAGTTTTTTTTTAGATCTACCTCGAAGTGTTTGCACATTCATTGGAACGTAGTAGGTATCTACGTAACTTCGCAAGTCTCGTCACGATAATCTAGAACGAAGCAATCATTCATTTTCACGGAAAAAATGGTAGAGGGAGTCTCGCCCTATAATTATAAGTACCTATATCATGTCGGCAAATCATTATTTACATAGATACTGCATCTTTCTTTACAAATAAACAAAATATTTAGTTATGTATACCGCTCGGCGGCGGCGGCGTGCGTATCGCTGTCAACAACAAAACAAAACAAAGCGCGCGAAGGAAGTGTAGCCAACCGCGCGAACTTTGTCGCGATAAAACTCTTTGATGTGCGAGAATTTACCAACAGCGTTAAATTGTCGCACATCAAATCATAGTTATACCTATCACATCAAATCATCAAGTAAAATAATTGAAATGTAATTTTTATCTAAGTTTGTTTTTGTTCACTGAGTTTTTTGTAGGTAGGTAAGTACAATAGGTAGATTACATTTAGGTTGCATCAGAGAGTTGGGTAGGCATAATATCCGAACGTGAATCATTCTGAAATGTTGGCCAATTCTTCCTGGGTCAAGGGGCCAACGGCCGGGGCGCGGCGGCGGAGGCGGCTTAGTAAAATAAAAAGAAGAATTTTGAGTCTTAATTGCCCATATTCTGAGGCGCTTTCGTAATGTCAAAAATAGACCTCGAGCGTGCCACGCCCACATCGGTCCTCCGTCTTAGTAGGGAGGGAGGGACTAATTATCTAGCTCTATGGGTGGGCTGCGTGCGGCTGCTGAGTTAGATGGATTATTTAGAACACGCGCAAATGCTATCGCATTCACACTTATAGAGAGAACGACTTATGCCTAAAACCTAAGAAGAAATGAGATAGAGCGAATGGCTTGCTATCACTTTCCCGCGTGCCGGTTTTTTCATTTTTTAGCAACTCTAGAGTTGCTAAACAAATTTCCTACACATCGACGGAGCTCGACACGAGAATCATCGAAATTGTTGTAAATTTTTGATTTCTAAGTATAAATGTGAATAAAGTGTTCCTGTGGACATTCCCGCACGTAAAAACAATAAACACTAAAGGCAACAATGGTGCGGTGCTGTGTTTTCGAATGTACAAGTGACACTGAAGCAAAAGTGCCGAATTTATCATTCCACTCGTAAGTACAAGTTCTTTTGACTACAAAAAGGTTCAAAATTTACAGATTCATAGATTTACATGAACAATTAAGAGGTACAAGGCTCAAAAGTTATGTTTTATGAAAATTTTAATTAATATAACCTAACATTGCGAAAATTTAGGGTTGCCTGCACTCGACAATAAAATTCCCCAAATGGCGCGTTGAAATATTTTTGAAAACTTACATAACGAGAAACATTATCTTAAAACTAGTTTATGCCCGCGGCTTCGCACGCATTGTTTCTATGGAAACGTTTAAGGGTGTGATTTCTATCCCATAGGAACTGATTTATGGAATAAAAAGTATTTTAGAATTAGATACCTGTATGCAAAATTTCAGCCGATCCTTTCAGTAGTAAGTAGCGTGAATAGGTAAACATCCATTCATCCATCCATCCAAACTTTCGCATTTATTATTTAAGTGTCATGTTTTTATTTGTTACAGATTTGCTGCAGATAAACATCTACGTTTGCGTTGGAAAGAAGCAACGGGTTGCAAAGATTGGGGACCCAAAATATAGTCCAAATTTTGTAGTAAACATTTCTATGAAAATTTATTAATAAAAATGAAACAGCGAACTTATCTTTTCCCTCATGCTGTTTCAAGGCTGGTACGTAATATATTATAAAAAGAATGAAAGTCTGTTTAAGACTCTGAGAAAGTTTGTCATACCTACTTTGTATTATAATCTACCTTCCAAACAAATATAGAAATAACCAATCAAAATATTTAAATATTGGGTAGTATTACTTAATAGGGTGTAACAAAGAGTAAGGACCAAACTTTAGCTTCGATCAAAGAACACAGGAAAATATGAAAATTTAAAACAAATAAATAAAAACGAAATTATTACTAGACTGGGTAATGAATGAATGACTGTTGTCATTTGCTTATTATCATAGAACCGAGGAAAAATGAATTTGTAAGACCTACCTATCACATCTAAGAGGCGTTGTCCGCTGCGATGACGTCGCGGGTCGTTGAACTCCACGGTCAACGACCCACGACGAAGGTGTTTTGTGTTTTAAAGGAGTTGTAAAGAGGTACGTAGGCCTTTTTAGTTTATTTTACCTGAAAACAAGCACAACATTTAGTTTACTTTTTTTTCGAAACCCTTCGGGAATTTTTCTCAAGTCGGAACCCACCCATGAAAGTTTAGTGCTTACTTTTTGTTACAACCTGTATATTATTCATAATTAATAATTAGGATTCTATTCTTCCATACCATAATATAGATTTAATTTGAGAAAATTAAATCTGAGAATGTAAAAGAAATGCAATCCAGTATAAAAAATAATAAATTTTATTTCACTAATGACTATGTGATTTGATTAAGAACATATTGAAATAATCGTCTTAAAGACTGATTATACATACTTATTAATTATAACAGAATATAAATATTTGGATTAGTAGGCAGGAATGTTGGTAATATTGTGGTGTAAAAGTGTCATTTAATTTTGTTGTATTTGCACTTTTTTCTTTTAAGCTGCATAATAATTTTAAAAGTGCCATTAAATTTCGTATTAAAGGTTACCTTAGCAATATCTAAACCGTAAGATTTAATTTATTAGGAGAAATGTGATTTCGAAGTCTGTTGGCTAAGCCTGGTTAACGTGTAAGAATTTAATTCCCTAATAAAAATGTTATTTAATTACTATTAACATAAAACTATTGATATTATTTTTCTATATTCTAGTGTTTAAAATTATTTCTACTCGTATCGTAATAAGTGCCTATACCTACATAACAAAACAAAATTGATAGGTACATACCTAACTAAACGTTGTTTCCTTTCTAGGTTTAGTTAAATTAAATGTTTACCTATTCCCACATTCTTACCTAATTTAAGTACCTACTTATATATTTATTTACTAGAAAACTAATAACTTTACTGGAACTGGAACGATTAAACTCAACCAAATACACAAAAAAGTTTAAAGTTTGCTTTAAATCCTAACAGAACGGGATCAATAGGTTGTAAGTGCGCAAGTAATAAAATAAGACCTACCGGACCGAGGAATACCTGCAGGCTGTAACAAAAAGTAAGGACCTAAACACACCAGTACTTAAAACATTCACTACAAAGGTCAACCAAGGTTTGGTGGAATTTCCTGTTCTGAATTTGAACACCCAAATTTATGAACTGGAAAATCGCAAATTCAATCCACCAACAGAGACATGAAATAAGAAACCTAAAATCGGGGTAATAAAATTGCATGGCAACACTTTCCCCCCACCACCTTGCAATCTTTGGTCTTGCTCATCGGCACGCTTGCCAAACATCTGGTTATATTTAATCTGTGGATTATTCCCTTTCTTTCCAAGGTGGGCTGGCGCCAAGTTCAAATTTCAACTTCAACTTCTTGTAAAATGGCTCAAAGTTCCAACAACCAAGGCAACTTCCTCTTATAAGCTGTCCCTAAATGAATAATGGGCTATCTTCTTAATGGACCACATGTATGGTGCATGGGCTGTATCAATCAATAGCTCCTGAAATACTCAATACCTACATCTACATACTCGTAGGTACAATTTAGTTTTTCAAGTTCTATTCGTGGAAGAATAATTGACCGAGCGATCGAAGTGTCTCTGCTTCGTCTGGCAAAGTTAGCTTTTCTCTGCCTGTTTATTGGCTAGGTACTCCTCTACAGGCCGTGTTTTACAATTATAACCGATATTGACGAAACTTGTTGTACGGCATAGAGTAAAAACTGGGGGGCATGGGGGCCATAGCCCAAAAGACCCAGGAATTCCATACTTTGGACTCATTATTTCGATTCAATTCAGGTGTAAAAAAAAAATCTAATTCGAACTGCTAGGTGCGTAGTTATCCACGAAATAAACCTACTTCTCTACTACCTTGTAATTTTCTATAGAAAGGCTAAAATTTCTTTTCAAAACTAGTTGACGACTTACTTTTGATGAGTTTTTTAATTGTGTGGTTGGTGTGGTCTTTTCTTTCGCAAATTAAGTTAGGTAGGAGGGTAATTTACTTAATTTAATTAAATTTAAGTCTATTGTTTACTTTCTCTGATTGTAAGTAGGAATAATTTACTTAATTTAATTAATTTTAAGTCTATTGTTTACGTTCTCTGATTGTAAGTAGGAACAATTTGTGGGAGGGCGGGCGGTACACACAAATCACATTTTGTTGGATCTTGTCGGAAGAGGTTCTGCGCGGAATTGTTACTAAATATTGTTTCATCCTAATATTATAAAATTTCTTTGGCAAAAAATTCTGTAGCGAGATAGGCGCAGGTGAATGCTAGAATACCAACCTACTTACTCTTAGGAAGCGAAATAAATTCAATAAGAGCGAAAGGACACAACCTAGTGCGAGCGCGCCGATATTCCTCAGTGGGTCAAACCAAATTTAATAATTTTTAGATATTTCACAAGTTACTAGTTAGTACAGATTAAATTTCGTTTATTTTTAACTAGCTTCAGCCCACGGCTACAACACCAACAACACCTTGACTACAAACTACAGCGAGCCACCGCTGCCCTCTACCAATGCAGCAGAATGCTAGGGAAAACATGGGGACTTTCACCAAAACTAACCATGTGGCTCTACACTGCTATCATAAGACCAACGTTATCATACGGAGCTATAGTCTGGTGGACAAGAACGGAGCTAAACACCGTGATAGCCAAACTACAGCGCTTCCAAAGAATGGCATGCTCAGCGATAACAGGCTGCATGAGAACTACACCTGGTGCTGCCCTAGACAGCATTCTAGATCTAGTACCATTGGACCTGTACATACAACAAGAAGCGACGATGGCGGCGCTACGCGGCGACTGAACAACATGGGGCTCTGGGGAGTCACAGGCAGCCCACATGCTCAGATCATGGACAGGGCCATTTTATACGAACCTCTCATAGCCGCCCCCTGCGACAAAATGCCCAGTAAACCAATACTAGATAAACACTACCAGATACAACTATACGAGGACCATAAAGATGAATCAGGCGTCCACGAAGTCAGAATCTACACAGATGGGTCTAAAACAAATACAGGTACGGGTGTTGGGGTTCACTCAATGGACCTCAACATTAATATATCAATAACACTAGGTAAACACAGCTCCATATTCCAATGTGAATGCGTAGCAATAACACAGGCAGCCATAGCCGTGCAGAAAAGAGAAATGATCGACCAATGTGTACGTATTCTATTCTCGTATTCTCCGACAGCGCTGCCATACTCAGGGCTCTGGAAGGAAACAGCTGTAACTCCAAGCTCGTGTACGAATGTCACTTGGCATTAGAGAGGATATCCACCAAGAACAGGATCATCCTTCAAGGGATCAAGGGACATAGCGGATCTCTAGGTAACGACGCCGCCGATGAATTGGCACGGAGGGGATCGGACACCACCACAGAAGGTCCAGCACCTTTCCTACCGCTACCATTCTCGCTACTCCAGACATGGACAAGGCTCAGAACTAGAGAGATGCATAAGGAACGATGGACACACCTTTTAGAATGCAGACAAGCCAGAGCGGCGCTTCTATCAACATCACCGAGGCTGACAAAACGCCTACTAAACCTAAACAGAACGGACCTGCGTATCCTGGTAGGAACACTTACAGGACACTGCCCACTAAACAAACACCTATTTACCATCGGAGCGACGGATAGCCCTCTCTGCAGAGGGTGCCTCAGCGAAGACGAATCAGCTGCCCACGTAGTCCTGGAATGCGAGGGAGTAACAACACAACGAACAGAAATCCTCAACTTGCCGAGGTCACTCCGCGAAGCCTGTGAAGATCCCAGGAAGATTCTGCGCTTCTGGACGGAGTTAGGCTGGCTATGCTAGCAAAAATTTTTAACGCACAATGGACCAACTGCGAGTCTGAATGCGGAAATAGGAGTACTTTTACCATACCATACCCACGGCTTCGCACGCTCGTTTCAGGTAGCCTATGTCCGGGATACCGTTTAGCTCCCTGCCAAATTTTATTAAGACCCGCTTAGCCGTTTAAGCGAAAGGTTACAGACAGGCTGACAGACAGAGTTACTTTCGAATTGGTAATATTATTATGGATACGTTCCTTCTTCCCATCAGTCTCTAGAAATGACTCAAAATTTTTGCGGTTCGCTACCCTCGCCATTGGTTTTGCTTTGGCTTTTTTTTCTTCCTCAAATTTTGCCACCGCTCGTCAGCGGCGTTATATCGTATTTTCTTCTTTTACAATCACAAATTTCCCAACCGTCACTAAAAATCTTCAAAATATTCGAGGCTCGCTCCTCTCGCCGTTTTAATGTCATCCTTGCTTTCTTTTGTCTCACAAATTTCGCAATCGTCGTTAAAACCAATTTAAAATTTCTGAGTAAAAATTTCTAAGGCTGGCTCCGCTCGATAATTTTATATGTATATAGTCTTTTCTTTCAGAAATGATCCAATCGAAGCTAAAAATTCTTTTAAATTTTCGAGGCTAGCACCGCTCGCCACGCTGTTTTTATATCGTCTTTTCTTTCTTTTCACTCACAAATTTCCAACATACCGTAATAAATCTTAAAACTTTCGAGACTCAATTTCCCAATCGTCGCTAAGACTTTAAAATTTTCGAGGCTCCCTCCGTTCACCGTTTTAATATCGTCTTTTCTTCCTTTTCACTCACGAATTTCGAAAATGTCGCAAAAAAATCTTGAAAAATGTCCTAATCGGCATTAAAAAGTCTTTTAAATTTTCGAGGCTCGCTCCGCTCGCCAATTTTATGTCATCCTTGCTTTCTTTTCTCTCACAAATTACGCGATCGTCGCTAAAACAAATTTGAAAATTCCGAGGCTCAAATTTCCCAATCGTCGCTAAGACTTCATAATTTTCGAAGCTCGCTCCGCTCGCCTATTTTATATGTGTGCCCATTTCTTTCACATAAATGTCCTAATAGGCGCTAAAAAGTCTTTTAAATTTTCGAGGCTCGCTCCGCTCGCCGTTTTTATGTCATACTGGCTATTTTTTCCTCTCACAAATTACGCGATCGTCGCTAAAACAAATTTAAAAATTACAAAATTCTAAAAATGCTTATAAAAACCTTATTTTTTTGTTTACTTGTGATTTTAACCCTTTCTCAAGGAACATTATACTCTATGCCCTTTCTCCGAACTTTGTCAAAATGCCCCCCCCCCCCAAATGAAATCCTGGATCCGCCCCTGTGATGAAGGAATGTAAACAAACAATATATCATCGAGCAAATTTTAAATACGAGTACCTACAGCAGAACTCAGCAAACCGGCAACGTCGCGGTAAAAAAAGCTATCTGGCAACGTAGCAATCGACATAAAGTGCCATCTGTAAAATTGATCAAGCTTGATGGAAGTATACCACTGAAAAATAACTCTCTAGAAGCTGCAAAGATGGCGCTGTTGCGGAAAAATAATCGGGTGGATTGATTTATTTTTATCGAATTGCTACACGTGGCGCCATCTCGCGCTCCACCAGATAACTAGTAATCGATTCTCGCTCTGAAGTATGGGACTTGTCGGTCTTTGGTTTTATTTTGTCCATGGTACCAGTGGTGCTGAAATAAATGATTTTTATTTATTTATTTTACGACCAAACAGATTTTTTATGAAAAAAATCCAGTAGTAGGTAGATACATTACACAGTAAAAATTGAGATATCGAAATTTTAAAAGAAGCCTACGATGTCAAATGGGGTATCAAATGAAAGGTATTACTTTGTACATTTAAACAGTTTTTAAAAAATTTCTAAGTAACTTTTTAAAATATATTTCGAAAATTATTGAAAAATTGAACCAAGCACCGAAGATCGCAGACCGATCCATCTGAAATGTATCTCTAACTGGTAACTGTATTTGTATAATTGATAAAAGTTCGAAACCCTCGGCACGCGGCTCAAACTCGTACTTGCTTGGGTTTTTCGAGCCATTTTGTAGACGACACACGTTACAGTTGTTTTTTATGTACACAATTATTTTAGGCTTTATTTTGTTTCCCTATCCTGTATGTTCATTATGTACCCACCACAGATGTCGGAATATAAACATCTGTATTCCCTTCATATTTAAGATCCTAATTATGCTTGTACTATTTTACAATTACTATGTTCTAGGATCAAGTAACGCCATCTGTTGGTCGTTTTAAAAGTCTATTTTTGTAGGCGATCGAATAAACCACGCTTGATTTTCAACGACAGATGAAGTTGGTACCTATGCAGGCAGAGATTAAACGGTGCGTGTTTCGAGAATTAATTGTTGAATTTTTGTTGCAGAGCCACGTCGTGTGGGCAGTCCACGGGTAGTCGTTCGCGACTCTCCAAAGTTACAACTACCTACATGGTTGTAAAAAATAGCATTTTATTTAAAAGTTCTGCGTAAACCCACAATTTCATCTTATTTATTTAAAATAATAAAACAACCAACAGATGGCGTTACTTGTTCCTAAAACACAGCAAATTAGGATCTTAAATCCTAACCCAAGGTAACCCTGAGTGTGCGAATCGACTCGTACTTTTACACGTCTGGGAGGAGCTAGAAGAAAGAATAAAAGAAAACAAATACTTGTTTAAATCACTTTATTACGTAAAATAGGTACCTATGGTTAAAACATTCCGTTAACTTAATATTTGGTTTCATTGACAACTTATACTAAACTAGTTTCAGCCCGCGGATTCGCAAGCATTGTTTCTATGGAATCGATTTAAGGTTTCTATCCCATCATATTGCATAAACAGTAACATATGTTTGTAACCCGGCTTAGAGCTACCTCTATGCAAACTTTCAGCACGAACAGTTCAGTATGTTTGGTGTGTAGTAATTTTGTATTCAGGTAGTTTTAGGCCTGGAGTAAAACAAAGGCTAATTTCCCTTACATCCCATAAATCAGTCTAAATGGGATATAAATAACAATAAAACGGTTGCATAGAAACGACGCGTGTGAAGCCGCGGGCAGAAACTAGTATCACAATACAAAACAAGAACAAAATTTAAAATTTAAAAATCCCCCCCGACAGATTTTCATGAAACATGGCTAAGAAAACTCGGGATAAAATTATCTATGACACAAAACTAAACGAAAATCGGTTCATCCGTTTGGGAGCTACGATACCACAGACAGATACACAGACAGACACGTTAAACTTTCTCTTTTTGCGTCGGGGGCCAATTAACGACATTCAAACTACTTATAAGACACTTAGGAAAACAATGTTAGTGTGTTGTTTATTGCTTACAACTGAGAATAACACGTCGGTAGGTACTTAGAGCATTGTGAAATAATGACTGAGTACCTACATTCATACCTACTTACCCGAGTTTTACATGATATATGAACGAAGATACACTTCTTTTTAAATTGAAACTTGAAACCCGAGGAATGTAACATTCGGGTCAAACCCCTACGGGTTAAAAGAGTGTTATTAATTTAAATCCTATGTAATTATTTTTAAATAAATAAATACATCTTACGGCATGTCCTATAGAGTGTGTCCCTTCCTCCACCCCATGTCGCCACACAATATGCCTCTGTACAGGGTGTAACACATCACAAAATCTGGGTTAGACTTACAAAATCTAAACCACATCCGGACTAAACTTTCAGGGGTGGTCCAGATTCGATTTTTGAACGCAGGAATAAATAATATACAAACAAAAAGCCCGATTTCTACCCAATTGTCTGGTAGAGATCGCTCTTGAGCGATAAAATCAACATTTGTCACCTAGTTTTTAAGTTGTTTTGTTTTTATCGATTTAATTGTGCAATAAAGTATTTTCTATGACCTTAATTAAAACAAAGTTTGCAACTTAACGAATGATTGTTGTTCAGGATTGTTTAATAATATTCCCGTGTTCTATGGTCGAATTTGGCCCCTGAAAGTTAGGACCACACTTTTTGTTGCACCCTGTATTGTAATCTATCTACTTTGTGCGTATCTAACTACAATCATATCACATAATAGAAAACCCTTATTATTTACATGTCGGACCAATTTGACTTGAGTTCTTAGCAATAGGACGTGTCTGGTTTGCAGGACCACAAATAAGCCATTATGAAAGAAGTTGAAGTCGAGCCCAAATATGAAAAAGATACTTTTTGCTATGAAATTTGTGACATTTTATCGTTTGTATTTTGTTATAATTAATCCGAACAAGTGATACAAAAAGTCTAGTGACTTTTTGTTTCTGTGCACAGAACTATACACTAGCCAAACTCGATTTAGAATGTTTGTAAACGAACGACGTCACAAATAACTAAAACTCACTCGCTTGGTGTCGAGTCTCAGATAATTATATCTGTTTTTGTATTGTAAGCAATATTTATTGAAGGTAGGATCTCAGATCGACAAGTTATGTAAATTGCGTATAAAAAGACGCGGCAACAGAGTGAATTTTAGGTTAAGTATGGACGGATTGTTTACAAACATTGTTATGGCATTTTATGGCACCACCCCGTATGATAAGACCCAACAAGCCGCTCATCAGGAGGCCTAAGTCCAGCAGTGGACTGGTAAAGACCGTTGTGTGATGTGAAGTACGCTTTCGTTTAAATCACCCTTCTACTACAACGCCACAGACACGTGACAAACACACAGACATCTGTTTTTGGTTGACGGTTTATAACATGCGAGGGCAAAAACGGGCTCTCAAGACATGTGAACAGTTTTAAACAGACGACGCCGGAGGTTGCGGGTTCGATTCCCGACTCAGGACAAATGTTTATATGATCTGCATGTTTGTTCCGAGTCTGGGTGTTATCTATATATACCTACTTAACAAATCTAATAAAAATCTATCTATTATATTTATCAGTTATCTAGTTCCCATAACACAAGCTCTGCTTAGCTTGGGACTAGATAATGCTGTGTGGATTGACCAGCATTATTTATTTATTGCTTATAATGATAGTTTGTTAGTATGTTTGTTGGTCATCGCAGCAGCCGAGACAACACCTGGCTGAGTTTGCTCGTGTGTGTATCGTCGAACAAACTCTTCACGAATATCACCTGGAACAGACATAAATCACATTAATTAATACAAACTACTATTATAATGTAGTTAGTAACTTTGTCTGTCTGTCACGCCTGAACGGATGTAAATGAAATTTGGCAGCGAAAAATGCTATCCCGGGGACGAACATAGGATACATTTTATCCCAGTAGCAGTGAGCGCATGTATCAGATTATCTAGAGAATTAAAAAGCTTGGGACGGGTTTTGCTCCAACTCGATAAATAACAACTAACAGGCTAAAGATTTCTTCGTTGCTTCTTTACTTTTGTCTACATACTGAAGCGACAGAAATCAAAAATATCACTTTATTTCCATGTCAGTGTTTTATTTTATAATTTGATCTTATAAAAGTGTATATTTATTGTATTCATGGAAATAAAGAGTTTTTGATTTGATTTGGGCATGTAGTGACACAGTTTTGAACGATCTTCAAATATTTGTTCCTGGTGTTCTGGGAATTTTATATGTACCATAAAAAATATATATCTATGTATGTATTCCGACTGGTATTGATATGGATCAGTCGAGCTACCTATAGATTGTTTGCAACAGTCTGCAGCTAGCCAATTGTTTCAATTGTAAATACTAGTTCTTATTTATTTATTTTATTTTATTGTAATTTTCTTTTTTAATAAAGGCTTCTGCCATTTTCTTGTATGTATTAAGTATATCAGTTATCTAGTACCCATAACAGAAGGTCTGCTTAGCTTGGGGCTAGATAATGCTGTGTGAATTGTCCAGCATTATTATTATTATGAGTTTATAACGGTAAGCGGCGGTAATTCAGCATTTTCAGTAGTCTAAGCCGCGTGCGTCACTCCTCAAACTTGGGCCTCGAGCATTCATATCCTAAAAATGATTATAGGTTATCGTAAAAACGAATTCCTTATACCCGTGTTTACCTGAATAGACTCAGTAAAATGCAAAATCAATCTTAATTGAACCACCCCATACAATAGCTTAGAGAAAAGACATTAAAAATACAAAAAGCAGGTCCAGCAGTGGACGCGTCCGCGCTGAGGATGCAGTCGTACCTGCGTGACGCCGACGAGCAGCATCAGGCCGATCTGCCAGAGCGACCAGTGCAGCACGCTGCGAACAAACAAACTATTTTAACATCATCATTTACAACGGGATATTTAGCATGATTTAAGTTTTGAGCTTTACAATATTTCGCCATAGTTGCATGCGCCATGACAGAGTAACTGAAGGTACTGTGAGTGAGTAGTTATTGGCAGACATATCGATCTACCCGGATTTTTAAGGTTTTGAGATCGGAGATCGGTTTTTTAAGAAGAACAAAATTAAAAAAATTAAACCCTGACCCCCAACAGTTTTTCATGAAACATAGCTAAGAACACTCGGGATAAAATTATCTATGACACAAACAAAACTAAACGAAAATCGGTTCATCCGTTTGGGAGCTACGATACAGATACATAGAACGTTAAACTTATAACACCCCTCTCCTTTTGCGCCGGGGGTTAAATATTGAACTTTTGGCGACGCGCGGCCGCCATGCGCACGCGCGCCACGCTGTCCGCGATGTCATCATGTAGTTAACATCTATCGCTCACCTAGTACAGAGTCCTTCTGCCAGATTCCTGTCGCGCGCTTCGTGCGCCGAGTGCAGGTCCTGCAGGCGGCGCGCGGCCGCCACGAGCTCGCGCACGCGCGCCACGCTGTCCGCGATGTCGCGCACGCGCATCATGTACGACTCGGCAGCTTCCGCGCCGCCTGTACATTCATACTCATCTCAGTCACCTTTCATCAGCACCCTATGATGTGTTTAATGACCTGGAGAAATCACGAAACACATAATATACAGTATTTTTGGATCCCTGCAAAGCTTTTGACAGTGTCACTCGTGAAATTTTATTCAGTAAGTAAGAACAGTAAATATGGTGTTGAAAATTGTGAACATAATATTTTGAAATCTTATTTATCGGACAGAAAGCAAATCACTGAATGACATGGTTGTAGATCTATAAAGGTGACATAACTTGACGGGAGTTTCACAAGGCTCAATCCAGGGACTCTTTTATTTTTATATTGGTTATCCTTAGATTAGGTAATTTGATGGAAAACTATGCGGTTGCTCTGCAAACAAAGAAACGACAATTAATGTTTCTTCATCAAACACCTTTTTATTCAATGGAGTTTTCAGTTTTGTGTACGATATGTATTTTCATAATTTTCACAACGCAGATCGGCCATGTCAGTCCTTTTTATAACCTATGACGTATCTCTGTCTGACACTGACATTTGTGACAATGACAACTCAAGACCTCAAAGGCAGTTTGCCTTTACATTTATATCAATGAAGTATGTATATAAACAGGAGTTATTATAAAATAATTCACGAAGCTTTGCCTGATAAAAACATATTTCGTGTTCAGGTTGGTTGGTAACTGAAACTAAGTTAATCGTAAAATAATTGACCTAAGTTTAAAACTGTTTTACTTTCTAAGTACATTGGCAAGTGTCAAAAATAAATAAATTGAATTGAAATATGACGCATCTAGCTAGGATCTGCAAATGTTTAGAGAAAGTCCTCTTATACAAATTTTCGCAAAAATACAATTCGCTCACGACCTACTCACAGCATTCACGTGGGATTTCCACCGTCACCAGTGCTTTGTACATCTTGGGTTCAATTCAGATGTCGCCAGAAGTAATTTGACAGCAGTAAAAATTTTGCCATCGTTTTTATTCAGCTTCTGCCCGCGGCTTCACACTAACGCGGTATTTTCGGTATAATAAGTAGCCTATTATCTAAGTTAAGCTATGTTCTAAATGTACGCAAAATTTCAACTTGATCTGTTATGTAGTAGTTTTGGAGATCCTAGGTAACAAAAGTTCAGATTTCACAAACTTTCGGCGTCACTCACCGAGCTCCATCTCCCGCTCGTCGTCTCCGTCGTAGTCGCGCGATGCGTCCGCGTCGTTCTGAATGAGCAAGTCGAAGAATACCTGAAATATGTTGGAAAAGTTCTACTTGCAATATTTGTATTTGTTTACCATTCGTAACATAGGTCGTTCTTTCTATGTTTCTTTACTTTAGTCTACATACCGAAGCGACAGAAATCAAAAATATCACTTTATTTCCGTGTCAGTGTATAGTTTTATGATTTGACCTTTTCTAAGTGTACATTTATTGTATTTATGGAAATAAAGAGTTTTTGATTTGATTTGATTTGATTATGACTTTGTATGTTAGCCGAGGCTCGAACCGACTCTTTCGATACAATATGGCGCAAAAAGACAGCCTCACTGCTCGGCAGAACCCGCGGCAGTAGCAACTTATCACATCATTGATCTCCAAACTAGGATAAATCTGTATCTGGGGGACCACCTTCCATGGGTTCTTTACATAAAACATCAAGCTAACGTTAAATTATGACGACCTCCGTGGCGCAGCGGGCGAAGGTCCGCCTGCGACGCAGGAGGTTGCGGGTTCGATTCCCACCTCGGAACAAATTTGTGTACGATCTGCAGAAATTTGTTCCCATAGTAGTACCCATAACACAAGCTCTGCTTAGCTTGGGGCTTGATAATGCTGTGTGTCCAGCATTATTTATTTATTTATTACTAGCTGCTGCCCGCAGCTTCGCCTGCGTAGTTCCCGTTCCCGTGGTAATTCCGGGATAAAACATAGCCTATGTCCGTCTCCTGGTTCTAAGCTGCCTCCCCACCAATTTTCAGCCAAATCGGTTCAGCCGTTCTTGAGTTATAAATAGTGTAACTAACACGACTTTCTTTTATATATATAGATTTATTATATTTAAGTATGTATGTACGTTATGTGATGGGTCTGGATGGTGAATGAATAAAACTTAGGTAGTTCATGTAGATGTTACCTAAAAATGTTAACATCTTGTAAAGGACAAAAATGCAATAAATAAATAAACAAATAAACTTTTTAGCCATAGAAAAGCGTTGCTCAAGCATAGATCGATGACTGAGCACGCTTCCATAATACAGGGCTAAGAATTTAAAAGAAAATAGCGTCACATTTGCAACCCCATACCACAGATATTATAATACTATACTAGTACAGATGCCTCATCTCATAGTAAAAAATGGGACACGCTTCGGGCGAGATTTGAGCGGGCCAACCAGTTATTGTTATAAGTTCACTAGATGGCGCAAGTCTTGGCCCGCAAGAACGAATGAAAAAGTACCACCTTCCACTACTAGATGTCGACTCATGCGATATTTTAATGACGCCATCTAGTAGTGAGAACATTTACTTGTAATTTTCTAAGAAGCGTCAAACCTAGGGTTTATTTAATTTTAGAACAGACTTGATGAAAGTTTTTCGTCGTATGTATTATTGTGTTACCGTACCGACTTTAGTGATAGGTACTTATTTTATAATCCTACAGCAAGTTCCACTTAGCTTTATAGGGTAGGTTAGGTACCCACATAAGGTGGGCATCATAGAATGGATCTCAGATGTGATGACCTAGGTAGGTATTATGTGCTGATGACTTAAGAAGGCTACGAACCTCTCCCAAATCTCAGCGGCCGGCCCATGCGGATTTGTTGTTGTTTTATGTCGAATGAAATGGGGCGCGTTATGAGTGAGAAAGCGCGTCTAACCATCAAAATGCAAAGCTGTGGCTGTGTGTGTAGGGAGTGAAGCCTGTGCGTGTGCTCGGTGTCGCCACAGAATAGGAACTATTTTAGTACGTAGTCGGTCGATGCAATAATTTACAATAGGTAGGTAAGGTAATACAGAATAGGCACGAATAGGTAAGTAGTAGGCCTAGCACGGGGATTGTTGTCTAGGGTAGAATAGACAATAATGCATCGATAATCGCATCGTCATACATTGCGTAAATTATTGAAGTTGAAGGAATGAATTATTGTTTTTTAAATTATTATTATTATTATACACTCATTTATTCTTAAATCTCGTTTACAAAATACATTTTTTACTATAGAAAATAAAATGTTATAAGACTATTCTACCGTAAAAAATATATCAAAACGGTAAATATATCTAATGAATATATCTTCGGTGGCCGCGAAGCTAGGCTCAAGCGGCCGGTGACTAGGGCTGCAAAGAGAGGAACTTCCTGACGATGCTTATTATTATTATTAGAATTATTATTTTTAGAATTATTATTATTATTATTTATTTTTCCTTTTCGCTGACATCTATAATCGTTTTTAGGGTTTCGAAGATCAAAGATCGGTTTCGAAACCCTTATGGTCTCGCTTTGTCTGTCGTTTTTTCCCTCCTTAATAACTCTGCAACTACTGCAGCTATCGACTTGAAATTTAAAATAATAATACATTTAGTGCGCCTGTACAGATTTAAAGAAAAATAAATGATAATAAATGAAAAATTAAAATGAATATTTTCCATACAAATTGTGATGCCGAAATTTTAAAAGATACCACAGGGTCATGTGGGGTATCAAATGAAAGGTATCAGTTTGTACATTTCAAAATAGTATTTGAAATTTTTGTAGGTTTCATACTTTTTGAAATATTTTGAAAAAAGTTGAACAATTTTCCATTACCCACTTTAACCGAAGCATGCAGAAAGATCTATCTGAAATGTAGGTTGTTGGTATTGGTACCTACTATTATTAGGTATCCGTTAAATTGCGAAGTCTCTAACCGGTACTTTTGGTACCTCTACCTACATATTTGTTGACAAACGTTCGAAACCCTCGGCGCGCGAGTTACACTCGCACTTGACGGATCTTGTTTTTTTTGAAGATCTCAATGTACTACCTAAAACTTAAGTAGGTAGGTAGGTAGGTAAGTAGGTACCAATACACAGACCAAGTCGTAAGTTTTCCGAATAATACATATAATAATATAGGTAGGTATGTAGGTTAGGTACCTATCTCGTTAGATTACCTACGCAGACGGCCAAGCGTGTAGCACAATTATACAACCAACAGAGAATAGCCGACGCCCGACCGACTACGTACGAGTACCTACGACACGGCTCGTCGCATCGTCGCTCGTGTCGGCCATTCGGCGGCGTTCGCCCTAATTCGGAATTTCATCCCCCCTGCGTCTCATCGCCCCCCCGCGTGTGAGCAAGCGGTTGCAGAAATTAGAAGGAATTTCACCATTTTGGATATTTTTTCGTACTTTCCGATTCATTTTGATAAACGACTGATTTCAGAAATATTTTTGATTACTTCTAATGTTGAATATATTTAAGACGTTTGTTTACTGACTGACAATAAGTTTGCGTTTTGTTCATTCAGAATAAGAAAACCGATACGCCATCTATCAAGGAGTAGCACTTACTATTTACTATCCTACAAAAGTCGTGAGATTTGATAAGTTCATAAAAATGCCGCCAGAAGAACATCGATAGTGTGTCGATAGTAATGAAATTTTCAAATTTATGAAAGTTTTGATTTAAAATCATACAATTTATTTATATTGTATTCAAGGGTTTTTACCTAAAAGAGTTCAGACATTTTATAAAGAAATTCTTTATTGTTTTGTCAGTTTACACAAACCTCGATAACTAAGTGTAATACACCTAACGCCATCCATTGTAATTTTTTTGAACTAAAAAACTTTTCTATGGAATGAGACCCCATGCCCATACGAAATTAATTGCAAAATCTAAATATCAATCACTCCTATTGGTAATCTTTTAGCGCCATCTAGTGGAAGTTTTTGAAAGTTCTTAGTGAAAGGACTATCGAATCCGTCTCGGTGTTTTCTCGGTGAAGTTCAAGTGACGATTTGTAGATGTCGTCACAAGCGATGGTGCTGCAGTTTTTAGGGTTCCGTACCCAAAATGTGGCAACAGGCAATATCACTAACCCCCGAATACTCAAACGCATCTCAGATATAAGCACGTCTCAAGTGACGAATTTTTGACACATTTTCATTGAAAACTGTCAAAAAATCGTCATTTGAGACGTGCTTAAATCTGAGATGCGTTTGAGTATTCGGCGATAAGCCTCATATATATATACAGACGTTCGACGAAGGCGTTTTGTCAGGGCAATCATGCGGGGACCAAGGGACGGGTCGGGAAGCGAGGACGTTCCCGAGTTACTAAGGCGGTGATGTATGCAACTCGGGAGCGTCCCTCCCCCGTCCCGTCCCTTGCCCCCACACGACTGCTCTGTCAAAACTACGTCAAAATGCCTTCGGCGAATGACTGTATGCATATTAGGTAGGCTGTGGTAATAGGTGTGTACAAGCTATCGCATAAGTACATGCAGCAGGTAAGGTACATTTCAACCAGAACATTTCATGTAGATTTAGGTTAGCTTGCATCGACCTCGATTATCAACTAACTAGCGACCCGCCCCGGCTTCGCATGAGTGCAATGCTGATACGGCTTTTTTTGTAGAACTTTTTAAGGTGTACAATACTGTAGTACATTATTTTGACCTTTCTCGTAGGGTTCAGCCAGCGTTTTCAATGTAAGCGCAAAAAATCGACATCACATTAGAAACCTCTAAAATTATCAATGTTTCTCTACTATATTATGCATGTATTATACATATAAACCTTCCTCTTGAATATTAAATCTATCTTTTAAAAAAACCACATCAAAATCCGTTGCGTAGTTTTAAAGATCTAAGCACACATAGGGACAGACAGACAGCGGGAAGCCAATTTGTTTTATTCTCTGTAGAGATGTGGTAATAATAAAGCAATGTTCAATCATCACTCAACGGGTTCGGTTATTTTAATCTCTTTGGAGTTTTTACCACCCTCAGCTAGCTAGCATCCCTTAGCGTTTACCCCAGCTTAGCTTATTGATAGCAACCCTATCAGGTGAGCACATGGCACTGGACTCACCGTCTTGGTACTGAACGTGCTGAAGGTGTTGTCGAAGCAGATGCGGTAGGCCCCCGGCTCGCCCGCCTCGTGCCGGTGCGCGCCCTCCGGCTTGCGCAGGTCGGCCACCAGCAGCTTGCCCGAGGGCGCCGCCAGCTGGAACGACACCTCCAGGGAGCCGTGGGACGCGTCGATCACCTGCGATACGGTTACATACAAATCTTCATACAAATACATGAAAATAAAATAAGATTAGACATTTTATAAAACGTCGAGTGCGAGTCGGACTCGCGCATTAAGGGTTCCGTATAATTGTAAGACCTTGTATTTTTCCAAATATCATGATTCTAGGTCAACGGGAAGTAAGTATCCTGTAAGTTGTGGTCCATGACAAGAATAATTTTTTTTGTGAATAACCATAAATTATCGGTTTTCAGATTTTCGCCTTTATTTGTGCTTTAATGTCTTGCTTCTTACCAATTTTATGATTCTAGGTCAACGGGAAGTACCCTATAGGTTCTGGTCCATGGCGAGAATCAAAAGTATTTTTTATGAATAAACTACAAACTGCCCTGTAGGTTAAATCACACTTATAAATAAATGTCATACATAATGTTGATGAAGAAATACAAAATTAATTGCAAATTTTTGTTCAAATATCAGTATACCTATTATTAAAAATTAATTACAAATGAAACTTTGATTTTAACGAGCTGCTGTAATTGCTTCACTGAGATAAGAGTGAACACGAACACGCTATCAACAATGTGGAGTCACGAACAATCTATTTCCTATACCAGTACCAACAAGTTATTTTATTATACATCCACCTGCACAATATTGTTGAGCCTTGACCTAAATAATGTTATCTACAATAATGAACATTCAAAATAAATGTTGTAGAGGTAGCAATAGCTTTATTTTTCTAGCAAGTAATCAACAGAATTACCTACTGGTTGTATATTAGCTGAATTAGTCCTAAATGCTACAGACAGCACACATATAAGCCACCCTGCTTTGCAGCACCTGATGCACTCAGCAGAACACTTAGGAACAATGCCAGTACAATAAATAAGAAATCAAATAATGTCCCAAAAATGTTTGACTTTGATGGGACTTAAACCTGCATGAAAGAGAGCAAATGTGAGGGCTTGCACACTTTAATAACAAGATCCTTAGAATAAATATGAACCCTATATTCTGCCTAGAACTGTGCTCATCTGGTCAACTGTAACTGTTATTTGTGGTCACATATCTAATCTTAAGTTTTTTAACCCCCTAAAATATTAATAGATAATATTTATAATAACCCATAAATTAGATTCATGTATTGATTAATTTAGTAATAGTGACACACAAAAAGGGCCTATTTACAGCCACAGTGAAACATCTTGCTTTTTCTTTTTCAGAATTTCTCTTAGAGGATGTTCGGATATGTGGGAGCAAAAGTTTTGCTCCCACACGCACTTTTTTTATAAAATTATTATTCATTCTTATTCTCCGCATCAAAACAAACATAAACTTCAGTACTCATGTTTATTGTATGAAGCAAGAGCCTGCAGGGACTGACTGCAGGTGAAACCTAGACACTGTATGTGGTTACAGCTTAACATGTTCAATGCCACCATGATTTTCATTATGTCTTGCGGGATGCCATACATTTCAAAGTGGACACACCATGTGTTATCAACTCTGGAATAAAATCATGTGAACACGCTGGGGAAGCCAGTGGCACTGGACGTGTTAACTTTTACACAACTAAGAAACACTTGGCTCATCATCATCCACAACCTTCTGTTCATTACGTGTTAACTCTCCAGCTCTCGCCAAAAAAAGTTGCTCTAGAAGTGTAGCCTAAAAAGACAAGCAAGAGATCGGCCAAAACTATTTGAAGCCGATATCAGTTATCTATGTATTTGAAGCTGGATATCTATGGTATCCTTTTGTAGGGTGTATTCCTCTCAACATCAGCATCAGCCTAAATTATTCCACTGCTGGACATGGGCCTCCCTTAATGAGCGCCGTAGCGCCCTATCTTCAACTTGCCGCATCTAGGATATGCCTGCAGTCTTTCGCAGATTGTTAGCCCATCTCCTTCCTCTGCATAGTCAGTTTACCCTGGGGCTCACTCAGGTACCTATCCGGCAATAGCCCACTATTGCCGCTGCCTTTATAAATCACTGTTATTTATTTATACTGTGCTATTGAACAGCTATAGGTTGTGTCGACTTGCGGTGCCAAGTCCTCACCTGGTACTCGATGTCGATGACTTCTCCCTTGACCACGTCGTGGTAGAAGCAGTCCGTCCTTCCCGCGGCCACCGTGATCGTCATATCCTTTTCATAAGCACACACTACACTCGCAAGCGTCAACAAACAGAACAACGTCCACATCTCGCTGAAACACTGATAATAAGCTGAAAGAATGGACGGCGGAGCGCTGGAACTGAGTGGAACGCTTCGCGAGACTCTCGCTCTGTTATAAATAGTAGGCTGATGAGTAATTTGTGTTTATATTTAGAGAAAATATATTAAAAATAAAACACCACACGGAAGAATCCTTTGGCTAGGCCGGCAATGTTTCCAGCTTGGTTATATTCTGATCTGCCTTACATAGGATGGGACTTAACTGACAGACAGTTTGAGCCTTTGAGGACTATATTCTAGCCAAATTCAATGTAAACAAATGTAATGTTTGTAAACAAAGTGACCTACATAACTGTTGCGCCTTTCATATCAGTAATTTAAAGTACTTGATGGTTAGTTTATCTGTCTTTTAATCATACTAATATTATAAAAGCGAAAGTTTGGATTTATGGATCTTTGTTACCTCTTCACGCCAAAACAGCTGAACGGATCGGGCTGACTTTTTGAATATTTCATTGAGATTCTTTAGTTTTGTCTTGAAAAGGTAACAAACAGATTTAAATTATTTCGAATTAATAAAATGAATATGGATCTAAATAAACCGGGAAGTGCGAGTCACCTCGTACACAAAGGGAATCGTACCATTTTGTACGATGGTTCGCAAAGTTCGCAAAAGTATTGACTATCAGTTGCCGTAACGCTATGAAACGCTTTGTCGCACCCTGCACCACGAAATATCGTAGGAACTCTTACTTTGCACGCACCTGTAATCTTTTCAATAACGATTATTCCCAAAATTTTGATTTATTTTCTGAAGAAAAATGGCTTTAAAACTGAAATATGTAAATCCTTTTATTATTAAATCCACAAAACTTAAGAATGCTTTTGTTCGTCTTTTGTTTTAGTGTTGTTGGTTTGTTTGGCTTAAAATGTTATTTAGGTAAGGTGAGTTATGTTGTTTTTGATATTATTTTTTAGTAGGCTCCAAATGGTTAGGCATTCATATTAAAACACTGATCAAATTAGACGCAACGCCACTCCTAATAAAATTCAGTTAGTTTTACTTCCCATGGACACATAGTAATGTACTCATAAGTGGAAACTGTAGGCTTAAGATATCCAATAAGTTTAACATATTAAGGTTTAATAAGCTGTTTGCTTTCTTAAAACATAAAAAAAGACCTTATAAACGGATTTTTTGCTGAAGCTGAATGAATATAACCATTTCGTTCACTTTTAATAATAAATAAATAAATAAAACAAAAATAATTTATTTCAGCACCACTGGTACGTGGTGGTCATTTAAAAATTTATTTAAATAATAATAGTGGAGAAAGTAAATAAAAATGAATAAAGTAGCCTACCTCACACAGCGTCATTTCCTTTCACGTGAAGCTGCAACAAGCGACACAAAATAGGGCAATCGGCTTTACTAACTAAAACCTTCAGCAGGCAATTCTCGCTGGAGTGGACGCGGCGCAACAACGATGCGGCTCTCTTGCGCATGATGGCATGGAAACCGTCTGTTTGAGCGTCTGCAAACATGCCCGATGCGCTGCAGTATTTGGGCAGCCGTACTAGCGCCCTAAAAGCGTTGTTGTATTGGACGCGTAGAGCGTTGATTGCCCTCTTAATATACTCAACCCACAGACTGCACGTGTAAATGACTGGCAGAAGGCCTTAATAGCGACATCTAGTTATAAAATCAGGCAACTTTTTCAAAGAACATCAAATTTTCACTTTTTGATTTTACACCCTTCAAATTTTCCACTTTATGATATTTTGTTGTATTTTTTGTAATTATGGTTAATTAATAATTATACTTAGTAATAGAAAGTTTCTTGTGTCCTATTGTTGTTCAAGAGATACAACAAGAGATACAATTGACAATCGAAGATCAAAAACAGCCAAAAAAAACTTTTTTGTATGGAAGCACGCTTTAGGTACTTTGGACATTTATTTTATTATTTTGATTGACGACCTCCGTGGCCCAGCGGGCGAAGGTCCGCCTGCGACGCAGGAGGTTGCGGGCTCGATTTTCGCCTCGGGACAAATTTGTGTACGATCTGCAGAAATTTGTTCCGTTGGTCTGGGTGTTTTCTATGTATAATAAAAAATATCTATCTATGTAGTGTATTGTATTAAGTATATCAGTTATCTAGTACCCATAACACAAGCTCTGCTTAGCTTGGGGCTAGATAATGCTGTGTGAATTGTCGAGCATTATTTATTTATTTATTATTATTTTCTGTTATAGCGGCAAGAGAAATACTCATATTATGAAAATTTCACCTAGACAGGTGATTCCTCTTACGGTTTATGAGAGAACTTTGACGATGTCAGATGTCTGATGGATGGACGGAGGCTTCGTGATCCGTTTGCACCCTTCGGGTACGGAACCCTATATTCATAATAAAAAATAATGCTGGAGAATCCACACAGCATCATCCAGCCCCAAGCTAAGCAGGCAGAGTTTGTGTTTTGGATGCCTAATATTTATATACAATACATTACATCATAGACGGAAATTTTAAAACACACATTGAAAAAACCCAGAACATCCGGAACAAAATAAACTTATATTTCCCATTTTATAGGCGAGTCAAACAATACGGGAACACTAAAACACCAAAACCGACAGTGACAGTGACAGCAGTGATTTGTAAAAGTCAAACAAACCATTCCGATCCTTTGAGTTCCGATCACACACTTGACACTGGTAGAACAGTGGCAACCAGACCTAACCAGACACACCGCACGCTGCATTCCAAATTACGATTACAGCGCGCCGCGCCGATAGCGATCAAAACATATTTTGCGTTCCGAATTAGTAATCACGATAGTTACTGACAGTTGAGTGCTATCAATATTTCGTAACCATAACTATAAGTTTAGGAAAAAAATGACTAGAACAGATAGACTAGTTAATGGTTTAATCGGGTATTTATCGCGTACCTTTTGTTTTTATATCCCCTACGTTTCTACCGCGTTACAGCGATCACATACAGATAGACTAGTTTCGGTGTAAATCACGAAAATCTGATATCTGCCTACGGTTAACGGGATCGAGCGAGTCCATGGAGCGAGTGACTTCACACCTACCCACGGCGCGTCGTCACTCGGTGAACTTCGCTTGTAATTTGGTCATAACTTCGTACGCAATGGTCCGATTTGGATAATTGAAAAAAAAAGATATATCATCCTTATGTCCTAAAGAATAACGTGTAAAATAGTTCTATTGAAATTGCTTTAACTTTACTGATCCTCATTGCATTCAAAATCGTAATCCAGAAACAAATAGCGAGGTCTATTTTATGGCTTGAATTGAATCGTCAGTCTGGGAAACACGCTAAGTCGATAACGAGGTTGTTATACTCCCGAGCGTAGCGAGACAAGACCCGAGTTTTAATGGGTGGATTTGGCCCGAGTAAAACACGACTTTTCACTTCGATTGCGAGAAAATAAAACAATTCAAAATTAAACAATTTTCAGAAATTTTATTAATCTCTATCTAACGGAACAGTTCGCATTCTACCGTGAAGGGAAGAATCAACCTTCATAAAACATCACCAAGAAGGTTCTATTTAAAAAAAAAGATTGACGGAGCACCAAGAAGTCGAGTTTTTATGTAAGAGAACGAATGCTTTGTACGGGCTGATGATTTTAGACAAAAATTAAAAGAAAAATACTTTTTAGCCCTAGGCACAGATATTATAATACTATACTAGTACCTTAAGTATTAAACTCGAGTTTTAGGCCCGCTAAGCTACACTATTATGATACACTTTTTGAGCAAGAGAAGTGAAACTTTAACGTATAGGTGTGTTTTGTTTATAGTTTAAAGTGTAAAAATTGTAGGCGAGTTAATAAATAAAATAAAAGATTATTGAAATATATGATTTATTGTGAACAAGCCACGCGGTGTCCGCTCACACACACACACACACACACACACACACACACACACACACACACACACAATCCTCACACATAAGTAGACATAATATATTATTACATTCTCTTTGTACTTAGCCTATATTTTCGCGATTAAGATCTGTTAAAGTCATTGATGTAAGTAAAACGTACATCTATGGTTAAAGTGCAATTTAGTTGAATTAAGATACATACTAAAAGTGTGTTTTCAGTAGGTACATAATTCAGTTTATTAAAAATACTCTTGATAATTGTCCAATAACTCCTCAGTTAAATAATATTTAATAAAACAAAATTAAAACTGTAGTAGTACGTTACTTGCCTACACAGGGTTATTGGTTTGGAATTACCAATGACCCTGTATATCTACCTTGAGGGCCGGATTGCACCAGAGATACTGTGTAAAACCAATGTTATTTATACAAGCTATATTACTATAAGTCATCGTAGTATGAATTCAAGATGGTCAGCAACGAACCTTGTTGAGCACAAGCGAGGTTCGTAGTTAACCCGCTTACATTCACAACGGACATGCTATTGGTGGAAACCAACACTTGGAATAGTGCTGCCGAGCAGTAGGTACCTACAGTCGACGCCAAAAATAACTTCTACATGATCTTGTTCAGTTTATCGTCGCTACTTGCAAAGTAGTAGTAAAAAACCGGCAAAGTGCGTGTCGGGGAACGCGCAGTACAGGGTTCCGTAGTGGAACTGTGTTGTGGAATATTGTATTGTCTTTGAATTATTTCTGGTGTTGACCGGTACAGTGTAATATAATTATAATATAAATACAACGCAAACCATTTACTAAATGCCCATAATGTTTGTAATTTAACCAATTTTGTTATAATATCCGTAGACAAAGATTGTGATTGAAAATAGCACGTCATCTCATGCCGTCCCGCTCAATCATCGGTCATTTTCAGTCCCAATCTTTAACTGTGCGACTTATAGCTACATTGCACTATCTACATAGTTAGATACAATATTTTTAGTTATGTATTTATAATACTCTACTACTATATTATTATCATCATTATAGTAAATAAATAATACAAAATAATAATAAAATCATCGATGTCAGTGAGATTCGGGATATCAGATTGGCTCTCGAAAGTCGAACGCCTAAGTTAGGTCCATCCACCTCAGTCATAGTTGGACCGGCGCCGCCGGCGTTCGTGTTTCGCGTGTGTATTGTTGTCTCAGTCGCATTTCGGTCTAGGTATGTCTTTCTATCTTTGTTGTTCATTAGTTAGGTATATAGCAAAATATTGTAAATAACGTGTCTTTGCAATTAGTTGTAACACAACACAGGCCATTTGTAGAGTTAGCGCTGGGAGAACGTACCATATCTACAGAATTTTACTTAGATCTATGTATAACAGCCATATGTATGCTATATGCGTGCTAAACACAAGTACAGTCAGCGACAAAAATAGCTGAACAGAGTTAACACGTAAATTGCCCACGCACATGGACCAGTAGCTGCAGTGCAGAGGCTGGGTAGTGAATGTGTTAATATTCCAAATACAGTTTTAGTTATTTTGAACATTGTTAGTTTAAATTAACATTGTTCAGCCATTTTCTACGTTATCTGTTTATAGACTATTTAGTGAATAACTCTTAACAAAAATATCTAATACAATTAATACGTAACATTGATTTAATGCATTTGATTAAAATCTATAAAACATTAACATTGATAATTGTACTTATTAACTATTTGTGTGAACATTTCAAAAGATTTATAATTTTAATTTTTTAAAGCCCAAATATAATACTTTAATAGAGTAGGAGCTCACTACACATCACCCACCTCATCAAGTCCCAACGAGAAGGTATATTCCCATCTGCCCCTTAAAATTTGCACCCGACTAGTTTTTCCTGGGCTACAATAGAGAAAAATGTTACAAAAGGAATGCCTTAATTATTAAAGGAATGATTTTTAAACATTTTGCGAAACCAGCAATGTTCTTATTGGTCCAAATGACACTTCTTCAATATTTTATGTTACCTATTCGATGTATGTAATTGATGTCTATTCTATCATAGACAAATCGCTCTAAAAGATGATTATTTTAAGCCTGTCATTCGAGCTAGTGCAGTCCTTGATCAGATGGGATTAACAAGTGCCATCCATTCCCTTTTTATACAAATGTGACCGTATCGATTCTCCAATTTTTTTTTATATTTTAATCAGTCCAATTTCTTGAGCCACACAAAGCTTTTTGTACATAATGTATCACACACAGTATATATAGCTGAATTGAGCTGGGAATATAAAACCGATTTTTCATCTTTGCCATGATTCTTGTTCGAGTTGAACTATTACTATTGAATGAATTCTTCCACTACTGGCAAGTTTAAGTAACAAAAATGAATGAATACATTAATTCTTATTTGATAATTTAAGTTTGAAATTTGATTCGTCCACGAGCTTATTTTGTAGGCCTAAAGAAATAAAAAGATATTGGTTACTGATTTTTGTGAGAAAAATCGGTCGTCTATCCCCAGTTACAGCAGTGGCGCCGCCCTGCCCGGTCATGCCGGGGCCGCGGCGAGGTGGGCGCTACTCTATTCTGCCCAGTCGTCGCCGCCGAAGTCCAGGCTTTCCGACCTGATCTGCACCTGACAAACAATACATTAGGTGTCAATTCAGATGTCGCCAAAAGTAAACTAAACTCATTTGACAGGACTAAAAATGTAGCCGTTTCATAACGATCTAAATAAAAAGGATGGCATTATTTTTAGTGACGTTGAATTAGTTTAGTAGTTTTGACGACTTCTGAATTGACAACAGTGTTTATTAATGATGGAATGATAGTCAGTAACCGAGTTGGACAGTACGTAAGGTAGCATTTATTCATTAAATAATAAAAGGTTTTTGTCACATTTTAGTAATTCAATGTTAGGTTTTTTTCTAGCTGGACGGCAGCAGCCGACAGAAGAGTCGAGAAACTAGAAAAAAATTAACACTACAAAAACCAAATTGAACACTTCAAAAACCATCTTTCAGGGATGTAACAAGTCGTGGGATTACACCACGAGTGATGCTCTTAGGCGTTGTCCTAATTTGCTAACGATCGTACGACGGTACTGAACGATGCTATTTCGTCGCATTTTGTAACATACACATTTATCATGAGTGTCCGCGCCATCCCGCGATCACTCTGGCATCATTGTATTAATTTAAATTGTAACAAGATTAAACCATAATTGAACAATACACATCAATAATGTTGATTACTACTAATTTCTAAATTTTAGTTCTACCTATAAGTTCCCTAACACTTAATTAGCACGCCAACCCCCTGTAAAAACATATGTTTTTGGTCGGCAGGTAGAAAATGCCTCGGCATTAAGCCCACCCTTTGTACATCAGTGCAATAAAGGTTTAAATAAATAAAAACACTTTAAAAACCTTTTGCTATGAGCCATAATTTTAATTTTTTTATAAATAATTGTAAAGGTAAATTTTTGATGTCATCAGGGATTTTATTATATAAAGAGCCTTATTATATATAGAGCATCTAGTTAGTTAGACTCCGCCGTACCTCCTCGGTAGGACTGTCGCTGAACCCTCCCCCGAGCGCGTACCCGGCCAGCCCGCCGGCCGCCAGCGCGCCCACGCCGAGCCCCACGGCCGCGCCCGCGCCCAGCCCGCGCCGCTCCGGGGCTCCGCCGGGCGCGTACGCGGGAGAACCGTACATCTGCACATTACACGGTCAACAATTACTATTACAATTAGTACACTGAAAAAAAATTGTTTACATTGATTAAGATCTTGTCTAAGTGATCACGCTCATGAATCCATATGAGCCTGATAAGATCTTGTCTTCTGTGACTATGAGAACTTAGTTAAATCGTAATAATAATAATGCTGGACAATTCACACAGCATTATCTAGCCCCAAGCTAAGCAGAGCTTGTATTATGGGTACTAGATAACTGATATACTTAATACAATATACTACATAGATAGTAATTTTTTTTATTATACATTGAAATAACCCAGAATAACGGAACAAATTTCTGCACATCGTACACAAATTTGTTCCGAGGCAGGAATCGAACCCGCAACCTCTTGCGTCGCAGGCGGACTCTCGCCCTCTGCGCCACTGAGGGCGTTAAATTCAGTATGCTCTGTCCCGCTTCTATGAACGCGAAATACCAAGCCTATCCTTTTTACAAAATGGCGCGCAAAGCGCCCTCTTAAAGATTAAGTTGAAAATAAATAGGTACTAAATAACAATGTCTCATAGGTATTGTGACGTTTTATATTACGCCCCATGTTTAGATGCTGTCTTGTTCGATTTTTAGTCGATTTTAGCTAGGTTCTCTGTCCATTTGACAGGTCGCGGACATTTGACAGTGACGTTTCGTTTTTGTTTTGTCGATCATATCGAGAATGACCTCTGATTTGTTCTTTTTCAAGGTTGACATTACTTTCGTATTTGACATTTTAATTTCAAAATGGACGCACTTTCCTCCTGCCCTCGGACATGAAAAGAACCATGTAGGGGTTTTTATCAAAATTTTTTATATTACCATGTTGTTTTAAAACATGAAAGTATTTGCTGCGAGTTGGCGCGTTCAGAGTCGCTGCTGCCGTGGGATCATTGCCGTAGGAGAAATTTACTGCCACTTCCTCGGTGAGTTTGGATTTCCATTGTCCCCTTGGACATGACGCTTCCTCGGAATGTCTGCTAATGTCTTCATTTCTTCTCCAGGAGACCCAGACTGGCATTTATTTATTCGGCGCTCTGACGCGAAGGCGTATTGGACATTCCATCGTCTCTTGGCACCTTGGAAGCGTGGCCGCGTGTTCGAGCATTTCCTTTAGCTGAGGACCACCAAGGCTTCCGCTCCACGCGATGAAAAGGAACGTTGTACTCGAGCTAAGTATCGCCAGACTCTGAGCAGTGGTTGTCTTAGATTTTGTCTTAGGTTGTTTTTTACTAGTCTTTTACTGTTGTCTTAGATTTTGTCTTTTACTAGTCTTTTACTATTGTCTTAGGTTGTTTTTTACTAGTCTTTTACTGTTGTCTTAGACTTTGTCTTACTATATTTTGGTTGTTTTTGTCCTTTAGCCTAATTTCCCAATCCAAAAATACCTCATGGTCTAACCTTAATTTAAATTAGTGTTTAAAACCTAACTTTTAGTTTAGGAGTGAGTTCTTTCTCATATTCTAGTTTCTTTACACGTTCTACGTCTGGTTTTTCTCCAGAAATAACATAATATTTTCTATTTTGTAGCGTTGAACATCCTCGGAACACACACACTTTTGCATAACTTTATTTTTTTTATAAGGATGCAGTGGTAATTTACACCCTAGTTTTAAGCTTAGCTACCGCCTCTTTACTGGCGTGTCGTTTGTAGTAAATCCTAGTTTCTAATTTTGAAATAAAACTTAATTTTAATTTTTTAAGGTCGCTCTTCTAGCGGACCACACTCAACTTCTTGTTTACTGGTCCTACAGACCTACCAAAGCCACAGGCAGCCTTCTGCTACCTGTGCGCTTCATAATAAGGCATTTTTTCCACGCCGCCATTCTGGAACATTTTTTCAGTTGTGAGACATTTTTGTTTTTTTAATGATAAACCAAGCTCCGGGCTGCCTTCTGCGACCCGTGCGCTTCTTATTTTGCCAATTTTCTCACGCCGCCATTCTGGAACATTTTTTCAGTTGGAACATTTTCAAATTTTTTAATAAAACAAGTGTAAGATTTTATTGAAACGCTACTTTACTTTTAAGAACCGTAAATGTACACCTTTATCCTAAATAATTTATTTATTTATTTATTTATTTATTTATAAACGTACATCTATCCTAACAGGCACACCCAATGCGATAGAGTACCTTATATTCTAGTCTTATAATAAAAAATGGAAATCATCAACATTTACACAATACAATAACATTCAAACAAAGATCATTCATTATTAACAATATCAATAATTCATAAATAAAATAAAAAGAAATAAAAATAAAATTACATTTAATACGAACTGTGATAACATAAAATAAAAAACATAAGCCTAGTCTTAACCTTAATTTTAATAAACTTAGATTTTTAAATTTTAAATCTACTGTTTTATTGAAGGTCCCTGCCCTGTGATTAGAAGTCTAGTGTTATCAGCTGACATTTCCGGCACAATTTATAGTGGTATCCGTGGGTCTGGCGCCCGAACATTTATTTTCTTAGTTTTGATTTTTATATTTTGACCTGCGGATCCATTTTCTTGCCTTCTAGGTAGAATTTAATTTTGAGGTTGGCCCTTGTCCAATCTTAACTTTTAAATTATTTTACATTTAGCGTTATATATTACATTTGACGCAACTTCAAATTATTTAAACATTACAGTATACATACCACGTTGCCGCCCTCAAATCCTGAAACAAAAGAATACGTAGATAACATCATTCCTGGAGATTCACAATGATTTTATATTTTAACACTTTCATGGCCCAAGAAACGCAGATGGAATAGATATTCCAGCTCCGTGCAGCGGCGGCGCGGGCGACCGCCAAGGCTGCGTTTGTCAGTTTATTAACCAAACGATATTTCCAGAAATACATACCACGTTATTATGACGTTTTTGCTGAAATTTGGTGAGAAGACCCGGGTCTTCTCAACAATTATGCAATAAAAACATGTGTACAATCCATGGAATTAGAGTAAAAACGAAATAAAAGTGATGCGTTAACAGTCTACAATGGGTGCGCGCACTCCTCGAGGGATAAGAGCTTATTAAAAGAAGAATCATTCACAGGTTGATGGTTAAATTATGTTTCAACGAAAACCAATTTTTTTTTAATATAAATTAAATGATTTTACTTACAATCCAAGACTTACAGTACAATTAATAATAATAATAATAATAATAATGTTTTATTCATTAATAAAAGATATAGTCTTATTAATAGATGAAAAAGAGAGAATTTAAACTATCTACTTGAGTCTGTGCTGTGGTTGGTATAATATGGGGTATTTTTATCTAACATGCTCCTGGTCTACAAAAATAATTCATCTAATTATTTTATTTAAATTGTGAGTCTTACAGGGGAGAATAAAATACAAAAATAATTGAAATAAACGTTTATTTATAACATAAGAATAAATATGATCTCGTGTACAACATGTTACAATAAATGCAATATAAAGTTTGTAAGCGACATTATTTAATTTTATTGTTTATCGAAACCTTTTTGGATAACGCACTAACTTCAAGGTTTAAGATAAAAATCTTCAAAAAAGGAAAACTTGAATGCTAACTTCTAAAGGTACAGTCAACGACAAAAATCTGTAAACAGTCAATCTTTCAAAAGCATTATCAACCGACTCCTTAAAGGATTACGTTTTCAATTCAGCTGTAATTCTGTGTTGCATGTTTTTTTAACTATATCGTCACCAATTGTTAACCTATTTTGATTATTTTACTATGCTTTTGTGTGGACTCTATGCAAAATCGTCGGTTTTTAACTCTTATAAGAAACACCAAATTAAAAGGCATTTTCAGGTGTACATCGATTATTTTACGGAAATAAGGCATTTTTTTATTGCTTGTTCGTTTACGTAGCTTAACCAAGTCTATAAGAATAGTCAATGTTTACAATTTTATCGTTGACAGTACCTAGTTAATTTCGCACAAGGCGCTACTTTTGTGTTAGGTAAGAAATATATAAATTCATAATTTTTGGCATCACAACAATTTTGAAAATCACATACAGGTAGGCACAGAGACGAACAGACGTAGGCACTTGTTTTCATCTACATACATAAAAGCTGTCTTTACTTTTAAATATATTTTTACAATATTATAATTTGCAATATAAATCAAATATTTGTAAATAGTAATAAATTAGAACTAGTTTTTACAATTGAAATAATTGAGCTAACTGCAGACTGTTGCAAACAATCTACAGGTAGCTCAACCGATCCAGATTAATACCAGCCGGAAGCTATTATCTGATTGTAATTTTCTTTGTGAATAAAGTCTGTTATTGTGTACGAGTAAAACAATTCTAAAAACTATTAAAGATTTGTGAATTTAATTACAAGAAATTAAATATTTGTACAGAAAAAAATAAAATCATTCTAACGTAGACTGCGAAATATACTAGGTGTTTAACTATGAAATTGCCGTTCTGTATGGTGAATTCAAGAAAAGTTTTTTCTCGTCACATTTTTTTTGTTTAGGAATAACATATCACTTTTCAGTGTAAAATTTTGTGTGTTTATTTGGACAACTTTGTGAAAAGTATGCGAAGCTTTACTTACTAAAAACTAACAAATAAAAAAATACAACGAATAAAAGCTTTGAAAGTATCTGATTTAATATTTTATTTTTTAGGAATGCACCTCCCCAAAATTAGTATTTATAGAATTTTAAATCTTTGCAATATTTTTGCTCGTCATATTATTATATAACGTTCAGAATATAAATTAATTTTGTATATAACTGTTGAATTGAAAAAATATGAACAAAATAAAATTGAGTGAAAAAACGGCAATTTAATATTTAAACCCATAATACTTTTAGCTATAATGTGTCTGCAACACCGAGTATACAGGGTCTACTGAAGATAAAACACGTGGCTCCTCTAAGTTATAAACAGACATAGTAACTGAAGAGTGTATTATGTTATTTGTTATGTAATGGTTGACATCTTCGGCGATGGGTGCTGCGACTGACGGACGCCTACAAACCTGGAACATAAATAATAAATCAACGTCAAAAAAGGTTCCTGAATATTTTTTATTTAACCCCCGACGCAAAAAGAGAGGGGTGTTATAATTTTAACGTGTCTGTCTGTGTATCTGTCTGTGGTATCGTAGCTCCCAAACGGATGAACCGATTTTCGTTTAGTTTTTTTTGTGTCATAGATAATTTTATCCCGAGTGTTCTTAGCCATGTTTCATGAAAATCTGTCGGGGGTTTTTTAAATTTTGTTCATGTTTTGTATTGTGATACTAGTTTCTGCCCGCGGCTTCACACGCGTCGTTTCTATGCACACGTTTTATTGTTATTTATATCCCATTTGGACTGATTTATGGGATGTAAGGGAAATTAGCCTTTGTTTTACTCCAGGCCTAAAACTAGACTAAACCTAAACTAACGAAAATTCGTTAAGTTTTTTTTGAGTTATAGATAATTTTATTTCGAGTGTTCTTAGCCATGTTTCATGAAAATCTGTCGGGGGGGTTTAAAATTTTTAATTTTGTTCTTGAATGTAAGGACGCTTTAGGGCAGGCCTTTTTCCAGCAGTTGAATAGTAGAGGCTGTTGATGTCATGTGTAAATCTAATTAGCTTTCTGTTACTATTACTTTATAATCTATTTCACTGTCATTTTCTTTTTTAATTAAGTTATTCATACTTTAATCTATTTGAGATAACATAGGTATTGATTGACCAATAAAATAAATAAATGTGTTTTAATTTTTTTAGGGTATGAATGTAGTATGTATGAAAGTGTGAACAATAAATAATAATCAGCACAAATGTAAAACTTTCTGTACTATATTATTGACTAGCTGCATTCTTACTACCCGTTGTACTATTACCCGTTTTTCCGTAGGAATGAAGCATTCTCCCGCGGTAAAAAGTAGCCTATGTTCATCAGGAATAATGTGGGCTTCTAATGGTAAAAGATTTTTTAAAATCGGTCCAGTAGTTTCGGAGCCTATTCAATACAAACAAACAATCAAATCTTTCCTCTTTATAATATTAGTATAGATGTTGACAACGGCGCAGGTCAAATTGTTTTAAATTTCTTGACCTTTCTGAAATAACAGTTTAGTAGAAGGTGTGATTATTTTACTAATATTGGTACATATTACACATAGGTACTAGATAGGTATTAGGACGGGGCAGATCCTAACTTAAGTAGCGCTTAAAGAACAGAAAATCTACAAATATCCCTTGTAATTTAGTAGCGCGTCTTTTGTAGCTAATGGTGTTGATTCACTTAACAAACTATGGTAATGCAACGGTGAAAAATGTTGTTTTCTCTTTCTTTCCGATCCAAATAAAAATGAAAACGACATTTTAGTGCCGTCAAATTAGTTTAGTTTATGAAACAACAGAATCGATGCCAATAAATATGTATAACCTGCGTACTCAAGGAGTGGGATTGCGAATAACGTCATCTGTCATGCAGTCACTGCTCAGCTGTCCAATGTACAATGTGAAGTGAAAACATAAACATATAGGTAGGTTTATAGCGGATAAGATTAATAAGAGAAATAATATAACTAAAAATAAGCTAATATTAATTTAATTGTAACGAAGATTTTGTCATGTAATTATACTTGACGTGTAAATTTATATTTATCAATTAAATCTTGAATCTTGTCCAATTACGAAAAAAACACCCATCCCATAATTGACATTTGAAAGCCATGTCAATGGCATTCGCCATAGGTACAATTGAAAATTACGAAGGCCATTCAAAGGGCTTTCAAATGTAAGTAAAAGTAAAAGTATTTATTTTGTAAGAATGTCAATTCTTAGATAGGTGGTTTTTGTGTAATCGCACAGCTGAGCATGACAGATGACATCATTCTCAATCCCGCTCTCAAACTACGCAGGTTTTACCAGAATCGACCCCCAACAAATAAGTAAAAGAAAAATTTAGTAAAACAATAAATAAAATGGTACCTGTCACTGTCGGTCCGACTCGCCGGAAGCCCTTAGTAATAGCCTGCGCCAAGGAAACAAAATAACATAAATAAAGTGCCAATTAACAAAATAACATAACAAAAATATGCGTCTACGCAACCCCATACAGGGTTATTTTAAGCAATTTTGAAGCTAGCTGCTTAATTTTTTACTTTTTCAGAATATTATAACTGCTGACAATTTGAAAGCCACCCAATAGATTCCAATTCAATTCAATTCTTGTTTAATGGCTCTGAGTCTGTCGACACAATTCTGCCATTGTCTGTAATGCTAAGTCATAAACTTTTCCGATTTTATAAAAAAAAACCAAAAAGATACCAAAGTGATCCGAGGGCGTGATTGGGAAACCAAAACATATAAGCCGATTTGTTTCCAAATCCAAAGTATAATAATAATAATGCTGGACAATTCACACAGCATTATCTAGCCCCAAGCTAAGCAGAGCTTGTGTTATGGGTACTAGATAACTGATATACTTAATACAATACACTACATATATAGATATTTTTTTATTATTCATAGAAAACACCCAGACCAACGGAACAAATTTCGTATTTCAAATCAATTGTTTTTAGAGCGTCTGATCGAAGTGACGCGTGACCCGACAGCTGGTAACGCCATGCAGCGGGGCAATGCAGTCAGCGTAGCGGGGACGCGACGACTGGTATTGATATATACACCACTACAGTTTAATTACCAGAAAAAAAAAATTAGCTGCTGTAAATGAGGGCTACCATTGTAAATGTGAAGTTAGTTTTTATGTTTTACTTTTAATAAGAAAGTTACATCATGTTAAAGTTTTTTCGAAATTCTGGACATAGTACATTGTATAGACAGCTGATCATTCGTTTCTGCACCCACACTACTAAATTTCATTAAACTATCGCGGACGCGTAGATAGGAAAGAGGCTAATATCTTGTACTCTTTCACTCTTATGGCGAGCGCAACCGCTTTCCTTCGTCGGCCGCCCGAGCGCGAGCGGCGCGGCGCCAACTACATAGTTGTGTACGATAGGTAGGTACCTACTTACGTTCCAATACTCATGTAGGCACATAGGTTAGTTACCTAGTTTAAAATTACTAGTAATTTTGGCGTATTTAAAAAGTTAGAATCAGCTATTTACAATGATTGATATTTACAAAAGAGATCAATTGTTATTTACCTATTTACAGTTTTAGGTGTATTTCAGCAACTGTTCAAAATGTCCACCTTCATTTTCAATGCACAAACGCGCACGTTTTTGCAAATTGTTTTTTACACTAATTAACACTAAATCTAAAAGTTTCACTCACATTTTCACCACTTAAAAAATACGCGCGAACCATTAATGTGTACTCTCGCGACGTAAATTGATAAGCCATTGTAATGATATGCGAAACGATAAGCGATAAGATAATTACGCAACAAGTGCGCCCGTACCACTGAGGCGGGCGCGCGGCGCGCGGCGCGTGCGGTGCGGGTGGGGAAGCGGGGGTGAGGGGTAGGGTCCGGTGGCCAGCAGGTTGAGCTTCGACGCGAGTTTGCTAAAATTTAATGAATGAATAGTTGTAACCGCGAAATTACGCTACGCCTACCACAGAATAGTAAGTGTTTAATAGTTAGTATGCCGGTTTATGTTGTCTGTATTTTTAGCGATATGTGGGACAAATCTTTGATTTAATTTTTTATATTTTTTATTTCAAATATGGGTTCAGTAACTGCTACAGATATCCCAGTTTTTTTTTTTCTGGTAATTAAACTGTAGTGGTGTATATCAGTTGAGCTATTTCTTTTGCAAGATCTCTTATTGATGGCCTGTTTTCGGAGGTCTCTGTAAGACGCGGGCGCAGTGTTCGGGCAGTGTTACACATGTATATACAGTGTCTGGTAGATAAGCGACATAACCGTGTTAGTGGTGTTAATATAAAATATATGAATTTACTTGTATAGTTCTTAACATAATGTGCGTATATTTATGTCTAAGTGTCTTTATGTACATAAATATAACTTACCTCTTTTGGCCATGCATTTTATTAAGCACTCTCACATTTTAACATATTTTATTATCCATTTTTATTTCGTAATATTTTATTAAACAAAAACTATACATATTTTTAATAATTACACTGTAAATTGGCTCTGTAAATTTTACAGACAATTCAATCAACGAGCACAAAAAATTACATGTTTTGATGACAATCACGGATAAAAAATACTCGGGTTCTTTTGTTCTGGAAAAATATGCTCGTTTTAGTAAAAAAATATATAAGCTAAATTAAAATTGTAAGTAGTAGTTACAATTTTTTTTGAAAAAAAATAATAAGCTTGAAGCAAAATAAAGCCAATGCCAATTTTTACAATAAAATACACCCTCAATACTTGCGGACACCCTGTATAGCATGCATTAACTACCTAAACATAGGTACAACTTTAAAACTTTCATATTTTCAAGAATTCATTAAGAATGTAGGCGGGTTAACTACGAACCTACACTCCAGCAAAATTCGATGTGAAATGTTCGTAAACAAACCACCCACACATAACCTAAAATAACTTTCATGTTGTTGATTTTTTAGCACAATCTGCACTGCGAGTTGATTTGAGATATTTCCTTCAATAAATATTGCTAACAATTTTATCTGAAACAATACGCCAAGCACGATCATTGTAGTTTTTATGTCGTGGTTTGTTTACAAACATTTCACATTGAATTTGCCTTAGTATGTGTCGAAAGAACACAAACTAGGTTCGTTGTTAACCCGCCTACATTTATAATGAACATCCACATTCTTGCTTTTGTTTTGATCGTCGACATAACTCGAAAAGTGAAAAAACCACGGCTTAGTCAATACTTATATATTCATAAAGGAGAAAAGCTATATTCCAGCCCCCTTGGAGAAATGAACATTGTTAGTGTTTTTAGTAAATCAATTAGAACGCGGCATCACGCATAATTGACCAATTTTCAGTCATCGTCATCATCAGCCTATATTAGTCCACTGCTGGACATAGGCCTTCCCTAATTGAGCGCTATAGCGCCCTGTCTTCAGCTAGCCGCTCCTGGCCGGAGGGCGTCCTACACTACGTTTGCAGAGTCGCGATCTCCACTCAAGAACACGTTTGCCCCAGCGGTTGTTGGTTCTTCGCGAGATATGGCCGGCCCACTGCCACTTCAGCTTGCTAAATCTTTGAGCTATGTCGATAACTTTGGTTCTCTGTCGGATGTATTCGTTACGAATTCAATCCTTCAGAGAGACTCCGAGCATAGCTTAGGACATAGCACGTGCGTATGAAATTTTTTATTCATTCATTATGTCAAATAAAATAAATGCGTGGACGCAGTATAACTGGAATTAAGGCCCTCTGTCTTCTCGTGGGACCGAGGGCCTCGAGTCATTAGAACCGCTGTAAGTTACGTAGGGCTCCGGGTGCCGCCTAGGCCGCACGCTTACCTTGCGGCGCGTAGCCCTGCGCTCCGTAGGCCGGCGGGGCTCCGTAGGCCGGGGCTGCCTGTTGCTGGAAAGTAAAATAGAAAACATAAATAAACTTAAGACTTAGCGTCTTCACAAACGTTTTCGTAACTAGCGGCCCGTCCCGGCCCCGCATGGACATTTTATTTTTACATTTTGGGATAAACGTAAATGTATCTTTAAGCAGGACATTTATATTTTTATCTTCCTCCCTCGCTGTGTTGCCCGCTACGCTGCACGGGGCCACACCGCGCACCGGCCACGGCGCGGCGGCGTATATTTATCTATTAGTATTTTGTTAGATTGACATTTTTAAATTCGTAATATCTTTTGAATGGAATGTCCGATTTGAATAATTCAAAAAGTTATCTACAGGTATTGAAACAGTCTTGAATACGATATGATTTATTGTGATAAAGATAAACACAAAGCTTTGGATAACATGGTCTGATTTTGGTCGGCAAATCTACCAACTTTTAAAATGTAAAAAAGTAGTTATATTGACATAACTACATACAATAGTTGGAAATATATGGTATTGCGAAGTTTTTTTAGAAGTTTTTTTATATGTTATTTAATATTGTAAAACATTCTTTTGTTTATCATCAATAGTTTCCGCAGCGCATGCGATGGTAAAAAATTTATTGTTAATTTTTACACCTTGGGTTACATTATTGAAGTTTTAGTAGGGATCTCTAATTTTTTCAAGTAATAAATATAGCCTATGTTACTCATGGATAATGTAGCATTCTAATGGTGAAAGAATTTTTGAAATCGGTCAGTAGTTTTTGAGTTTATTCGTTACAAACATACAAAAATACAAATATTTCCTCTTTATAATATTAGTGTAGATGACAGGCAGAACCTGCAGTTGACGCTGTGTCAGTAAATTACCAAAAACCCTGTATAGAGACTCGATCTCCACTTTTTCAAAAACTCAACAGGCAAACTATAAAATGTAGCTAAGCACCGACGAATATTTTGATACATAATTTATCAAAATCGCTTCCGCCGTTTGTATGGTTCGTCAAGCTCAGTCCGCTCTCAGGGGTCCGGGGCGGCGGTCGGCGCGCGGCGGACACTCGCGTCTCCTCACGGGAGTCGGTGCGCAAGGACTCTCATCATCGAGCGGGACTGACGCATCATTACTGACTTCTTCAAAGATTAGACTATTTTATGAAGTTTTCCCTTAAATTAATCATCGAATAGATGCAGTTCTGCAGGAAATGCAATAAAAAAAAAACCTTTTCATAGTGCACATTTCCATAGTATTATGTCTTACGGTATACTGTTGTGGGGTAGAAATATTAACACCGCATTTGTGCACCGAATTCAAAGACTATCACGGGCACCAGTCTCTTGCAATACTAGATACCTAGAAATTTGTTCCGTTGGTCTGGGTGTTTTCTATGTATAATAAAAAAAATATCTATCTATGTAGTGTATTGTATTAAGTATATCAGTTATCTAGCACCCATAACACAAGCTCTGCTTAGCTTGGGGCTAGATAATGCTGTGTGAATAGTCCAGCATAATTTATTATTATTATTTATTTATAACGGGATATTTACCATGATTTGAGTTATTCCGTGATCATGGCGGCGCATGAAACTGCGCCGAAATATTGGAAAGCTCAAAACTCAAATCATGGTAAATATCCCGTTATAAATGACTTTAGTGTTAATAACCATGATGTATTTAAAAGTTTTGACTAGGTCTAGTCTATAAATTGAGCTAAAGCCAAACTTGTAATGAATTTTTAACATTGAAATGTTAAAGCGATGATAAATGTGTTACCATGTAGATGGGCTGTTGCGGCGGCGGCTGCGCGCCCTCGGCGGCGATGAGCTGGATCATGACGTCACCGTCCACGGTCAGGTGCGACACGCGCTGGTACGGCACGCGGTGCGGGAACTCGCAGAAGTGGGCGCCGTTCAGCGCCACCTGCAACATTACAACACTCTACATCTCTCTCTCTCTCCTGGTACAGGATTCAGGGAATCCTCTCAAATATCATTTTAACGAATTCGCGCAGTTTACTTCATACATATTTTTTTTTATTTTAAGGGTACAAACCTTTATTCGCAAAGAAAATTACAATAAAATAATAGAAATAAATTAGAACTAGTATTTACAATTGAAACAATTGAGTTAACTGCAGACTGTTGCAAACAATCTACAGGTAGCTCAACTGATCCATATCAATACCATATCATCCGTGAGGGCAGGCGCGGCGGCAGATTTGGCCGAAGATCTCAAGAGGCGCAAATATGCAGGTCTCGACAGAGCCTACACATTTTCTCCTCTAGAGTCGAGACCCTAGGTCCGTGGGGTACCGCGGCTCTTCGGGTTTTTAAAATATTATCTCTCGCGTCTGGTTGAAGCGACGCGTGACCCGAGAGCTAGTGAATATCTGGTACAGCGCATCAGCATTGCCATACAGTAGGGCAATTCATACATTCATTCCATAAAGTTTAAATACTGCAAGATGTCGGAAAACAGATGCTAATGCTAAAACAACGTGTTTGCGGCAAGTCATAGCTGTTTTATAATAATTTAATTATAGAATAAACGGACATATTAACCGAGATTGTTTTTTTTTTAACCGAACATGAACCTACGTATGACAGAAATGAAAATATTTCAATCTTGGTGTCTTTCTGCTACAGTACTTTGTGTACTGCAGTACTTTGTGTGATAGAAAGAAAGAAAGAAAATCCATTTATTTGACCCAATACAATACACATATTAAAAGGAATTACAAAAAAATACAAAATGGGACCAAAAAGGTCCCTGTCTCAGCATTTTGCCGCTACAAGCCACAGCGAGTGGCGGCGCTGATTTTCAGACATATCTAATATCACTTTATTTCCGTGTCAGTGTTTAGTTTTATAATTTGACCTTTTCTAAGTGTACCTTTATTATATTTATGGAAATAAAAGAATTTTTGATTTTGATTAGATTTGACCCCCTCCAACGCAGTCCGTGGACGTGTCTATCTGTGTATCTGTCTGTGGTATCGTAGCTCCCAAACGGATGAACCGATTTTCGTTTAGTTTTTTTGTGATAGATAATTTTATCCCGAGTATTCTTAGCCACGTCTCATGAAAATCTGTCGGGGGTTTTTAAATTTTTAAATTTTATTCTTATTGTATGTTATTTATTACCTTGATGGAGTGTTGCTCGACCAGCAGGAGCGCCTCGAAGGAGTCCCCGGGCCGCAGCGGCAGCCCCCCGCTCGTCTCCTCGACGCCCCACGACATTGCAGTCAGGTGGTTGCGGACCACGCATTGTTCTGTACACAATACACATAGTGTTAACAGAGATAAGTTTTCATAAACAACTTCTCAAAAACCGCAGCATGTGTCCATAGCAGAATGTATGCAACAAGTTTTAACACCTTGGACATGAATGACGACCTCTGTGGCATAGCGGGCGATGGACCGCCTGCGACGCAGGAGATTGCGGGTTTGATTCCCGCCTCGGGACAAATGTTTGTACGATCTGCGGATATTTGTTCAGGGTGTTCCGGATGTTTTTCTATGTATAATAAAAAAATATCTATCTATGTAGTGTAATATATCAGTTATCTAGCACCCATAACACAAGCTCTGCTTAGCTTGGCGCTAGATAATTCTGTGTGAATTGTTCAGCATTATTTATTTATTTTATTTATAATGCAATAATTTATGGTGGAAATTTACGTTTTGCTACTTTCAAAGAATGTTAAAATTAAATTGATTCAAGAGAAGATCCGCAGCAGTTTAAGCGTACAAAAGATCTCAGACCGACAGTGTCAGACTTATAATTAGTAATTAATAATGAATGTCAGCGGGTCAACTACGAACCTTGTTTGTGTTGGAATAATACTGACGTTTCATCCCTAATCTTAAGATACACACATAAAAAACTAGCTGCTGCCCGCGGCTTCGCTTGCGTAGTTCCCGTTCCCGGGGTAATTCCGGGATAAAACATAGCCTATGTCCGTCTCCTGGTTCTAAGCTGCCTCCCCACCAATTTTCAGCCAAATCGGTTCAGCCGTTCTTGAGTTATAAATAGTGTAACTAACACGACTTTCTTTTATATATTAAAAAAAGTGTAAGCATCACAAGTCACAAGTTTTTGACGTGACAACGTCTTATAAATTGGTTTGCCGGGTGACACTTCAAGAAACTGCGTTACGCTCCGCTCACGTTATGCGCTCACAATGAGAGCGAGTGAGAGGCACGCGTCCCTTCCACTCGGGCATGGTTAGCCCGCCTAAGAGCGAGAGAGACAGACATAATTATTTTACCACTCAAAGTCGTTGTCACGTAAAACTTTCGCCCGTATACCGACTTTACAGGCAACCAATTTTTTATTAGCTTTAGAACTTTCATGGAATATCAAACCTTCTTTGAATAGTCAACCTCCTTAAACAAATGAACATTGGCAGTTTTTTTTTTAGTAATTATGTTTTTAAATAATAATAAACCGTCAAGTGCGAGTCGACTCGCGCACTAAGGGTTCATTTTTTCCTTTTGAGGTACGGAACCATACAAAAAAATATTCAAAATTAGAAATATTCAAAATTTGTAGGTGTTGCTTTGACTTTTTTGATGAGTATAGTTTTTATAGTAACTTGTCAAAATACGATAGTTTCTATAATACACAGTGAGAGTTATTTTAGTCTGGACGTCTGTAGTATAGATGGATTAGAATGATAGACGGCAGATAATGCAGGGCCAGTGTGAGCGGCGCGGCGCGGCGGCGGCGGCGGCGGAAGGCAACAATAACAGTAAAGTGGTGCTCACCGATGAAGCGGAAGTTAAGATGCAGCGCGATGTCGTCCCGCGGGTCCGTGTTGGGGCCGCACTGCAGGTTGATCGCGAACCTGTCAGAGATCGACAATATTACTCATTTAACAATCTATATATATAAAAGAAAGTCGTGTTAGTTACACTATTTATAACTCAAGAACGGCCGAACCGATTTGGCTGAAAATTGGTGGGGAGGCAGCTTAGAACCAGGAGACGGACATAGGCTATGTTTTATCCCGGAATTACCACGGGAACGGGAACTACGCAGGCGAAGCTGCGGGCAGCAGCTAGTATATCAATAAATAATAATAATAAATAAATAATGCTGGACAATTCACACGACATTATCTACCCCCAAGCTAAGCAGAGCTTGTGTTATGGGTACTAGATAACTGATATAATTAATACAATACACTAAATAGACAGATATTTTTTTATTATACCTAGAAAAACATCCAGGACACCCTGAACAAATATCTGCAGATCGTAGGAAACGTTTGTCCCGAGGCGGGAATCGAACCCGCAATCTCCTGCGTCGCAGGCGGACCTTCGCCCGCTGCGCCACAGAGGTCGTCAATAATTTGGCGTGTTTTAACAAAACGATAAACCGACTTCAAATTCTTCTAGTGGCGACATCTAGTTAAAATTCAAGTTTGATGACACATCGAGGTATACCCTATCCAATAAAAAAAGAATTATAAATTCTCTGTATAAAGTCAAGCGTGGTCAAACATTACAATCAGTGTGTGAACAATCAATCATCCCCTGTTTTCCTACCCTTCGGATTGGAATATTTATTTCAAATTTAAATTGGACCACCTTCGGAGTGTACCCTTTTGAATAAAAAAAGAATTACTCAAATCGGACTACTCTTTAAAAAGTTATGCGTGGTCATAAATAAAAATAAAATATACGCGTCGACTTGACAACCTCCTCCGTTTTTCGTGGGTAGAAAAAAAATCGATTTTGACGGGACTTAAACCTGCATCCTGAAAAGCGAAAACCTCATTCATTACATTACGGGAATGTGCTAACCAACTACACCACGAGGTCAACTGACGTAGGAGTCGAAAAACTTTGGGAGGGCTTACGTACTAGTATCAGAAAACATGGTATACATAATACAGGGTTATTTACAACTAGCTGCATTCTTACTACCCGTTGTCCTATTACCCGTTTTCCCGTAGGAATGAAGCATTTTCCCGCGGTAAAAAGTAGCCTAGTTTTCAAATCGGTCCAGTAGTTTCGGAGCCAATTCAATACAAACAAACAATCAAATCTTTCCTCTTTATAATATTAGTATAGATGAAATGAAATAGTATTCGACGACCTCTGTGGCGCAGCAGGCGAAGGTCCGCCTGCGACGCAGGAGGTTGCGGGTTCGATTCCCGCCTCGGAACAAATTTGTGTACGAACTGCAGAAATTTGGTCGGTTGGTCTGGTTGTTTTCTATGTATAATAAAAAATATGTATCTATGTAGTGTATTGTATTAAGTATATCAGTTATCTAGTACCCATAACACAAGCTCTGCTTAGCTTGGGGCTAGATAATGCTGTGTGAATTGTCCAGCATTATTTATTTATTTATATTTATTTAAATATAGGTTAACAATGATGGTTTTAGAATAGGGTAGGTATCACTATATTTGACTTATTAGTCGTGCAAATGTTTAATTTGGTCATTTATGTTAGAATAGAAAATTAACTTGACTTATTTGATCAATAAATTTTACTCTCACAATAAAAAAAATATATATACATACTTGTAGATCATATGCATAAAACCGTCAAAAAAAATAAACTTTATTATAGAATGATTTATCAATATTAGGTACATGTCAAAAATAATTTATTTAAATTTCAAAGTTTCATCTATACCATAAAAACAGTTTTGACAGAGCCAATTCTATAATTTCCGATTAAATTCATTATTTGATAATTTTCTTATGTCATTTGGAAGTTTATTGTATTGTATAGCAGTATTGCCATTGCGTAGCAGTTCCTTTTACAAAGTTCTTATCTAAATTGAGGCACCTTAAGTGGTTTTTGTACAATCTTTCTTTTGTATTGATTCACTGAGACTGCGTAAACTGCAGGATCTGTCAGTCATCAGTCATCTCATCACAAACACACAATTAACTGAATAACGTCACCGTTTTGAAGCGACCTAGGCACTCTACGATCCGGCGACACATACTTAAATAAACGTTTCTCCCGCGACGGATATTGAATCTGCAACTTCCTGCGACGGGAACACCTTCCCTGCGCGACTCATATAGCAATAATGATAAATGACGAACATTGCACCGTGCAGTTTAGCTATAAAGGTTTGCCAAACTAGACGCGTATCGATGCAGGAGGTTGCGGGTTCGATTCCCGCCTCGGAACAAATTTGTGTACGATCTGCAGAAATTTGTTCCGTTGGTCTGGGTCTTTTCTATGTATAATAAAAAATATCTATCTATGTAGTGTATTGTATTAAGTATATCAGTTATCTAGTACCCATAACACAAGCTCTGCTTAGCTTGGGGCTAGATAATGCTGTGTGAATTGTCCAGCATTATTATTATTATCTATTATAGCACAATTGGATGTACGATGTTTGTAAACCAAAACCAACCAACCCAACCAGCATTGACACAACCACTCATACAGACACAAGCACGCACACACATTTACACACTGGGTCTCCTGTTGCCCAGACTCTCAAGAGACTGGTGCCTCGGGAGAGTCAACCACACACACACACACACACACACACACACACACACACACACACACACACACACCCTCTCACTCCCATGTTTACACAACCAAGCACCTGCTCCTGTTGCCCAGATTCTTAAGAGACTGGTCCCTCGTGAGACTACACATTCATATATTCACACACACACACACAAACCATATTATGTTTTACTAGCTTCTGCCCGCAGCTCCGCCCTCTTATTTTCGGTATAAGTAGCCTATTATCTAAGTTAGGCTATGCCTTAAACGTACGCGAAACTTCATCTTGTTCTTTTCAGTAGTTTTTGAGATCTTATGTAACAAAAATTGACATTTCACAAATGTTCGGCTTTATATTATTAGTAGGAAGTAAATTTGCAATAGCAAAAACCATGAGTAGTGTAATAAATAAGTAGCTTTTAATATTACTACTACTACTACTATAGTACTTTTAGTAATTAATGCAATTTTATTATTAAGAAATCTAGACGGGCGTTGACACTACCAACACAGTTTGTAAAGCTTCGGTAGTGTCATCGTTTCAATAGGTATTTAAGATCCTTTATGTAAAAATTTTCTAAATAACAAGAACATTAAAATTTTAAGAACCCCCCGACAGATTTTCATGAAACATGGCTAAGAACACTCGGGATAAAATTATCTATGACACAAAAAAACTAAACGAAAATCGGTTCATTCGTTTGGGAGCTACAATACCACAGACAGATACATTAAAGTTATAACACCCCTCTCTTTTTGCGTGGGGGGTTAAAAAGATTATTATTTATTTTCTTTGAACGAATGAAAGAATGCAATATTTCATAGACTCTGCATCTTTTTAAAAATAGTGATGCAAAGTTAAACTGTGTAATTTGAACAACTGCTTTGGTTTTTAGATGTAGGTAATATTTGTTTCAATTACTGATAATGTCAGGTAGGTTAGAATTAGTATGTTTATGATAATTATGTTTATCAATATCTTAATACCAAATGTGTGGCGACACTCTGTAACATCGACATCAGACCAACCTTATATGGTTTGTGGCAACGCACTGTAACATTGATATTAGATAAGGTAAAATTGTAAATAAATAAATAAATAATAAATAATGCTGGACAATTCACACAGCATTATCTAGCCCCAAGCTAAGCAGAGCTTGTGTTATGGGTGCTAGATAACTGATATACTTAATAAAATACACTACATAGATAGATATTTTTTTTATTATACATAGAAAACACCCAGACCAACGGAACAAATTTCTGCAGATCGTGCACAAATTTGTTCCGAGGCGGGAATCGAACCCGCAACCTCCTGCGTGGCAGGCGGACCTTCGCCCGCTGCGCCACGGACATATAAGGTTTAAAGTGTCTTATATTCACGTCATAAATAAGATTAGAATGAGTTTTGATTAATAAAGAAATACAATAGCTATCGACTCGAAAAATATAAGATTTAACGAGAGCTTTGTATGAAAATTTACTCCATGAGGTCAAAGAAAATAAATGTGTGCATATACAAATAATAGCATGATGCGGAAGTTACCTCTGCGCGCCGGGCGGCGTGGCGCCCTGGATGCGCAGCATGCGGCCCGGGAACAGGCCTCCGGGCAGCGCCTCCACGCACGGGATCACCTGACGGACAAGGAACACACAGTTAGGGTGGTATTTCATTCGACAAATATTTTTGCCGAGTTTGTCAATGGAGAATGACCTTAATTTGGCAGAACATTACAACAGTTTATTGCAAGTTATGGTTTTCTATACTTTGTACTCAATAGTTCTGAATCTGAGGTCCTAGATGTTGAAGATGACCTTAGAGGAAAATGTTCACCTTGATCACTCTTCATGTTTTCCCCATATTGACCAACTGAATCTCCAACAACTTAAATAATTATTGTAGAGTAGTTTCTGCCTGCAAACGGCATCGGCTGCATAAAAAGCTTATGCAGCCGATGTCCGTCCCCCGGGTACCACATCCTTCACCGGTACCTCCCTGCCAAATTTCTTTGAGATCCATTCAGCTGCTTAGGCGTGAAAGGGTTAAAGATAGACTTACCACATGAAAAGGTAACAGAAAGACTTGAGTTACGTTCGAATTTATAATTAAATACAAATAAATTAAATAATAATATATAGGTAATGCTAGACAATCCACACAGCACCATCTAGCCCCAAAGTAAGCTACGCAAAGCTTGTGTTATGGGTACTAGATAACTGATATATTTTAATTCATTATTTACATACTTAGATAGATTTATTTTTTTATTATACATAGAAAACACCCAGACCAACGGAACAAATTTCTGCAGATCGTACACAAATTTGTTCCGATAGGGAATTGAACCCGCAACCTCTTGCGTCGCAGGTGAACTCTCGCCCGCTGCGCTACTGAGGATGTTGAAAGTGATGTGTTGACAAGATTTTCTTTAGAACAGTACTCTTATATAGTTAGTCTATTCTGCCTCTAGCTTGAAGTAATTAAAAACATAGGTCATCAATGTATCATCACAAGCTGCTTAATAACAGGGCTTAAATGACCAAATGAGTTGCACAACAGTGACAAAAGTCTGTGCTGTGAGTGATTCACACATCTTTACAGCAGCTGATTCATTGAGGGGAATCCACACCACTTACATATTCTTATGCTTAAAGTCAGGTATTTTTTGTGTTATTTTGGTATTTATTTATTTAAAGTACTCCCAACAGAAAAATCTTTTAACATGAAATATTACATACAAAAGTTGTCTAAGGTCTAGTTTCTAATATGTGTATCCAATGTAAGTCAAGATATTTGTAATTTTTATTGAATTTATTTGGTACTAGCTTCTGCCCGTGGCTTTGCATGCATATTTAGTTTAAGTTAGGCTATGTAAGTGTGTGCCAAATTTCATCTTGATCTGTTCAGTTGTTTTGAAGATCGTAAGTAGATACGAGCGTAAAAAATTCACAAACTTTAGCTTTTATAATATAAGTAGTATGTATTTACAGGCTTTTCAAGCATAATTCAATTGCTCCCACTACAGTTGGTGTACAGGCTAACTGTTCTGATGCTGCATTAGTCTAGAACAGCTTCTAGATAGATAGAAAGATAGATAAATAAAATATATATTGGGTACTACAGACACATATGCTTACATTAATATGGAACTAGGTTCATAAGTTATCCGCTTATCATAATGAATTTACATGATATACAATTTTAAACTTAAGTACAATAGGTTTAAATATTCTAACAAATAATTTCAAAAACTAAGTAAGTACTAAGAAATAACTTAGTGTAGGAAAGTTTGTGCAACTCAATGTGTCAAACTCAACACTCTAGGTACTCACATTTGCACACAACATGCACACACACAAATACACTTACAGCATACACAAAACACTAAAACACATGCTAGCAAACTTTTGTAAAGCAATATTGTCTGTTTAATTTATATTTTTCAAATCCGCACCTTCCAATATTATTATAACTGTATTACGAAAGAGCGGAACCCTCTAATACAGGTATCTCTACTCTTAAAAGAAGATTCCAAACCCATGCTTTGTAAATTAATTTAAGTTTACTTAATAAATATTTTGTATTTTTTGTATTTTGTGCACGACAAATAGGCAATGAATCAGCGTTAATTTTTTGCTTAAAAGCGAAAACACAGATTTTCAGCCATAACCTGATCGAGAGCGAGCAGAACAACGTTCCAATGGAGTGTGTAAGTCCTAGCTGTGAATTATTGAGGTTGTATAGATACTTAAACTGTAGTTACTTTGGTATGAGAAAAACCAGGATTTCAAGGAAAATGATACTTTCTAACATGTTTTCCTGATTCAGTGGGTACCTTTGCACCTCTGAGTACCATAACAGTCGTTGCTGCGCCGTCATAGAAGCTTCAGGAACAAGATTCATCATCCAAACTAACGTTGTACGCGGTCTATTTAGCCTTGAGGTAATTGCGGCCTCCCTGCGAGATATCGGGCGCGTTTTCGGCGCCGCCCGACTACGGCGCTCGATAGCAATGCATTACGTATTATTTACTTGACAAATAATGTAGCGAAGTAATCCGTTGTGTTCTAAATGCCCTTGAATGTCGCGAGACAGACGAGAAGGCCTGAATTCACTTACCGGATTGTATATCGGAGCGGCCATTGCGAAGTTAACCGAGTTTCTCGAGCACTGAGATGCAAGAACAGCTGCTGTTGATGAGTTTAGATAGATTTACCCTTAAAATTAACGAGAATAACGCGCCGGGCGCCTAAAAATAATAATTTTCTAATGAAAATGAAAAACCGATGGCGTCATACGTCAGACAGACTGCGTCAGACGATGAATGAATGACTGATGCGTAACGATTGTTTGGGATGTTTGACAGTCATCTGTCTGACACCTTGATGGCTTGTCAGTGGTGGACGGTATTTTCGTTCGTTCAAGCCTGCTCTATGCCTTTTGGCTAAAATAAAGTAAAAACTTTTGCTTCTTCACGAAAATAAAAACTGTCGAACCGCGTCTTAAGTCAGCTGTCATTTGTTGTTTTGTTGTTACCACTGTAATTTTGACACTAACATTTTGTTCGGTCATTCGTTCATTCATTTTCTGGGGTTCTGTCTTCTGTCTGTGTTGTAATGGTGTTGTGAAGTGAAATGATCAATAAAAATCAATTTTAGGCTAATTGAATTACGCAGAATAGCTGCCCCTAACATTCTACAATCCACAACGCTTCGTCTAACCCTGTAATTGTTCACCGATCGTGTACCAAAACACCTAAAATGACGCTCGAAGGGAACAAGGACGAGTCAGACAAATGTATCGAGATAGCTCAAGCAGCTCTTGCTGCGGGGAATAATGAGAAAGCGGAGAAGTTTTTGCTGAAGGCGGAGCGTCTGTTTCCTTCCGCAGCAGGTGCGGAGCTTCTGGCGCGCGTGCGGGCCGCGGGGCCTTCGGCGCAGGGCGCGTCGCCTAAGCGAGCGGAGCCCGAGGAGGTCCGTCGCCGTAAACCTCCGACTCACTGCACGCCGCCGCGCGAATACACCCAGGACCAACTAGATGCTGTCAGGCGCATCAAGACCAAATGCAAGGACTATTATGAGATCCTCGGTGAGTTGCGAAAGAAGAATATACCTTGCGTAAAGAGGCGCAATAGGGAAGAGGTTGTACGTGTCTTTCCGTCAAGGCCGTGTCGTCACTCGTTTGTTGTGAACCTTGTTACCCTGTGCTACTGTTAGTGAATATTCATTGAGTCTGATTAACCTTTGAAACACATTTAAGCATCCTAATTACTGCACCTGTTGTTACGATCGCAGTTACCAGCTTGAGCTATAGTATTGTTTGTGATGCACTTGCTAATGCACAGTGCATATCATAGGTCTTGTAAATGCAAGTGTGTGCAAATCTAAAAATTAGTCCTGTCTGTTTTAAAAAGAGTTTAAAATTGCCCATGGATCTAAATTCATTGCTAATTAAAAACAAAAAAAGTATCTGAATATGTCGGCTTAAATTGATCAGGGTTACATGGAGCTCTGTGAAAATGTCTAGTACATCCTACTAATATTATAAACGTGAAAGTTTGTAAGTATGTTTGTTACTCTTTCACGTAAACACTACTGAATGGATCTGGATGAAATTTGACATAAAGATTGATTATAGTCTGGAATAACACGTAGGCTATATTTTATCCCGGAATTCCCACAGGAACGGGAACTACTTGGATGAAACTGTGAGGCAGTGTTACGCAAAAACTACTTAATGGATCTGGATGAAATTTGGCACAGAGATAGATTATAGTCTGGAATAGCACATAGGCTATATTTTATCCCAGAATTCCCACGGGAACGGGAATTATGCGGGTGAAACCGCGAGGCGCTACTAGTATTATAATATATTAATACATGTAATGTTTAAATAATTTGAAGTAGCGTCAAATGTAATATATAACGCTAAATGTAAAATAATTTAAAAGTTAAGATTGGACAAGGGCCAACCTCAAAATTAAATTCTACGTAGAAGGCAAGAAAATGGATCCGCAGGTCAAAATATAAAAATCAAAACTAAGAAAATAAATGTTCGGGCGCTAGACCCACGGATACCACTATAAATTGTGCCGGAAATGTCAGCTGATAACACTAGACTTCTAATCACAGGGCAGGGACCTTCAATAAAACAGTAGATTTTAAATTTAAAAATCTAAGTTTATTAAAATTAAGGTTAAGACTAGGCTTATTTAGGATAAAGGTGTACAATTACGGTTCTTAAAAGTAAAGTAGCGTTTCAATAAAATCTTACACTTGTTTTATTAAAAAATTTGAAAATGTTCCAACTGAAAAAATGTTCCAGAATGGCGGCGTGAGAAAATTGGCAAAATAAGAAGCGCACGGGTCGCAGAAGGCAGCCCGGAGCTTGGTTTATCATTAAAAAAACAAAAATGTCTCACAACTGAAAAAATGTTCCAGAATGGCGGCGTGGAAAAAAATGCCTTATTATGAAGCGCACAGGTAGCAGAAGGCGGCCTGTGGCTTTGGTAGGTCTGTAGGACCAGTAAACAAGAAGTTGAGTGTGGTCCGCTAGAAGAGCGAACTTAAAAAATTAAAATTAAGTTTTATTTCAAAATTAGAAACTAGGATTTACTACAAACGACACGCCAGTAAAGAGGCGGTAGCTAAGCTTAAAACTAGGGTGTAAATTACCACTGCATCCTTATAAAAAAATAAAGTTATGCAAAAGTGTGTGTTCCGAGGATGTTCAACGCTACAAAATAGAAAATATTATGTTATTTCTGGAGAAAAACCAGACGTAGAACGTGTAAAGAAACTAGAATATGAGAAAGAACTCACTCCTAAACTAAAAGTTAGGTTTTAAACACTAATTTAAATTAAGGTTAGACCATGAGGTATTTTTGGATTGGGAAATTAGGCTAAAGGACAAAAACAACCAAAATATAGTAAGACAAAGTCTAAGACAAAGTCTAAGACAAAAACAACAGTAAAAGACAACCACTGCTCAGAGTCTGGCGATACTTAGCTCGAGTACAACGTTCCTTTTCATCGCGTGGAGCGGAAGCCTTGGGGGTCCTCAGCTAAAGGAAATGCTCGAACACGCGGCCACGCTTCCAAGGTGCCAAGAGACGATGGAATGTCCAATACGCCTTCGCGTCAGAGCGCCGAATAAATAAATGCCAGTCTGGGTCTCCTGGAGAAGAAATGAAGACATTAGCAGACATTCCGAGGAAGCGTCATGTCCAAAGGGGACAATGGAAATCCAAACTCACCGAGGAAGTGGCAGTAAATTTCTCCTACGGCAATGATCCCACGGCAGCAGCGACTCTGAACGCGCCAACTCACAGCAATACTTTCATGTTTTAATACAACATGGTAATATAAAAAATTTTGATAAAACCCCTACATGGTTCTTTTCATGTCAGAGGTAAAGAGGAAAGTGAAGTGCCTCCATTTTGAAATTAAATGTCAAATACGAAAGTAATGTCAACCTTGAAAAAGAACAAATCAGAGGTCATTCTCGATATGATCGACAAAACAAAAACGAAACGTCACTGTCAAATGTCCGCGACCTGTCAGATGGACAGAGAACCTAGCTAAAATCGACTAAAAATCGAACAAGACAGCAACAAAACATGGGGCGTAATATAAAACGTCACATACACTAGCTTCTGCCTGAGGCTTTGCATGTGAGATAATAATCCTATGTCCTTCCCTGGGATACCATCCACCTCCCTGCCAAATTTCATTGAGATCCATTAATTAAGAGATGGACAGAGTTACGTTCTAATTTATATGGATACATCTTAAAATAGTTGTAGTATGCATTTGGAAAACTATCCAGATATTTAGAACAGATACAGTACCTGGATAGTTCTCACTCTCACAACGGCCTAACAAATTGCATCACCATCAGCCTGTATACATCCACTCCTGAACCCAGGCCTCCCCAAATGAAACCACAAACCCATTACATACATACAGAGGGCAATTATTGGAAATCTATTAAGATTGAGCTCTCAAAGTGCATGATGATAAATTAATAATGCATGATGATAAATTATTTATTTAATTATATCTTTGTTTTATATTTGTATTTTTTTTTTTAATTTTTTTTTTATAACTTGTGTAGTGAAAAACTATAAAGCACTGTGATATAGACATATCAGCTCTCAGCTGCTCATCTATAAATCAATAATAATAATAACAGGTTGTTGGTCCATTTCCAGGTGTGTCAAAGGAGGCCACGGACTCGGACATCAAGAAAGCCTACAAGAAGCTCGCGCTGCAGCTCCACCCCGACAAGAACCACGCGCCCGGCGCCGCCGAGGCCTTCAAGGTATTTTAAAGAGGCCTTCAAAGTATTGTAAATGTAACAAATAAGGACATTACAATGACTCATCCATGTCCTTAAAACTTGAAAATATTTTATGATACAGCTCTTCAGTTTTATGTAATTATTTTGTGGAAAGACTGACAATTAATATTATGCATTATAGGTACTAATTTTAAATAGATTAGATTGTAATTCTGATGCGCTTCTTCTGTGACGTCACTGTACACAGACAGGTAGTGACGACATAGATTTTGATCTTGCACCGAATTTGACATTCGACAAGGAATGACCGGTCTTAGCAAATTTTATCGACGTCAGAGACAAACTCTGTGCTTATCGATGTCGTGTTGAAGTCTCACGCTCCTAATCGAGAGATGGGAGCTAGGGTGTCGTTTGGTTGCCCGACTGGTCACAGTGTGATCTGTGTGCCTTATTCTGGGTTTCATTTGTATTAAAACACAAATAACGTGGTGTTATCAATAAATATATTGTATTGTATTGGCTGACAACCGAGCGAGGTTGTAACAATAAATAACAACAAGTTAACATGTAATTAAATTTTTTTGCTATACATACATCGTATAAAAACTGATTTGTGGAATAAATAGCTAATGTTATTCTAGGTCTATTCTATGCAAAATTTCAGCTCGATCCGTTCAGGAGTGCTGGCGTGAAGGAGAACGAACATCCAACCATCCAAACCTTCGCATATTAGTGTTGCTGTAGTGTTTTAATCACATTTGTTTATTTTGTTAATGAGCAGGCAAACCACTTTAAATTGAGTGTGCTCATTTAAATAATTTCTTGTACCAACCTTATTGAGTTGGCAAAATTTTAGTTTAAACATATAAAAGTTTTATAAGTGAAAACTGTCAAGCTTTAGTTATACCACCAATGTCTACTCATTTAAGGTATACAAGCTGTTAGTTTATAAAATATAATTTGTCCTGACGGTTTCAGGCGATCGGAAATGCGGCCGCTATCCTAACGGACGCGGAGAAGCGGAAGCAGTACGACATCCGCGGGCCGGACGGGCCGGCGCCGGCGCAGCAACACCAGCAGTACTACGCGCGCGGCTTCGAGTCCGACCTCACGGCCGAGGAGCTGTTTAACATGTTCTTTGGAGCCGCCGGTGTGTCCTCTCATGCTTTTAAGATGAAAGCTGCACCTCGCGGTGTTACCCGCAGGGGGTACTTGTGATATCTAGCACGATCAACGCAGTCCTTTAAGGGTCCGGCGACGGATGAATTTCCTATACAAACGTAATACCAAAATTATTTGTAATTTGAGCCTATTTTCACCATGGTCTGCTATTATTTGTATTAAAATAGTATTTATCTAAGTTCCTGCCATTTTTTTTTTTTTTCAAAATACCTTTCTGAAATGAAAGTAAACCGAATCGCATTTTTACATTAAAGAATAAATGTTTTCGTAGTATTTTTGTAGATAAGTATTTTGAAAAAAATCTTGTGGCAGGAACCTAAATAAATACTATTCTAATACTAATAATAGCAAATCATGGTGAAAAAATTCTCAAATAACAAATCATTTTGGTACTACGTTTGTATGGGAAATTCATCCGTCGCCGGACCCTTAAAACAGCTGAAGAACTGCCTTATCGAGCAAGACTGTTAGAGAGTTAACGAATTCTTTGATGAAAATGATTTTACGGTGTAACATTTACAATTTTTATTTTTATAATTTAATTGATTTACCTACTATGCTGGACTTGTAAACATTTTTAGGGTTTTGATGATCGAAGATCGGTTTCAAAACCCTTATGGTCTTGCTTTGTCTGTCCTTTTTTCCCTCCTTAATAACTCAAAAACTACTGCAGCTATCAACTTGAAATTTAAAACAATAATACATTTCGTGCGCCTGTACAGATTTTGAGAAAAATAAATGAAAATAAATGAAAAATTAAAATGAATATTTTCCATACAAATTGTGATGCCGAAATTTTAAAAGATACCTACAGAGTCATATGGGGTATCAAATGAAAGGTACCATTTTGTACACTTCAAAATATATTTTGAAATTTTTGTAGGTTTCATACTTTTTAAAATATTTCGAAAAAAGTCGAAATAATACCCATTCCCCCCCCCCCCCCCCTATCTCCGAAGATTGCAGAGCGATCCATGTAAAATGTATGGAGCGTTTATAGATATGGATCTATATTTTACAGGAAAAATATAGAGAAGTTTGAAAAAAGAACACTTTTTGAAAAATGGTCAAAATGGGGGGGAATAATTTTCAAAAGGGGGGGCTACCTCACCGAGTGGGGTATCAAATGAAAGGTATTTGTTTGTACGTTTCAAAACAGTTTTTCAAATTTCTGTAGGTTTCATACTTTTTGAAATATTTTGAAAAAAGTCGAAAAAATACCCATTCCCCCCCCCCTATCTCCGAAGTTTGCAGAGCGATCCGTTTAAAATATATGGAGCGTTTGTAGATATGGATTACATTTACATTTACATTTTATTATATTTTACAGGAAAAATATAGAGAAGTCTGTAAATAGAACACTTTTTGAAAAATGGTCAAAAAGAAATAATTTTCAAAAGGGGGGCTACCCCACCGAGTGGGGTATCAAATGAAAGGTATCGGTTTGGACATTTCAAACCAGTTTTTCAAATTTCTGTAACTTTCATACTTTTTGAAATATTTCTAAAAAAGTCGAAAAATTTACCAATACCCACCTTAACCGAACCACCCATTTAACCGAAGCATGCAGAGAGATCCATCTGAAATGTAACCTACTATTCTTAGGTATTCGTTAAATTGCGAAGTCTCTAACTACTTTTGCTACATATTTGTTGACAAACGTTCAAAACCCTCGGCGCGCGAGTTACACTCGCACTTGACGGATCTTGTTTTTTATTATTTGTTCTTTTATGACATGTAACAAGCGTGAGTAATAAAGAATCCCATGTAGTCAAATTCACCCAAGTGACTAGATCATTTTGTTTACGTCATTTACGTTCCGAGCATACTTAAATGGCGTTTTTGACAGTTTATTCTGTCTCTTGTGGATTTTAATACACAATGAGTAATTTCTTCGTGTTATAATCCAGCGTTCCCCGGCGCGGGGGGCGGCGCCACGTTCCGGCGTCGCGCGCGGTCGCCGGCGCGCGAGGCGGGCGGCGCTGGCGGCGGCGCGGGCGGCGCGGGGGGCGGCGGGCTGCTGCAGCTGCTGCCCGTGGGCGTGCTGGTGCTGCTGTCCATGCTGTCCGGCCTGTTCGTGCACGAGCCCGTCTACAGCCTGCAGCCGCACGCGCACTACCACGTGCCCAGGGAGACTCACAACATGAAGGTACGACGTGCAGGCTCGACCCCCAGACACAAGAGGTAGCTTTTCTGCCTGTGTGTCGCGGGCATACTAATTTTTTACCTCGCTCGCCAGGGAACAAAGAGTAAAAAAATACAATAAATACATTCAATAGCACTTGTAAATAAAATACAGTGCATAAAAAAGGCACGTTTGCTCCAGGTTTTCTGGGTGTTTAGAGATGTGTGACTGATGGTGATGAGTCATGTAATGACGTGTTCTGAATTATTTATTGTGTTGATTAACACAATAAATCGGAATTTCTAAGAGTGAACACCTTTTCTTAGAGCGCCTCAGCGCGCCGAACACCGAACCTTATAGTTTTCTATGTAAATTAAAATGAATATCCATCTGTATTAAGTTTGTATATCAGATATCTCGCAGCCATACCATAACACAAGTTCTGCTTACATTAAGGCTACACATTTCGTCGGTGAACTCGTTCGTAGACGCGATCTAAATGTAGCATACATTCTCACCTGACATAGACATACCAGCGCGCTAGGATGAAATGCACAATGATTCATTCGTAAAACAGCCGCGTACAAAAAATGGGAACAGACTTTAAGCACAAGGGAAAAAGAAAAACTATTGAGTATATCATTTCAAAACAAATGTATTTTAACTTTTGAATAACTAAACTATGTCTGTACGAGCTTTATTTTAGAGTATTCTCCGTATATTATTTATTTTCGATGGGCTAAAATCAGAGTTGATCGAAAGTTAAGAAGCTTGTACTTTTCAAATGTATACTTTTTTACAGTTTAAGGTGCTAACAAACATAGATAATGACGAGTTAAATAGATATTATCCTTAGTTTTGGATGGTCAACATCAAACAGCGTAGTAGTTCCCCGTCCACGTTTGTAGGAGAGATGCGCGACTCTTTTAACCTAAGACTAGATGATGCTGTGCGAGATGCCCAGTATCATTCAGAAATTGACGACCTCCGTGGCGCAGCGGGCGAAGGTCCGCCTGCGACGCAGGAGGTTGCGGGTTCGATTCCCGCCTCGGAACAAATTTGTGTACGATCTGCAGAAATTTGTTCCGTTGGTCTGGGTGTTTTCTATGTATAATAAAAAATATCTATCTATGTAGTGTATTGTATTAAGTATATCAGTTATCTAGTACCCATAACACAAGCTCTGCTTAGCTTGGGGCTAGATAATGCTGTGTGAATTGTCCAGCATTATTTATTATTTATTATTTATTTATCATTGCATTCTTTAATGACACAAATATGTTTTCAAGCTACCTAATTGTAGATGACGATATACTCTACTGATATAAGTAATGAATGTTGTCTCGTTGTGTCAGGTTCCTTACTACGTGAAAGACAACTTCCACACGGACTACCAGGGCTCGCTGCGACGGCTCGAGATGGCCATTGAAGAGGAGTATATAGGTACGTACGCTTTAAAGTAAGCGAAACGACGACGGGCAAACATAAAACCAAGTGAGTTTTATGTTTGCCCGTCGTTTCGCTTACCATTTTTGTCTCACTCTTTTAAACATTATTGCGTAGTAGATCTAGTACATCAATATTACAATTATTGTGATGATTTTGTGTCAGTGCGTAAAAATTTGTGTCAGAAATCATAAATTGTGAAAATCACGAATCATAATTAAGCCTTTGCCAGTTAAAACTTTTAAATCCATCATGGATATTAAAACTAAAGTCATTCCACAACGGGATACTGGAAATATTAGAGGAGCTAAAAACTCAAATCATGGTAAATATCCCTTTTGCAAGTTGTCCATACCGAGAACGAATTGTTAGAATTTATATATTTCAATTCCAATCCTTTTGTTAAGAGTGGACACGTCATTGCTGCAGTGTCGCTTGTAGCTAACGTGGTCTACGTCTCGCGAGTCTAATGTCTGTACCGGACACATGTGCGGTCACCACTGGCCGTAATGTCGCTTATACCACCAACTAATGATTTTGTTTTTATGTATGTAATGTATTTCCAGTGGGTCTACGCCACGCGTGTCAGCGCGAGCGCAACTACCGCGAGAGCATGACGTGGAAGGCGCGCAACTTCGGAGACGCCAAGCAGTACGCCGAGGCGCAGAAACTGAGGACGCCTTCCTGCGAGAAACTGACCAACCTGCAGCGGTAGGACAGGTGACTAGCGAACTGTGACGTCACTGCACACTGTGACGTCACTGCAGACTATATACATATGACGTCAATAAAGACTGTGATGTCACTGCAGATTGTGACGACACTGTAAACTGTGATATCACTGCAGACTTATTATTTACTAGCTGTACCCGCGACTTCGTTCGCGATTGCCTTACCTGCCGAATAATTAAGTTCACATTTAACCATAGTCTCTCATATTATGAAAAGCCGCCGTGCTAAAAATCGTGTAGGGTCTACGCGGGATAGCATATTGTAATCTTCAATCCCATTCTTTATCCACATGACTTTTAGCTACGACTCGGCCAGCGTCAGTGTTAAGAAGTGTCCTACTCGTTTCACTTACTCACAGCTGGGGCCCTATTCTGCTATAATAATCGCTTCACTATGACAGGGCTATCGTCACAGAATGACACGTTTTGGTACTCCACCTTGGATGAAATAAATTATGATTAATGCAGATGGAGAGATGCGCGTCAAGTTTGAGACTATTAATTTATCTCGCGCGCACTATCTGGTGTTTTATTAATCTAAGGATTCTACGTGATGATTCTGCGACGATTCCATTGTCATACTGAAGCAATTGTTTTGCAGAATTGGGCTCCTGATCCATTTGACTGGACCACCGTAATATTTTTTCGTTAGTAGGTACAGGTGGCTGTGTACCACAATAAAGAATATTTTTCTGTGGTCCAGTTAGTTTAATTGGACCACAATAATTAATTAATTTAATAATACTATTGTACAGTTAACTGGACCAGCTAAACCACCAAATATCATGTAAGGTAGGAACCTAACTTATTTTTCCAAGACCCACCACCTTAGTAGGTTGGAACCTAACTAATGGGTGCGTCTTGGAAAAATAATAGATAGGAACTTGCCTACCCTTTATCTACAAATTTTTTTATCAATCTACTGACTGATTTTCTATTCGACTTTCTACTGATTTAGTCAAATTCGATCTTGCAACACTGTTCTAACAAAAAGAATGCATGAAATCGGACGACGCGTAGACCCGTCGTGATGCGCGGTTAAAGAATTCTACTTTTTCCTCTCTCCCAGGGGAACCTTACTGAATTCCAGGATAAAATGTATTCCATGTCCTTCCTTGTAGTATGAAATCAAATCGTCCTAGGTTTCTATCCAACTCATTTAGCACTTTCGGCGTCATGCGCTGTGAAGAAATTTTACTTTTATCCCCTCTCCCAGGGGAACCTGACTGAATTCCGGGATAAAAAGTATCCTATGTCCTTTCTCGTGGTATGACCTAAAATCATACCGAGTTTTATTTCAAAACCTTTAGTAGTTTCGGCGTGATGCGCGGTGAAGGAATTTTACTTTCATCCCCTCTCCCAGGGAAACCTTGCTGAATTCCGGGATAAAAAGTATCCTATGTCCTTCCTCGTAGTATGACCTAAAATCCTGCCGAGTTTCATTTCAATACCTTCAGTAGTTTCGGCGTGATGCGCGTTTAAGAAACAGGCAGACAGACAGACAGACAGACAGACAGACAGACAGACAGACAGACAGACAGACAGACAGACATGAATGAAAAAAATTGCAGTTTTGGCTTCAGGATCGATAATAGAGAGCCCTCCAAAAAAATTTTTCAAAATATCTTCAATGTACAGAATTGGACCTGTTACAGTTTTATTATAAGTATAGATAGAGTTTTTTGTTTGAATAAAAAAAAGAGATATCCATTTTATGTTAAAACTCTACAAAAGTTTATGACTCTTTTGACATGGACACTGGCAGAGTTGTGGCAGCACTGACACAGCGAGCCATGAAACAAGAAGTTGAAGTTGACTGTGACGTCATTGCGAACTGTATGTGACGTCACTGCAAACTGTGACGTAACTGCAGACTGTGACGTCACTGCATAACATGGAAGGCGCGCAATATTGGAGACTCAAGTTATTTCGACAAATCTGTGCGTCCTACATAGCAGTGTAATGGAGTGCGGCTCACTTCGCTCGCCACGCCGCCCGAGTGTACTGGGAGTCCAGTATTCACTCACACTAGGATGGATGTATGTTACTTCGTCACGCCAAATTTATAGAACGAATTGGGCTAAATTTTTGCACAAATACTGGTCTAGACCTGGAGACATTGACTTATTTTTGTCCCATAAATCAGTTCCCCTAAGCTAGTAATAAGTGTAATAACCTTTGCACGTTTCTATAGAAACAACGCCTGCGAAGCCGCGTTTTTTAGGGTTTCGAGATCGGTTTCGAAACCCTTATGGTCTCGCTTTGTCCGACCTTTTTTCCCTCTTCAATATCTAAGTAATAACCGCAACTATTAACTTGAAATTTAAAATAATAAAACATTTCGTGTACCTGTACATATTTATGGAAAAAAAAATTAAATAAAAATTTTATTGCCTACAAATTGTGATGTCAAAGTTTAAAGAGATCTACAAAGTCAAGGGGGGGTATCAAAATAAAGGTATCGAAAGGAACGCATTTCAAAACAGTTTTTAAAATTTCTGTGGGTTTCATACAACTATGAAATATTTTGAAAAAAATCGAAAAACAACTCATTAATAAAAGGTTGTAAATTTTTATATGTTAAAAAGCTTTTTAAAATAAAAAAAATATTTGTAATCGAAAATCTCTCGATGCAAGTGTTGATGTTTCAGTCCCGTATAATTCATAACTTAAGGGTTAGTCTACAGTACTTCCATTTAATTTGAATTCGTGTTATTTGTTTCAGATGATGGTGGTTTCGTCGCAAATCGTCGCGTTACTAGTCCTTCTCCAAATTACCAAATGTCAGCAAGAGGTCACCAACTCCATACAAACTTAATGTGTGAACAAAATACACACACCTTCACTCAAACATTAATGTGTGTGAACAAAATACACACACCTTCACACAAACTTTAATGTGTGTGAACAAACACACAACTATACATTATCTTGAATTTATATGTCGTGTAGATAAAGAATGGAATTGAAGATGGCAGCCAGACTGCTTGCTATACCGTTTACATCATATGATGATCTGCACAGCACGGTGTCCATCTGATCAAACGTGATTTATCGTCTGCACGACTTGTGTGTATTTATGTGATCGCACACACACCCCCATACAAACTTTAAATTGTGTGAACTTACGAATTTTAAACATTTAAATTTATGTGAGTAATCTTTATTCATAAAGAAAATTACAATCAAATTATAAAATTAAATATAAACTAGTATTTACAATTGAAACAATTGAGCTAACTGCAGACAGTTGCAAACAATCTACAGGTAGCTCAACTGATCCATATCAATACCAGTCATCGCGTCCCCGCTACGCTGGCTGCATTGCCCCGCTGTGGCTCATTGGTTAATTTTTAATCGAATAAAAAGTAAAGGAAATGAACCAAAGTACCACGGCGTTCTAGATATTTTATATCGTGTACAAAATCAGCATGGATGTTGAAACCTGTCGTCCCAAAGGCCGGTGATGTCTGCCACAGTTGCACTAAAAACGGGCGAGCATTATGCAATTCCAATAGTTACTACAACCATAGCTTACCTTTATGCATACAGTCGTTCGACGAAGACATTTTGACGTGGTTGTGATAGAGCAATCGAGCGGGAGGCAAGGGACGGGACGGGGGAGAGACGCTCCCGAGTTGCATACATCTCTCCGAGCGGGGGGCAAGGGACGGGCCCTTGCCCCCCGCTCGATTGCCCTGACAAAACGCCTTCGTCGAACAACTGTATGCATTTAAGTCGGCTGTGCTACAACCATGTTATTCGTTACTAATAAATTTCTTTGAAAGTACTTTGAAACCGGTAATTAAATTCTTACCGATCTCTGATTTTAACTTAAACTAGCTGCTGCCCGCGGCTTCGCCTGCGTAGTTCCCGTTCCCGTGGTAATTCCGGGATAAAACATAGCCTATGTCCGTCTCCTGGTTCTAAGCTGCCTCCCCACCAATTTTCAGCCAAATCGGTTCAGCCGTTCTTGAGTTATAAATAGTGTAACTAACACGACTTGCTTTTATATATATAGATTACACAATTTTTCTTTTAAATATCTTACTCTTTAAGTAATCTTTACTATGGTGTACAGGGTGGCTTTTTAAGATGGGAGTAGGAGACAGAGAGTGTGACGTCATGGGTCATGGGCTCAGTTTATGACAATATAAATACTGCATTCTTATTTTTTGATTTTAGTAACGGAAGTTTTCATTTTAGTTTAGCTGATTTATGAATAGATGTTTTCAAACATTAAAATGCAGGGTAGTTCGAAAAGATTATTTAAATGTTCACATTGATGCTTAGTAGGGGGGAGTATTCATACTACTTCATACAAAAATAGCCATTTATTTTCATTTTCAATAATGCATTGCTTTGCAATGATTGATCCTTGTATCCTTATTAGCGTATATAATTTTTATATTAACCATCGGTTCGATTTCCTACCAAAAGAAAAATATAAAAAAAAATCTATACATTCAGTTTTTGTTTTCTCATAAATCGAGGTCATCACTCCTTTCACGACCTTTCTCTAACTCTGCTGAAACTGTACACTATTTTATACCTAAAATTTTTTTTGTACAACACTTAACAATAAATATATTTCTGACTAGTTTATGCCCGCGGCTTCGCACGCGTTGTTTCTATGGAAACGTTTAAAGGTGTGGTTATATCCCATGGGAACTGATTTATGGGATTAAAAGTAACCTATGTTTGATTCCAGGATTAGAATTACTTGTATGCACAATTTCAGCCCGATCCGTTCAGTAGTTTTGGCGTGAAGAGGTAACAAACATCCATCCATCCATCCAAACTTACGCATTTAAAATATTAGTTTGATTCTGATTCTCTCATGGTTTCGGATTCAGCCATCCGCTCCCACCTCAATGAGCCACCCTGTATAGCAGAAAAACAAAAATAAATAAACAGGGATGATTTATTTATGGACAGAGAGTTTAAGTTTAAATTCACTCATGCCGGCGGAGATATCGTCAGGCAGGGATCAAGATTCGTGCCGATGTTTGCCCTATCATGTTACCTAGTTAAATTGTAAATTAGATAAATGCTTGTTTTTATCCTATTATACTGTGGTTTACGGGTCGCTTGGTTCCTCTGGTTTTATGTTGGTAACACTGCATCAAGATTATATCCCTACCTATCTAGCCTGGTAAAATATTATAAATTAAAATAGATTTGAAAACTATCTCATAAGATCTCTCTCTAATATCTTAAGAGAAGAGAACCGCAGGTCTATTTCTGAGCTTCGCTCGCGGTTCTCTTCTCTTCTCTCTCCTGAGATTTGCTTGTAGATACCGTAATGCACAGTTAATTGTCATAGTTCATGATTCATATCTCGCTATAGATTCGTTGGAATCAGCGGAACTTACCTTTGACGTCAAGATAGCAGTCACAGTGAAAGACCTAAATATCTCTTAAAGTACTGCGGCACTATTTATTTTACTTAGGGCACCGGGATGCACTTTTTCATGCACATTTATTGGCATAGTTGAAACCACCAAATTCTAAGGCGGGGTTTCTAACTTGACGGACACTTTATATCATTTGAGACCAAACTGCTTGGGAAGACAAATTCAACGAACCCAAACTCGACGGGGTTACGTCGTTTACAAGTTCCTATGATCTTCTGTCTCCATCATCAGACCAGCTCGATGGTACCATGACATTGCATTATCACTGAACTTACATAAGTAACAAATTTCAGCTCAATCGGTTGACGATAACTGGTCTAAAATTCAGTTGTAAGATTTGTCCCACACATACTAAACAGAGCAAGTTAAATAAAAGCTTGTAAAAAGATAATTTCAATACACTGCGGCCAACCTCGAGATAGAATTAGATCTTAATTTCTAACAGATTTGCAAAACGTGTCGATTTGAGCTCAATTTACCTCTACAATGCTGTGCAAAATTATTTTTCAAAATCGGCGCCATAACGAGAATTTTTGATTTTTGTGTCGTGTTATCATTATCTATTACTACTATATTAAGTAGCCTATTATCTAAGTTACGCCTTGATCTAAACGTACGCCAAATTTCATCTTGATCTGTTCAGTAGTTTTGGAGATCCTAGGTAACAAAAATTCAGATTTCACAAACTTTCGGCTTTATAATATTAGTAGGATACATACATTCGAACATAGAACCTCCTAATTTTTGTGAAGTCGGTTAAATAGAGGTTATTTGCTTCACTTTATTTAATTGTTAACCAAATAAAGACCAGTCGGGAACAGCTTCAATAAAGGTCACAGTGCACTTGCTCACTCTTGCATTTCACGTGAGAATAGAACGTATTGAATTAAATAAAACACAATATATTTATTATTAATTAAAATTGTATAATAAGTATGTTTTAAATTACGTTATTGATTTAAATATATAAAATGTTGTAAAAATGTTTTGTTTTATTTTAAGTTATGTTGTTACTTACAATACAAAATATCACATCCTACCTAATTAACTACTTCGGTAAGTAAATACCTAATAATTCGAGATTCTTTACAATAAAATAAGTAATTAATTCGAGTTTCTTTACAATAAAATAAGTAATCATTCGCCCATTAATGGGCGGAACGATACCCACTAAAAGTCTATAAAAACTAAATAGTGTCGTTTCGTACATTAAGGCGCTACACCCCGACCCAAATCAGCTCTCATGCCGACTTGAGTCAACGTCAGGCAGGGGTCAAGATTCGCCACCACCTATCTTAGAGGTATATAATTATTATGTTAAAAGAAGGAATATTCAAAAATCGATTGGCTAGTTTGTGATAACAATATAATAGAATTATCCAGGTAAAATAGTACATTATGGTACTAGTGTGTAACATTGGTGATTACCGCCGAGGCGCCATTGAGAGATTGTCTTAAGAGAGCCGAGTACGGTAATCATCAATACATGTGTATCATACGACGTTTTTCAACACACTTGTGAAAAACTCATTTTATTACAGAGAAGTACCTTATAGCCTATGTTAGGTTTAACTAGACAGTAGACACCACCTGGTTTATTATGAAGTATTATTACTAGGTAACAATCTTTCAAGCTTTTTTTAGAATAATTACAATAAAAACTAAGATTCCTATCATAAGCTTTTTTAAATGCCTCTATAAATGTTGTAGTGTTTATAGACTTCGCATATCTTCCTACACTATACAAAGTGTAGGAAGATATGCGAAGTTGTTCTTTTTGGCCACCATGGTGGCAATAAAGAGCAACTTCGCAGCTTTGGTTAAAATACACAAAATAATTTTTTTACAGGGGCATAAACAAATCTTATAATAGGAATCACAAACTGGCCAATCGATTTTTGAAAATTCCTTCGTTTAACACGTTTTTCATAACAATAAGATAAAATAGGTGGTGGCGCTGATTTGGGTTGGGTAGCGCCTTATGAAACTTTTTTACAATGCATTGCTGTCTTGTGTTTACAAAATTCTTGTAAATTATCAAACGCAACGAACGTCTCGAAAATAATACTGACATACATAATATTATGTTTGTACCTACTAAGTGTTATTCTGTAATACTGGAAAGGAAAAACAGACTATTCAAAAAGTACGAGGCGAGCAGAAGTCCCTCGTCAATGTCTTGGTACTCCGAATGACGAAGAGTAGATGTCGCTATGGGCGTTGTTCTCATTGATGCCTGGGGGCTCTCCCCAAGGCGCGCTCCATACCATGATTCTGAGTGTAGGAGCCCTAACATTAGTGTGTGCCCTTAGTTTCTGTCACATGGAGATGGGGCGCTGTGACTGCGTGCGCCCTGGCCAGATGGCGCGCCACGTTGCGGCGCCCCCGCAGCACGCGGGACGTCTCCTTCAGTCCTGCAGCTGTGTCCTGTGTATGAGATGGGGCGCCGTGAGGGCTTGCGCCTTGGCCAATCCCTCCAACCTTCCCATGGTCCCGCCAACCTTGCAGTTACACGGACCGAAACTGTGAGAAAAGAGCCACTCGGGTGACTCAAGACTCTACAAATCCTACGCACTTTGTCCCGTACACTCTCCCCCTTCTGGGGCATGCCACATCACATCACAGACTTCATTGCCGGCCTGCTCCTCCCCAGCTCGGTGCTGCTCTGTGCCCCCCCCCCCCCCCTCCATCCCTTTGCGGAAATGTGCTCTCCTCAGCGCACCTTAATTTGTGTCAGTAGTGTGCAAAGATTTTTAGTTGCTTGAAATTGTGTTTGGAAGCTACAAGGGTATACCTCTAGAAGTATAGTGGTTCCTCCTGCTCTCGCTCCACGCTATTTAACAAATTGATTCTACCCTCCGAATAAATTGGACAGTCCCATAATATGTGGTCCCTGGCGCTTGTTCCCCACAGCTACACGCTGCTGTGTCGCTCAAGCCTAGGTCGCTCAGTCTCTTCCTAAAGCATCCGTGGCCCGTCAGGAGTTGCGACACCTCGTGATCGGGTTCAACCCAGTGCGCTCTCATGCGCTCTCCCACGTCTGGGAAGAACCGGTAAAGGTCACGGCCCTTGTCTTCTGACTCCCAACGAGCCTGCCAAGAGGCCATGGTCTCCTCATCGACCTGCCGCCTAAGCCGCCCATGCACCTCTCTGGGCTCGCCCTCGGTCACTGCCAGTCTGCGGCCAGGACGAGCTAACAGCAGGTCGGCCGGCAGGACCCCCGCCAGAACCGGCAACGCAGCAGTACTGCATGACCTGTAGGCCTTCGTTAGTAATACTAGCGAGGGCCTCTGGGTCCTCAGGAGTACACTGCGGACAACGTGGATGGAGGCTCTGTGGGACCATATCCTAGCCGCGTAGGTCACCGTTGCCTCGTAAGTCCCCCTGTAGAGCACCTTGAGTGCTCGGTGTCGAACTCCCCACTTGTTGGCTGAGATCCGGGACATCTTACCGAAGGATTTGCTCGCTCTTTCACCTATCGATGCCGCGTGGGGCGCAAAAGATTGGGTGGGGTCAATTATGACACCCAACACCTTGGCCTCGGTGACGGACCGGATCGACGTGCCAGACGCGTTGGCCTTGAGCAGGGGTGGCCGTTGTAGACGCCCTTTCAGGGTCATGGTCTGGGACTTAGCGGCGGCGAAAGTGAGCCTGTTACGCGCTCCCCATTCTTCCACCAGTCCCAGAACGGCCGCTCCTTTCACCTCCAACTCTGTCCGAGCATCCCCTGTTACCAACACCGTCACTTTGTCCGCGTATGCCATAAATTCAACCCCAGCTGGCACCGGTAGGCGGAGCAGGTCGTCCAACAGTAGGTTCCAGAGTGTGGGGCCTAACACCGAGCCCTGAGGGCACCCCATAGTGGAGGTCTTCCACACCGCGCGGCTACCCGCGATCATGGCCACCCTGCGATTGGAGAAGTAGCTCGCCAACATCCGGTAGATGTTTGGCGGGCAGCTTCCCCGTTTCGCCTTAACCATGATCATAGGCCACCACGCGTTGTCGAAGGCCCCGGATATGTCGAGGAAGATGGCCTGTAGATATTTCGCCCTACATTTCCTCACGGCGTCCATTATGGTGCCTAGCGCGGAGGTCGTCGACCGGCCCGCCATGAACCCGTGCTGTCTCGGGGAGATACCGAGAGTGAGCTGAAGAATACTCCACAGCATCACTCTCTCCAGGACTTTGCCGAGCACGGGCAGGAGAGTGATCGGGCGGTAGGCTTTAGGGTCAGACAGAGGTTTCCCATTGCCCTTTGGCAGGATCAGTAGGCGACCGTCTTTCCAGATCGAGGGGAATACGCCTTCCGATACACATCGGTTAAGCACGTGGGTGAATTCGGCTTTTGCAGCCCACCACACGTGCTTCAGCATCTTCCCCTCAATCCCGTCCATGCCGGGTGTAGTATTTCGGAGCGATAATATAATCCGTTGCAGTGAAGTCTGATCAATGGGGGGGAATCGGCGCCTGATGGTAAGAGCGCAGCCGCAACTCTGACCTGCCGGTGGTAAGCGGTGTCGTGGCTGGGATCGTCGTCTGGGCACAGTGCCGACATCAGCGCAGTCATAGACTCGCCAACGTTGCTAGTGTTGGAGCCCAGGTACTCGATCCCGTTCACAACATTCACCGGCGGTCGCACACGGCCGCACGCCTCCCGATAGGCAAGTCCCCAAGGGTCCTCGTTCCCAGCGTCTACCGTACTGAACGTGTACAACTGGCCGCTGGTGTTGTGTACCACGAGATCCCGACCGAGTATGAAGTCCTCCATCTTGGCTCGGCGGTCGGTGACTGTATGGCCTCTTCCGACGTAATGTCGGGAATCAGAGTGCCATAGCGGGGAATGGGTGTTAAAATCCCCGCATACCAGTACCGCTTTGCCTTTCAGGAGGTCTAAGGCTCTCTCCAACTGACGTAGATGAGTATCGATACTCTCGCTGTATTGGAAGTACGTCGATATCACGTAGAGGTTGAGGTCTTCCAAATGGCAGCACACAAAGTGGTCGGTCGATAGGTGGTGCAGGACAGCACACGGCTTGAAGCGGTTCCGCAAATAAATGCCCGCTTTGGAGTGTTCCCCGCATTGGATGAAGGCGCCGGCCGTGGAATATTGTTCTTGTACTAGAACAATATCCAGGCCGAGCGAATCCGCAATTGCGGGTAACTCCCTCGTAGCCGTCACTGCCCCACCTAAGTTGATCTGCCCCACTTTAAGAGCGGGTGTGCTAACCATATTGGACCTGATTAATTAGCTGCTCTTCCGCGTGGAGGCGGGCCGGGCAGCACCGCGACGCGGTCCTGTGCGTGCTATCGCGCTTGAAGCGCTTACACGTAGCACAGCACACGACCGGTGACTTGCACTGGTCCGCCCTGTGGCCCGTCTCCCCGCAGCGTCCGCAGGTCAGGTACTTAGCCCGACAGAACTTCTCTGGGTGCCCATACATTTGGCACTTGTTGCAGCACGTCACGCGAATGAAGTCATTGACTTCGACGTGCTGCCACCCGATGTATACTGTTCCCAGATTCACTAGCGTCTCCCTCAAGCTAGGCGTGCACTCGAACACGCAGGTGGTCTCTTTGTAGGAGCTGCCCCTGCGCGACCTCTTGAAGGCGCCCTTCATGGCCTCCCTGACCGCAGGTAGCGGCCAAAGCGGGTTATCCCGGAGGTTAAGCTCCCACACTTCGTCGACGAGGGCCTCGAAAGAGGGATCCCCGTCAACGTTGTGGAGAGCAACCAAAGGTTGCTTCCGCTTCGGCTCAACCACTCTTAGAGACGCCGGGACTGCCTTCTTGAGGCGCTCCGCCGCCGCCACCGAGGCCGTCTGCACCATCACGCCAGCGTTGCCCACCTTGCGGACCTTCTCCACCTGCACGGAAATGGCACGGGGCTCAACTGCTCTCTTCAATTCGGCCTTGGTCTCTGAGGTGTTGGTTTCAGCCTCCTCCCTCGGGTAGAAGGCTAAAACCGGACCCTGCGCCTTAATAGGTTTCGGCTGCAGCCCCCTGCCCATCTTCAGCGCGTTCGCAAAGCTGGGCAGATCCTGGGCCGCCGCCGAAACCACCGCCGTTTGACCCTGCGAAGAGGTAAGTCGAGCCTCGGCCACCTCCGCGCGTCTCTCCGCATCCGCAAGCTGCAGCTCGATGGCTGCCACGGCGCCAAGTATCTCGTGCCCGAACCCAGTGACACCAATGTCCGCCTTGTTTAACTTCGAGCCGGGGCCCGAAAATATGGCGACAATGCCTCGTATGGCGCCGCGGACGCACTCGAGCAGCTCCAGTTAGGAAGCGGTCGTCAGTTTGAGCGCCCCTGCAGGGGGAGCTTCCAACGGCCGCTTCTCAGGCACTACGGTTGTCGAGGTTGCCGGAGTGGCCGGTGGAGGCCGCGCCGGAGTCGGCACATTCCGTCTTGAGTCGTGCGCCGCGTTACGCGCGCTCGAGCGGCTCTCAATGCGAGGTCGCGGCTGCGACGCTCCTGGCTGCACGTAGACCGGCGACGACAAAGGATGCTTACTCACCGATGGCTTCGGCGGTGGAGTCCTACACAGTGAGGGCCTGGAGGTAAAGTTTCCGCCCGAGTCCACGCCTGGCTCTCCACGCTCACTGTCCGACATGGTGCCCGACAGTCGATAGTACAAATAAAATAACTATTAGATACTATTTACAAGTTCACTCACAGAGAAGAAAAATTATGTACAACAAACGAAAGACGAAGAAACTTAAACTAACATATTCATAAAATACAAGAGCAAAGCGACTGAAAGAGCGACCCGTGGGTGAACTGAACACGCACAGAGACTAAGTCTCGATTTACATGTTCATAGAGATGAAAACCACAAAACAAAAAAAAAATATTAAAATATAATAAAAATGCAATGTCCAAGAAATAAAATTATTAAAATTCTAATTAAATTGGAAAAATTATGTCAAAAATTAAAATCAAAATAATAAAATTTAATAATCCACTAAATTAAAATAAATTCGATTTATAAATAAATTTATAAAATCAAATAAGAAAATTAAAATCAAAAGTTAAAATTCAAAATTAATAAATCCAATAAAATTAAAATCAATCAATTAATCAAAAACTAAAAATTAAGTCAAGAATTAAAATGGAATTAAAATTTGAAATTAATAATCGATAGGCGAACTAAAATAATCGGAGAGTAATGAAAACGATATCAAAATAATTGTGAGGCAGGCGGGAGGTGAAGCCTCGCCACCTGCAGTACCTGATGTTGTCCTCTTCCAAGGGCAAGATGGCCGCCACCACTATACACTAAATGCACGAGCGAGAGCAGGAGGATCCGATACGATGCAGAGGTGAGGCACCCGCACCGTCTTCTATCTCTTTCGGAACACAATATGGCCGCGGCACTTATAGGGAAAACCCCCTTGCTAGAGCAAGAGGGACCGAGAATTCACTCACGAGCAACACACAAAATAAATAAATAGATTATAAATCTGTTCAGAAATCAGCCGACACTGAAGTCCAGCCGACAATGAAGTCGTCCTTCAGTCCTGCAGCTGTGTCCTGTGTATGAGATGGGGCGCCGTGAGGGCGTGCGCCCTGGCCAGATGGCGCGCCACGTTGCGGCGCCGCCTGCTGCGCAGCGCGCACACGCCGCACGTGAACTCGACGCGCGGCGCGCGGTGCCGCGCCTGGTGGATGCGCATCAGCGTGCCGGACTTGAAGCGCGCGCCGCACTGCGGACACTGCAATACAAACAATAACACAGTTGATCGACACAGTTTTACAATTTATGTAAAATAAGATTGTGTTTAGCTGAGAAAGAATGACAAATTGAAATAAGTACATGATGCAGAAACAGACTTTTTAAAAGCTGTATAAGTCAATTTAAATGGATGATATATAAGTCAGACGGGGGGTTGGGGGTCATTTATGGAATCAAAATAATATAAGTGAGGAATAATTTTTTTGTTTCCAAGCAGAAGGTTAGGTATCAAAAACTATAGACCTTTGTAACGGGCATGAAGGCAGTAAACAAACAAATAAATTGTCAAATATTATGATAAAAAATATTAAGTAACAATAAAAAAAATATCCTCATATTTTGCAATTGATTTCGCGAAATAACGCCTCATTCTATGTTTTTTTTTTAATAATTTGTAAATTAAGTAAATAAGTCGACGACCTCCGTGGCGCAGCGGGCGAAGGTCCGCCTGCGAAGCAGGAGGTTGCGGGTTCGATTCCCGCCTCGGAACAAATTTTGTGTACTATCTGCAGAAATTTGTTACGTTGGTCTGGGTGTTTTCTATGTATAATAAAAAATATCTATCTATGTAGTGTATTGTATTAAGTATATCAGTTATCTAGTACCCATAACACAAGCTCTGCTTAGCTTGGGGCTAGATAATGCTGTGTGAATTGTCCAGCATTATTTATTATTTATTTATTTTAAGTTGAGTTATTGAGAACACAGGGGGCTCACTCAACCCCCCAGCCCCCCGTCTGGTCAGCACTGACCGGCACAGTCTTCTCTGTGAGGTGCGAGGCGCGGTGCTGCAGCAGACTGCTCCGGCGCGTGAAGGTCGCCGCGCACTCGGCCACGCCGCACGCGTACGGCTTCTCCCCCGTGTGGAGCCGCTCGTGGATCTGCGCACACGTGAAAGCCTCTGCTCATTTTGCCTCATTCAGAAGTTCTTTCAAAAGTTGATTGGTGAAAACGAGTTTGGGGGTGAAGGTGGATTTCCCCCAAAGAGGAACAGAAGGAGATCTCCTCTGAACCGGGCCCGACCCATCTGGTCCACTGAGCCCGGTGGTCTTTCGACCGACAGTTGATGTCGGATAGTTGTATATAGTCAGTTGTTACTGAATCAAGTGTTTGCGCGATCTAGGATTGCTTTCTCTTTTTGCTTCTTCCGATTGTTTTTAGATTGTTTATAACGACATCTAACGGATGTTTATTGAAGCGCTTAGGTAGGTTTTTACATGCTTCATCGTTTCGCTGTTTGCGCCTCTATTGACAAGTTAGCCTTGTAGTTCGGCCGTTGTCGCCTAGAGGTCGCCTACAACGAGTAAGGTATCTGTTACCTTAGGTACTCGTTTTCACCAATCAACTTTTTGCCTTACATGGGTAGAATAGAAATGTTCCAAGCTTGCTGTTAGCGAGACGGCTCGCTCAGTATTCTGCTCGTCATGCCGAAAATTCTCATTGGATCTTTACCAAATTTTTATGAGAACAATTTAAAGTTTACTAGGTACTTTTCAATTAAAAATATATTCATCGAAATTAGATCTCTGAAAGCGGAGATATTCTAAAGCTTCCTTTTTGCCATTTTAGGGTTTTGAAGATCGAAGTTCGGTTTCAAAACCCTTATGGTCTCGCTTTGTCTGTCCTTTTTTCCCTCCTTAATAACTCAAAAACTACTGCAGCTATCAACTTGAAATTTAAAATAATAGTACATTTCGTGCGCCTGTACAGATTTCGAGAAAAAAAAATGAAAATAAATGAAAAATGAAAATGAATATTTTCCATACAAATTGTGATGCCGAAATTTTAAAAGATACCTACAGAGTCATAAGGGGTATCAAATGAAAGGTATCATTTTGTACGTTTCAGAACAGTTTTTGAAATTTTTGTAGGTTTCATACTTTTTAAAATATTTCGAAAATAGTCCCATTCCCCCCCCCCCCCCCCCCCCCCCTATCTCCGAAGATTGCAGAGTGATCCATGTAAAATGTATGGAGCGTTTATAGACATGGATCTATATTTTACAGGAAAAATATAGAGAAGTTTGAAAAAAGAACACTTTTTGAAAAATGGTCAAAAAGGGGGGGAATAATTTTCAAAAGGGGAGGCTACCTGACCGAGTGGGGTATTAAATGAAAGGTATCGGTTTGTAGGTTTCAAAACAGTTTTTTGAATTTCTGTAGGTTTCATACTTTTTGAAATATTTTGAAAAAAGTCGAAAAAATACCCATTCCCCCCCCCCCCCCTATCTCCGAAGTTTGCAGAGCGATCCGTTTAAAATGTATAGAGCGTTTATAGATATGGATCTATATTTTACAGGAAAAATATAGAGAAGTCTGTAAAAAGAACACTTTTTGAAAAATGGTCAAAAAATAATAATTTTTAAAAGGGGGCCGCCCCCTTTCATTTGATACCCCGCCGAGTGGGGTATCAAATGAAAGGTATCGGTTTGGACATTTCAAAACAGTTTTTAAAATTCCTGTAACTTTCATACTTTTTGAAATATTTCGTAAAAAGTCGAAAAATTTACCATTACCCACCTTAACCGAACCACCCATTAATCCGAAGCATGCAGAGAGATCCATATGAAATGTAGGACGGTACCTACTATTCTTAGGTATTCGATAAATTGCGAAGTCTCTAACCGGTACTTTTGGTACATATTTATTGACAAACGTTCAAAACCCTCGGCGCGCGAGTTACACTCGCACTTGACGGATCTTGTTTTGGAGGAAGTACGCCTTTAATCTAAAAATCCCAGTGACAAAAAAATTCTATAAAATCAGAGAATATGTAAACCAAGTTTCGTATCGATCGGTTGTAAAATAGTTCGTATTTTACAACCGATCGATACGGAACTTGGAGAGTACGGACACACTGACAGAAACGCAAGCTTTGCTAGACTTGATGCAGAGACGCTTCGTTCACTTCGTTCGCTCGGTCAATGACAGCCTTTTGCATTAGTATGTAAGTGTTTCTGAACAATGGATGTTCAACGATGTTGGTTTCGTAGGTCTAAACGATCAATGGATTGGAAAGGCAGCGAGAACCAATCCGCCTGCAAAGCGCGCTCATTGTGGTAAAACCCCCTTGTTTTGGAGAAGGTATATTGAACAGTGGAAGTATCTGTGCTGATGACGAAAAATTAAGCTAAAATCACAAAGGACATGCTCGAAAACCGTTTACAAGTATGATATTGGTATGCGACCTCCGTGGCGCAGCGGGCGAAGGTCCGCCTGCTTCGCAGGAGGATGCGGGTGCGATTCCCGCCTCGGGACAATTTTGTGTACGATCTGTAGAAGTTTGTTCCGTTGGTCTGGGTGTTTTCTATGTATAACAAAAATATCCATCTTGTATATATATTGTACTAGCTGCTGCCCGCGGCCTCGCCTGCGTAGTTCCCGTTCCCGTGGTAATTCCGGGATAAAACATAGCCTATGTCCGTCTCCTGGTTCTAAGCTGCCTCCTCACCAATTTTCAGCCAAATCGGTTCAGCCGTTCTTGAGTTATAAATAGTGTAACTAACACGACTTTCTTTTATATATATAGATTAAGTATATCAGTTATCTAGTACCCTTAACACAAGCTCTGCTTAGCTTGGGGCTAGATAACGCTGTGTGAATTGTCCAGCATTATTTATTTATTTTATATTTATTTATTTATATTACCTTGACCTGCTCGGCGTTGCAGGCGCGGTAGGGGCAGTGCCGGCACTGGTCCGTCTTCTCGTAGCCGTGCTTCGCCTTGCAGTGCATCAGCAGGAGCCGCCGCGTTATGAACTTCTTGCCGCAATGCTGGGACCACCACATTAATAAATAAATAAATAAATAATGCTGGACAATTCACACAGCATTATCCAGCCCCAAGCTAAGCAGAGCTTGTGTTATGGGTGCTAGATAACTGATATACTTAATACAATACACTACATGGATATATTTTTATCGTAGTATCGTTGCATTATGTTTTTAGTTTTTAAATATGTACAAAGTATCCAATCGATTTTGTATTTTTTTTTATACATAGAAAAACATCCAGACACCCTGAACAAATATCTGCAGATCGTACAAACATTTGTTTTTAATTAAATAAATGTAATTGTCCCGAGGCGGGTTCAATTCCCGCCTCGGGACAATTACATTTATTTAATTTATAGAATCCTACTAATATTATAAACTCGAAAGTTTGTAGGTAAGGATGGATAGATGTTTGTTACTCTTTCAGGTAAAAACAACTGAATGGATTTTAATGAAACTTAACAATAATATAGCTTATACATCAGAATAACACATAGGCTACAATTTATAAAGATATTGTGTGAATTGTCCAAAATATGACGATAAGTAAGGAAAAAGGAAAAAATCTACCATCTGCAAGCTATTCTGGCGTGCGCTGCCAAAACGGCATTAAACGGTAAAAGGTTTTGGTATCAAAAATATGTGATAAACATTTCCATCATACATTACTTAATATGTAATCACACTAATATTATAAATGCGAAAGTTTGAATGGATGTTTGTTACGTCTTCACGCCAAAACTACTGAACAGATTGAGCTGAAATTTTGCATCCGTGTAGCTCTAAGCCTGGAATCAAACATAGACTACTTTTTATCCCATAAAACAGTTTCCATGGAATAGAAACAACCTTTGAACGTTTCCACAGAAACAACGCGTGCGAAGCCGCGGGCATAAACTAGTAGTTTATTGTTGGCATACAAACTATGTTCGTAGTTAACGCATTCACTGCGCCGCAGCGGCGCGTGGCCCCGACACGGGGACGGATACTGGCGTCGGCGTGTTGGGCCATCAATGTGTTAACCAGCTCACATTCATAATGAACATAGGTAAATAGAGCTCAAACGACAATGACGTGGATTTAAAGAGATCCTATTATATTATAAACTTGTTTATGCCCGCGGCTTCGCACGCGTTGCTCCTATGGAAACGTTTTAAGGTTCCGGCGGCGGATGAATTTCCTATACAATCGGAATACCAAAATGATTTGTAATTTGAGCATATTTTCACAATGGTCTGCTATTATTTGTATTAAAATAGTATTTATCTAGGTTGCTGCCACAATTTTTTTTCAAAATACTTTTCTGAACTGAAATTAAACCGAATCGCATTTTTACATTAAAGAATGAATGTTTTCTTAGTATTTGTGTAGATAAGTATTTTGAAAAAAGCTTGTGGCAGGAACCTAAATAAATACTATTCTAATACAAATAATAGCAAACCATGGTGAAAATAAAATCAAATCACAAATCATTTTGGTACTACGTTTGTATGGGAAATTCATCCGTCGCCGGACCTTTAAGGTGATTTTTATCCCATGGGAATTGATATATGGGATAAGAAGTAGCCTACGTTTGATTCCAGGATTAGAATTACCTGTATGCAAAATTTCAGCCCGATCCGTTCAGTAGTTTTGGCGTGAAGAGATAAAAAACATACATCCACCCATCCAAACTTTCGCATTTATAGTATTTGTGTGATGTGATACTGTGATGCAAAAGTTTGTGTGAATGTTTGTTATCTCCCTAACTACTAAACCGATTTATATGAAATTTGGCATGGAGATAGTTTAGGTTGATTTAATCATGCCAACCCTGGAAGAAAGTCATAGAGGTAAGATTCTGCCCTCACCTCGCAGACGACGTCGAAGCCCGAGTGTATCTTATAGTGGTTCCGCAGAGACAGCCTCGACGTGAGCACCTTGTGGCACTGCTCACACTCTATGCGCTGTCTCTCTCCCACCGGCTTCTCTTTCACTGCCTTCTCTTTTACCTGAAAGAAGAATAGTACATTGTACTTCTAGGCGAGAAAGTGCACAATACCTCTTGAGTGTTACATGGATATACTTTTCCACTTTTTAGCCTTTAGTCCCTGGGATTGTGTTTGTTGTTTTTGCTGCTAGCCTCCACATTACACACTGAGTCATCTTTTGTTAAGTCAATCCATCCATCTGAAATGTAGGTTGGTACCTACTATTCTTAGGTATTCGTTAAATTGCGAAGTCTCTAACCGGTACTTTTGGTACACATTTGATGACAAACATTCAAAACCCTCGGCGCGCGAGTTACACTCGCACTTGACGGATCTTGTTTTTTTTTTTGACGGTTTTATGCATATGATCTACATTTCCATCACACTCCTGAGCCACGTCTATAAGCTGTTCTCACGAGTGGTCACAAATCGTCTCGCCAGGAGACTCGACGAGTTCCAGCCACCAGAACAGGCCGGGTTCCGCGGAGGATTTGGCACCATAGACCACATTCACACGGTGAGGCAGATTATACAGAAGTCCGAAGAGTATAATCAGCCTCTGTGTCTGGCCTTTGTGGACTATGAAAAAGCCTTTGACTCTGTCGAAACCTGGGCTGTTCTGGAATCCTTACAGCGATGCCAAGTAGACTATCGTTATATCGAGGTGCTGAGATGCCTCTACGAGGCCGCCACCATGAGTGTCCAAGTACAGGGCCAGCAGTCTAAACCCATCCAACTGCGCAGAGGAGTTAGACAGGGGGATGTTATATCCCCGAAACTGTTCACGAGCGCGTTGGAAGATATGTTTAAGACGCTGGACTGGAAAGGTAAGGGCATCAACATAAACGGCGACCACATCTCACACCTGCGATTCGCCGATGACATAGTCTTAATGGCGGAGTCGCTAGAGGAGCTGAACCAAATGCTGGACAGCCTAGCCTCAGCCTCGCGACGCATCGGTCTTGGCATGAATTTGGATAAAACCAAAGTCATGATCAATGGCCTCATTGATCCGGGACCGGTCGTCGTACATGGCCACCTTCTCGAAATTGTTTCCGAGTATACTTACCTTGGGCAAATTCTGCAGTTGGGTAAAAATAATTTTGAGAAGGAGGCTAGGAGGAGGATCCAGCTAGGCTGGGCAGCGTTTGGGAAACTACGTCGAGTCTTCTCGTCATCCATACCACAATGCTTGAAAACTAAAGTTTTCAATCAGTGCGTCCTACCCGTCATGACCTACGGAGCTGAGACGTGGACACTCACGGTAGGGCTGGTCCACCAGTTCAAAGTCGCTCAGCGAGCTATGGAAAGAGCTATGCTCGGAGTCTCTCTGAAGGATAAAATTCGTAACGAATACATCCGACAGAGAACCAAAGTTATCGACATAGCTCAAAGAATAAGCAAGCTGAAGTGGCAGTGGGCCGGCCATATCTCGCGAAGAACCGACAACCGCTGGGGTAAACGTGTTCTTGAGTGGAGACCACGACTCGGTAAACGTAGTGTAGGACGCCCTCCGGCCAGGTGGGATGACGATCTGCGAAAGACTGCAGGCAGATGCTGGATGCGGCAAGCTGAAGACAGGGCGCTATGGCGCTCATTAGGGGAGGCCTATGTCCAACAGTGGACTAATATGGGCTGATGATGATGATGATGATGATGATGATGATCTACATTTATATTTTTTTTTTTTAATTGTGAGAGCAAATTTATTAATCAAATAAGTTAAGTAAATTTTCTATTCTAACATAAATGACCAAATTAAACATTTGCACGACTAATAAGTCAAATATAGTGATACCTACCCTATTCTAAAACCATCATTGTTAACCTATATTTAAGCAAATAAATACTATTTCATATCATTTCATTTTTATAAGTGTATGAAAAAATGTGGCAACAGAGTGAATTTATTTACAAACATTCTACATTGAGTTAGGCTAGTCTACTATTTGGTGTTGTGTAGCTACTTTACCTTTTAAAATTTGTTTTGGATTTGTTTAACTTCACCATATTTCTATTTTTTTTTCCTCTTAACTTCTCATTTTGCATGTGAATGCTGTAAACCTGAGCATGGTAGACTAGAGATACCTACTATAGATTGACCTAAGACCAATGTACTCATTACCACCTAGTTACACAGCAATAAATTCATTTATCATTTATCATTTACCTTTTTCGCCTTAACTTTCCCTCCCTCCTCTGTCTGCTCCTTAGTTTTCCGCGGCCGCACAGCTCGCTTCACTGGTATCTCTTTGCATTTCCCTTCCTTAATATTTTTCTCCACTTGTGTTGTTTCATTAGTTAAGTTATTCTCTTCACTCACAGTTCCTTCTATGGATTCTTTTGCTTTCTTTTTCTTATGATTTCTTTCTACTTTTGCAGATTGCGTTAAGTTATTTTCTACACTAAAAGTATCATCATCCAAATATTCCTCTTTAGATTTCCTTTTTCTAGGATTCTTCTGTACTTTTACTGTTTGCATTGAGTCACTTTCTATCCTCAAACTTTCATCTTTCCTCTTGCAATTACTCTCTAGTTGTTTTGCTTCTTGTGTTGAGTAAATATCTTTACTCAAACCATCCAAGTTATCTTCACAAAAAACATCAACATCAGCTACCATAAAATTATCTAAAACTTCTGTTTCTAATAAATCACTTATATCAATGGAATGTAGAAGTGTATCTGATTTTAGGAACACTTGTTCAATCTGAGGGTGGTAGTTGCTTTGGTCTAGGACAGCCGACAGTGCCCGGTGTGTGTCCTGGCATTTTTTGCGGAACTTGTATGTCTCGTTGACGGAGGTGATGCAGGACGCACACATCTGCTGCGGGAGAGGATCGTTCCAGATTATCTGAAAACGGAAACATAGTATTTTCATTGTAATCCATACCTATCATGTTATTGTTTTGGTTTTTAGTGATTACCTTGTTTTATTTACTATGACGACCGATGTGGAGTGGCAGGCGAAGGTCCACCTATGATGCAGGAAGTTGCGGGTTCGATTCCAGCAGAATACCCAGAGCGCCCGGAACAAATATTTGTTCCGGGTGTTCTGGGTATTTTCTATGTAATTGTATGAAGTAATATCAGTCATCTAGTACCCATAACATATACTCTGCTTAGTTTAGGGCTAGATCTTGCTGTGAGGATTGTCCAGCATTATTTATTATGTTTTAATTTTTTGATCCTAAAATTATCTTATTATTATTATTATTTTTATTGATTTATAGACGAGCAGCTGAGAGCTGATTTGTCTAAATAACAGAAGAGACAAAATAGTGTAGTGAAAAACTTTATAAGCATTAAAGTTTTTCACTACACTGCGTTCGTAACCAGTGGTCAAGTCTATTTTTGAAGCTGTTCACAGAGGGAGCTGTTACAACTTCTTCAGGAAGCCGGTTCCAATTGTGCACCACTCGGTTACTCAGGAAATGATGAGCAATATTAGTGTTTGATGGTGAACGAATTACTCTGAGACTATTGCCTCTAGCTGCTTTGAATGGCACCTTGGGGTTATATATTTTGTGTATGTCAGGCAGGTTGTAGGTGTGCTAAGGCGTATGGGAATTTTAGTGGCTTTCCTTTGCACACTCTACAGTAGGTTTATGTCCTTTTGTAAGTAGGGGCTCCTTTGAAAGCCATATTCTAACAGAGGTCTAATATAGGTTTTATAGATTTTTAGGAATATCATCTCCCTCATTGTCTGGTACGCTCTTCTTATAACATAGTTTAAGGAATTAGCTTTCTTCACTATTCCTGTGATGCGTTCTTCCTATTTGAAGTTAATATTAATCATAATGCCCAGGTCTTTTTGTTGGATAACTGAAGGGATAGGGGTGTTCTTTGTTGACAAAAATTATCTTGGTTTCTAGAACTGAATGTTTTAACAGGTATTTCTCGCATCACATGACAAAATCATAGGAACTCACAGAATGAGGGAAAATTAAAAAAATAAATTCAAAATGTGAAGGTAGGTGATCGCGTGTGATTATAAACTTCACGTTTTGTTTAAACTTGTTTTTGTTTTCATTCTACATTATGGCTAGTTCTTGGCTGTGTTATTGAAACAAAGCTGAATATAGCGTTCTGATAGCAGTAATCACTTACATGAACTCCTGTGGCTTCCAGAACGACCTGCGAGTATTTCTCGTGATGGTCCGGGCTCGCAAACAGCGGTCTCAAGTCCGCCTCCGCGAGGCACGTCCTGCAGCATCGTCTACGCTCCATGCCGCAATCACGCACTAACACGCGCTACGCTCACTCAAAACACAAAGTATATTGAGACTTATTTTTTAAAGAAATTCAATCACTGCTGAATTCAACTGGTTTGTAGTAGAAAATGGTTTGTATCAGGATACGAATAAGGTTTGTAGAAGTTTTAAATTTTTTCTTGTTATTAAATTGGGTAAAATCGTAGACGGAGAATAGTCGGTCTACGGGTAAAATGAAGTAAACATTCATTTCATTATTAATAAGTAACGAAAATAACAACAAAATTACTGTTATTTCTCCGTCCGTCGGATATTAGAATTTTGAATTAACATTTCTGACAAACGCGTCTATTTGTCGGTCATGCTCATGCACGACCTTCGTTTCCGCTAAACCCCGCTTTAGGTATGGAAGGCAATAGAGGAGCGGTATTTTTGAAAAATGGTATAAGATTTTTGCCATCGCGGTTGAGACCTGCCTGGCTACTGTATTAACTTTATCAGACCCTGCCCTTGGTACCTATCGATTACCTGCCTTAATAATTGAAATCCAAAGAAAATTCCAGCAAGCTCGAAAAGAGCTTCCAAATATACGAGATCCGTCAAGGGCGAGTAAACTCGTGCGCCGAGGGTTGCGAACGTTTGTCAATTATTATAAACATGTACTAAAGGTAGGTAACGGTTAGAGACTTTGTTATTTAATTAATACCTAAAAATAGAAGATACCAACCTACAAATCAGATGGATCGCTCTGCAAACTTTGGAGATAAGGGGGAAATGGTCAATTTTTCGACTTTTTTCAATATATATCAAAAAGTACTATGAAACCTATAAAAAATTTCAAAAAGTGTTTTGAGATGTACAAACCGATACCTTTCATTTTATACCCCACTCGGTAAGGTAGCACCCCCTTTTGAAAACGATTCCCTCCCTTTTTGACCATTTTTAACCCCCGACGCAAAAAGAGTATACGAAGAGTATATGCTTAACGTGTCTGTGTATCTGTCTGTGGTATCGTAGCTCCCAAACGGATGAACCGATTTTCGTTTAGTTTTTTTTGTGTCATAGATAACTTTATCCCGAGTGTTCTTAGCCATGTTTGCCAATTTTTGATTTTGTTCTTGTTTAAAAAAAGTGTTATAGGTTAAATATATATGTTGTTTTGTTGTTTGTTGTTCCTACTTATAGACTTCTTTATATTTTTCCTGTAATTTGTAGATCCATAACCACAAACGCTACATACACTTCAGGTGGATCGCTCTGATACCTTTCATTTGATATGACACTTGACCTTTTAGGTCGCTTTTAAAATTTCAACATCACAATTTTTACCGAAAATTTTCATCTTAATTATTAATTTATTTTCCTTTTTTTCTGTACAGGTGCACTAAATGTATTATTAATTCAAACAAGTGAATAGCTCCGGTAGTTGCTGAGATATTAAAGAGGGAAAACAGGACAGATAAAGCGAGACCGTAGGGGTTTCGAAACCGATCTCGAAACCCTAAAAAGCCATCTCAGAGTCATAGACATATAAAATACTGGTAGAACCTCCTTGCTTTCGGCAAGGAGTCTCCTGTCGTGAAAATAAATTTGAAAGCCCTTCAAGAATAGAATAATGATTGTGTTTGAGTGATTGTTCTTGACAATTGGAATATGAAGTTTTTGACCATTTTCTCTAAATTAGTTTCGTTTTATTTTTGAATTCATTATTTTTATGTGATTTACAGTTTTGTTGTTCCTTGTTGGTTAGATATGTTTAAATTACAGTGAAGTTCGTTTGCATCCACAAGTAAGTTTTCTATTAACGTCTTGCTTCTCGGTGAATCTGCCAAAATACATCGGTATAATAACTAAGTATTTTTTGAGTTTTGGGCACATGGAGGTGATACCAGCAATGCTGCCGCAGAATACTTGAAAAACAAATAAAAACAAATTCCATGTTGAGGATGTGATAACTTGATGAACAATACGAGTTCCTTTTATCTATTACCTACCGACTAATATTATACAGAGGAAAGATTTGATTGTTTGTTTGTTTGTATTGAATAGGCTCCGAAACTACTGGACCGATTTGAAAAATTCTTTTACCATTAGAAGCCCACACTATTCCGAATAAAACTAGGCTACTTTTTACCGCGGGAAAATGCTTCATTCCTACGGGAAAACGGGTAAAAGGACAACGGGTATTAAGAATGCAGCTATTCAATTAATAAAACTAATCATACAATACCTAAATCAGTTCGATTTTAAGCAATGAGTGCTGCTGTTGAAGGCCCGCTCTGTCCCACAACAAAGAGTAGTTACTTATGTTCTAAAGGAGGATTTACCTATATTCATAAATTGCAGTTACTAAATACTATCCTACTAATAGGTATTATTGCTTGAGAAATGTGAATTTTTAACCCCCTACGCAAAAAGATAGGGGTGTTATAAGTTTAACGTGTCTGTCTGTATATCTGTGTATCTGTCTGTGATAACGTAGCTCCCAATGAATGAACCGATTTTCGTTTAGTTTTTTTTTTGTGATAGATAATTTTATCCCGAGTGTTCTTAGCCATGTTTCATGAAAATCTGTCGGGGGTTTTCAAAACTTTTAATTTTGTTCTTGTATTTTGATTACTAAGATCTGCAAAACTACGGAACAGATCAATATGAGATTCGGCGTACATTAAGAACAAAGCCTAACTTAGATAATAGGCTACTTATCACACCAAAAATACGCGTGCCAAGCTGCGGCCACAAGCTAGTAATAAATATTTTAATGCAAACCTATCGGATTTATAGGAAAATGTAAGCAAGTAGCGAGCGAGCCCCGAACATTTTAAAGACTGCGGTGGTAGATAAAAAGCTATGAATATAATAACGGCGAGCGGAGCGAGTAACGACACTAAGACGACGGGGGTTGGAGATAGCTGCAGCATTTTTGCGGTTGTTTTCGGCAATTAACAAAAATGTTACGAATAATATATATTACGGCGAGCTAAGCGAGCATCTAAAATATTTGTTACTTGTTAGGGTGATCACAAACTGGTTAAGTAGAGTATAAAAAATTAATAACAGCGAGCGGAACGCGAGCCGTGAACATTTTGGAGAGTTTGCGGTGGCTGAGAATTTTTTTCGACTTTTATTCAATTTTAATAAGTTACGAATAAGTATTAACTTTATCATTTAATTTTTAATACTAAAGGTTTAGTTCTTTTTCTTTTATTACAGGGACATGGCACCTGCCCCCCGCAGACAGAAGTAAGTAGCATTCACTGAGTCGTACGTATTGAACCCGCGTCGTTGAGCGGTATATGACTGCGCCACGGGATTTTGACGTTAGATCGTTAATCCGTTCTCTACAGGCGTCGTCGCGTCCGGTTTGACCTTCGCAAGCGTCGTAAGATACGGTAAGTCTAATATCCCGGCCACACGCTCCGTTTTGCCTGCGCAATCGAACTGCGCAGTCCAATATCCGGTACTACGATTGCACAAGCCGCGCTTACGCCCCGTCTGAACGATCGTTATTACCTGCGCAGACTGGTTTGTGCAGGCATGCTCGCAGGTCCTGCGCCTCTTCATGGATGAAATGGTGGATCCCAGTCATGGCCCGACTAATAGCACAACACAAAAAAGTAAATCGATGACCATGATGGATAGCCAACAGCTGAGATGATGATATCTTAGCTGTTGGAAATAAAAAAAAAAAAAAAAAAATAGCCTTTATTCCATAGATGTAAAAACATTTTATATCAATGCAATAGCCTTTATTCCATAGATGTAAAAACATTTTATATCAATGCAATAGCCTTTATTCCATAGATGTGAAAACCTTATAAATAAATGCTTTATTCACTGACTTTTACAAGTTATCCTAATTATTATATTGTAGTTTTAATAATATCTATTATCTATTTACTTATTTTTCGACACCGGTTCTAGATAAGTCAGGTTGTCCTTTGACATAGGCCTCCTCCATTGTGTGCCTGCATGCGGTTTAGGCATGCCCTACGCCATCCCTTAGGCAAATCATCTTCCCAACGCTAAGTAGGTCTGCCTCTGCTGTTTCCCTTCACGTGGGTACCAGACTGTTGTCTCGTAGGACCATTTCCTTCTCGAGGATCTCATGGTATGGCCGGTCCATCTCGATTTGAACCTGCGTATTTTGGTTGTTACGTTTGCTACTTTGGTGATCATTCTTATGTCGGTCAGTCTTTCCAGAAAAGAAAAGGCTGTTGGACATAGAGCGCATGATATGAAAACCCGTAGAAATAATTTCGCGCAAATTCGTGTCAGATTAATTTAATTCCGAGGGTATCATACCACTTCAGGTCATCGGTCTGAGGGAAATAAAATCATCCGATCCAGCATGCTGCATGCCAATAAAGTAATAAAATATCTATCTATGCAGTGTATTGTATTATGTATATCAGTTATCTAGTACCCATAACACAAGCTCTGCTTAGCTTGGGGCTAGATAATGCTGTGTGAATTGTCCAGCATAAAAAAAAGCAAATATGCTGCACTAGCTTCTGCCCGCGGCTTCGCATGCGTATTTTCGGTATAATAAGTAGCCTATTATCTAAGTTAGGCTTTGCTGCGTACGCTAAATTTCATCTTGATCTGTTCAGTAGTTTTGGAGATCCTAGGTAACAAAAATTCAGATTTCATAAACTTTCGGCTTTATAATATTAGTAGGATGTATGATCGGTGATGTAGGTAGTGAGTGGGGGTGGTGTGTTGTTCCAGCCAGCGGCGCTCGCGGTCCGGCGCGCGCGGGCTCGCCGGCCTGTCCGACGACGAAGGGGAGTACGGCCGGCAGGCGGCCTGCCGCCGCCGCCGCTGCCGCCGCCCCGGCCGCCGCTGCGGCAAGCCCCGGTAAACCCACACTTCTTCTTATGATGACTCTCCACTATGGTGGTTCGCTGTCAGCTCAGCGAAGTTTGTTCCGCTTGGTGCAACTTCGTTGAGCTGGTCTTCGACACTGGCGATATTCGTCCGCTCTCTGATGTTTCCCAAACGCGGATTATCGTCGGCCGATGCGTTGCTCTGCTCTAGGTACTTTTCCGGTAGTTTTTTAACCCCCGACCATGCCCCGATGCAAAAAGAGCAGGGTGTTATAGTTTAACGTGTCTGTCTGTGTTATCGTAGGTCCCAAACGGATGAACCGATTTTCGTTTGGCTTTTTTGTGTCATAATTTTATGTAGGTAACAATACATAGAGGAAGCGGCCGCGCCGCCTCTGGTAGGCTTTCTTAGGACATCCACAGGCCGAGTTGGAGAAATTGACACCTTTTCTCTTTTGTGTCTATTCGTCAGCCTTCTTACAATGTCAACAGGTATCTATGGCGCTGCCGTTCGCGTCACGGCTCCTTCAAGCGCTGCCGTTACTGTGACCGGCGGTACAAGGTGCACCGCTCGCGCTGCCGCCGCCGCCGCCGGTGCTGACCGCTCCTACCTGTGGTAAGAGCCGCTCGCGCAAACATATAGAAGTAAAGGTACTCCGTCCACGCACTTATTCTCTTGAGTGAATGAAAGAATGAATGATTTCAGAGGCACGTAATCTGTCAGCTAGATGATTATCGAAGCTTTCGTTGGTGTCGATATTTTTCGAGTCTACAGATTATTTTGAAACAGAACAGAGTCTATGAAATCACACTTCACACTAATATTATAAACGCGAAAGTTTGGATGGATGGATGGTTAGATGGATGGATGTTTGTTACGTCTTCATGCCAAAACTACTGAACAGATTAAGCATTGAAATGAAATTTTGCATCAATGCAAAAAAACGTGTTTAAACAAAATTTCATAGTCTACGAGTGACGCTTACGCACATGAGTGCCCATTTGGCGATGTGCCATGATTTTCTTTTATATATTTTAGCCCTTGCTTCGTTTGTCCCTGTTCAGGTTCAAAATTTATGGGCGTCACCCCCATATGATAAACTAGTTTTACATTCAAATGTTATTTCTATCCCATGGGAACTCATTTATGGGATAAAAAGTAGTCTTATGTTTTATTCGAGACTAATGTAAATCTCTGACCTTAATTTAGGCAAAATTTCAGTTTGATAGATTCAGTTCTTTTGGCGTGAAGAAGTAACAAGCAGTAAACGACATTTTATCCCATAAATCCAGTCTCTCGTTACCTAGTAAATTGTATTGTAAACGTAGTGTAGGACGCCCTCCGGCCAGGTGGGATGACGATCTGCGAAAGACTGCAGGCAGATGCTGGATGCGGCAAGCTGAAGACAGGGCGCTATGGCGCTCATTAGGGGAGGCCTATGTCCAACAGTGGACTAATATGGGCTGATGATGATGATGATGTTAGTAAATTGATGGCAGGTTTCGTCAAAAACATTAATTAATTGACATAGTCGAGGCTCTTATTCGCTTTGTACATATATATTTTGGCAAGGTTTGTGCCCATGTGATAGAAATAACCCTTAAACGATTCCATAGAAACAACGCGTGCGAAACCACGAACAGGAACTAGTTTTAAATATTAGTGTGAAGCCATGCGTGGGAGTGAGAGTCCAGTGGGAGGCCAGGGTCCAGCAGTGGACCGGTGAAGGCTTTTGATGTAGGGTGACAGGGAAATTCATTGAGCACAATTCTCTTTACAGATGATGTGACATGAACCTGCTCCGCGATCTGTGATCTAAGAAATTATGTGTGTACTAACCCATAAATATATATTTACATATTTATTAACTGCTATTTTATTTATCACCTGCATCCCGCGGTGTTACCAGCGCGGTCATGCTACGGCCACATTACAAGGCGAAGATTCCTCTTCGCGTTGTCGTGATAAAACTTCGTGTTCGCGACGAAGTGTTTGGCCACATTGGAAAAAAGTTCGCAACGTCGCGTCGCGAAGGGCATTTGTTGTCCCGGTGATGATTCGCGATAAGATGAACTTCTTGGCCAGACTAGCCACGACAGCGAAAATCTTCACGCTATCGCGATAGTGTGGCCATAGCATTAATGAGTTTGTATTCGATCGTCCCACGGAAACACTGAACTCTGCTAAGATCAAGTATTTTTTTATTGCAACCATGTTGTTTAAAAAGGTCATAACACATAATTTGTAATAGAAATAGACCCTAGGACCATAGGCGTGCCAAGAAGGAGCAGCTGCCTCACTAGAGATTCAAAAAAAAATTATCCAATGTGTCCAATGTTTGCCATATTCGCAAAAAAAAAAAATAGCGAAAATGTTACGAAAAATATCGCGTGTTGCTTCGTTCGCAGACCGTACTTTTGCCTTCTGCCTGTGGTCCAGGCCTTAACCCTCGATTGAGATCAGTATGAAAAACACTGCAAAAAAAAACATCTAATGCAACCACAAATTTTTCGCAGCTGGCTCCGCTCGCCGATAATAACTTGTCTTTATGGGTCCCATACCCATAAGGACAAGTTATTACCAGTGCTCGATCGCAGTTTAAGGTCACTTAACTAATCACCACGAAAAATTAACAAAAAGAACGTCAAATGCAAAACGGCGCACCAAGGGTTCCATTATAATTGTAAGACCTTGTTTCTAGCCAAATATAATGATTCTAGGTCAACAGGAATGAAGTAGGTACCCTTAAGACGCTACCCAAACAGCGACACCGTAGAAAGTACATTTTTTCGTCGCACCGTTAGCCGTTCTCCGACATATTACAAGCCCAAAAAAAAAACAGTGTATAGTCAAATGTATGGAAAAAAGACTTATACAAAAATATTTTATAAAACGATCTAGGATCTTGAAAAAAAAAATCACAAGAAAGAACAAGAAAAAAATTTTTCGTCTCGAAATGCTCAATATTTTGAGTGACAACCATTAATTATTTTAATACTATATGAAAGGAAATTTTATCAACAAAAGAAATATGTAAAAAGTTTTAAATAAATAAAACCATTAACATAATAAAACCCAAAAAACACATTTTTGTAAGGCGTTTAGCGAAGTAATTGCAAAAATGATAATATTTTGCCAATAGAATTTCAACCTTATTACTCAAACATCCCTTTCAATATATGCTCAAAATAGCTTCCAGTAGCTTCATTCGGAGGCTGGATGCCTCCTCGGACGGACGTGAGGTTATGTAACTTTTTTCGCGATGACAGCTGGGTTCGACGGACGAATTACGATTTTCGACAACTTTTGTTTTGCGGGTTAAATGGTTCATTCGTCATTGAAATAAAGTCTATATTTGATTGAAGCTAAGCCAAAAGAAATTTGCAGGAATTTTATTCATTGACAGACCTACCAATTAAGTAGAATAGGTTTATAGTGGTTTTATCTCTGGTAGCTAGATAGGTAGGTATTACTCAACATGTTTACAGCACGAAAAGTATTGGTCGAGTTAAAATATGTTAAATAGGTAGGGCGATTTTGATGACCTTATTAAATAAACAATGCTGAAAAATTAAAATAGGAGCCTACGTCCAGCAGTGGACTTATATAGGCTGATGATGATGAATTCACACATCATCACCAAGGCCGAAGCTAAGCAGAGCTTTGTTATGGGTACTTACTAGATAACTGATTTACTTAGGACCAACCATTTGCATTTTTTTTCTCGTAGTTCTACCAGTAGAACTACAGGCAAATTTAAATTACTCGTAGTTCTATCGGTTTGTTCTCTTAGAGAAGAGAGATTCTCAAAAGGACAGATACTCAAAAATAATAATTTACTTTAAATTTTTAATAACTCACAGAAAAACCTCAACGGAGCGGTTTGTCATAACTTTGTTGTTATTGGCAATATGTGTACATTGACATCAATATAATATTATTTTTTTTAGCGTAACAAAGAAGTCAAGTAAAGGAAATTTTTAAAGACGCTAAAAACGTAATAAACATGCAAAACAATTGTATTTCCAATGACAGTTGTCAAAATTATTGTTAATCACTCATGTTAATCATAATCACTCATGAGTTCTTGGAAGGCAGCAACATAATAAAGAATAGGTACTTTATATCAGTATGAATATCAATTTGGATAGCAAGGCATGGTCTGTTGTGGTTTTTATGATTATTTTGTAGAATTACAATCTAAACTTAAACTATCTTCATGATTGTTGCGTTTTATTTCCGGAAAATAAAATCTATATATATAAAAGAAAGTCGTGTTAGTTACACCATTTATAACTCAAGAACGGCTGAACCGATTTGGCTGAAAATTGGTGGGGAGGCAGCTTAGAACCAGGAGACGGACATAGGCTATGTTTTATCCCGGAATTACCACGGGAACGGGAACTACGCAGGCGAAGCCGCGGGCAGCAGCTAGTTAATTATGTAAGCGAGTAGTACTGAGATTGTGTACAAAATTATATCCGTGAAATTCATCATTCAGCATTCCAACATTCACGTATTTTATTTTACGAATATTTTTATAGATATATATTTATATATATTTTTATAGTATCGATTTATAGATTATCTTTTAAAGGGAAATGTATACGATTCTACAACAAAACTCCAAAAGAGTTAAAAGTTATCAAAAAATAATTTCAAACAATTTGTAAAACATATCCTTTGTTAAAAAGGCTTACTACAAAATATCAGACTATCTCTAGAGGATAAAAAACTTAGGTATTGCTAATAGTATTGCTCCAGCTCGAAAACTAACACCCTAACAAGGTAAAGGTTTCTTGTTTGCTTCTTTACTTTACCTTAAAAAGATTGAAGTGAACAATAAATTAAAGTAATCACTTTATTTCCCAGTTTTACTCTTGAACCTTATTTGAATTTATTGACGTGTCCAAGACTCCTGTAAGGGGTAAAGGAAATAAAGCACTGTTATATTTCATTTTATATCTGATTATTTGATTGACGACCTCTGTGGCGCGGCGGGGAAAGGTCCACCTGCGACACAGGAGGTTACAGTTAGTTTGATTCCCGCCTCAGGACAAATGTTTGTACCATCTGCAGATATTTATTCCAGGTGTTCTGGATGTCATAATCATAATCACTTTATTGCATGTCTTATGTATATAAAAAATATCTAGTGTGTAGTGTATTTAATAAGTTTATCAAAATAAGTATACCATAACACAAGCTCTAATTACTTTGGGGTTAGATGATGTTGTGTGGCTTGTTCAGCATTATTTATATTTTAATTTTTTTTCGAGAAAGCCCTCCAAAACCAAATCGAAATATCTTCAACGATTGACACTTTTGTAATCGATTTAGACCTCAGTTGTTTTGACTAAATTAGTATATTTTTTTAATGTATAAAGTATTATCATAATGGTCGGTGATATTGTCGGCACTTTAACATGCATGAAGATGATATTATTTTTTTAAGTGTTTCTGATTTCTATGAATAACTATCGATGAATGTAATTTTTATTATAATTGAGAAGCTACAATGAGCGACATAGGTTTTATTAAGGTATTTTACATGCAACGATAGCAAAGCCGCGGGCAAATGTTAGTTAACATTACATTATTACCTTGTGATTGTGCTATCAACCAAAATAAAACAAAAGTTTGCCTCTTCTACAACAGATAAATTTGGCATAAGTCTATGTTAAAAATAAGCGCCTCTGCCGACCACATTTGGTAATATTGACATGCAATCTTACAGTCTTAGTTTTCCACGGCAGCGCCTTAAGACGCTGTCCAAACAGCGACACCGTAGAAAGTACATTTTTTCGTCGCACCGTTAGCCGTTCTCCGACATATTACAAGCCCAAAAAAAAAACAGTGTATAGTCAAATGTATGGAAAAAAGACTTATACAAAAATATTTTATAAAACGATCTAGGATCTTGAAGAAAATAATCACAAGAAAGAACAAGAAAAAAATTTTTCGTCTCGAAATGCTCAATATTTTGAGTGACAACCATTAATTATTTTAATACTATATGAAAGGAAATTTTATCAACAAAAGAAATATGTAAAAAGTTTTAAATAAATAAAACCATTAACATAATAAAACCCAAAAAACACATTTTTGTAAGGCGTTTAGCGAAGTAATTGCAAAAATGATAATATTTTGCCAATAGAATTTCAACCTTATTACTCAAACATCCCTTTCAATATATGCTCAAAATAGCTTCCAGTAGCTTCATTCGGAGGCTGGATGCCTCCTCGGACGGACGTGAGGTTATGTAACTTTTTTCGCGATGACAGCTGGGTTCGACGGACGAATTACGATTTTCGACAACTTTTGTTTTGCGGGTTAAATGGTTCATTCGTCATTGAAATAAAGTCTATATTTGATTGAAGCTAAGCCAAAAGAAATTTGCAGGAATTTTATTCATTGACAGACCTACCAATTAAGTAGAATAGGTTTATAGTGGTTTTATCTCTGGTAGCTAGATAGGTAGGTATTACTCAACATGTTTACAGCACGAAAAGTATTGGTCGAGTTAAAATATGTTAAATAGGTAGGGCGATTTTGATGACCTTATATATAAATAAACAATGCTGAAAAATTAAAATAGGAGCCTACGTCCAGCAGTGGACTTATATAGGCTGATGATGATGAATTCACACATCATCACCAAGGCCGAAGCTAAGCAGAGCTTTGTTATGGGTACTTACTAGATAACTGATTTACTTAGGACCAACCATTTGCATTTTTTTTCTCGTAGTTCTACCAGTAGAACTACAGGCAAATTTAAATTAATCGTAGTTCTATCGGTTTGTTCTCTTAGAGAAGAGAGATTCTCAAAAGGACAGATACTCAAAAATAATAATTTACTTTAAATTTTTAATAACTCATAGAAAAACCTCATCGGAGGTCTATTCGACATACTTCATCTGAGGTGAGGTAGTGAGGTCTAGAGATGAAATTGGTTATGTTTTGTTTATATTTCTGTTTGATCAGAAAACCAACTCCATTTTCTCCACTTTTTTGCTTGTGTACATCAGTATATAGTTTTCGTGTTGCTCTATTTTAGTGCCTTTCTTTTTTACTTCTGATAGTCCTATGATAACCCATTTTATGTTTTTCAGACAATGTTCGAGTTCGTCCAATCTTCCCACTCCGACCAGGCCTCTTACATTGAAAGTGCATATGTGAAGTAGGTTTTTTTGTCACCTTTGTTCGATGGATGGAGGGTTTTAGTCTTTTTTCTCCCGCGGGGACCAACCGTATTGGGAGATATAGATTTTATTATGTGATTTTCTTTGTTTGAGTATTCATTCAGATAGAGGGAGGTCTTTTGTCGTTGCTATTCCTTATCCATAATTGGTATTTCTGGTTCAGCAGTGCTAGACTGTGAAATAGCTCTTGATTTCATGAAAGATTCGATTATAGGTTTATTATTCTTATTTTTTACATTGTAGGCAGTACTTCTCTGTTTTGATTTTTGTGGGTTCTCTTTTCCTGGAGAGAAGTTTAGTTTTCTCTTGTTGATTATGTTTGTACTATCTAGTGGTTGGCGGTGTTGGAATGGAGCCAGAGTCACCGACTCCTTAGGTTTGTTAAGAATAATAATTTTGTCGTATCGCAGTGCCACATTTTCACCTTGTTCTTTCCGGGCTTTGTATTCAACCTGAAGTTCTTTCCTTTTTTTAAGTACTTTTTGTGTGAAGTCTTCTTTTATATAAATTTGGAATTGTTCTAGTAACTTTTTGTTTTTCAGTAACTGATTAATATTAATAATATTAATATTTTTAATATTGATTATTATTATATTATTTATTTTTAATTTTTCATAATCATAATCACTTTATTGCATGTCTTATGTATATAAAAAATATCTATCTGTGTAGTGTATTTAATAAGTATATCATAAGCATAACACAAGCTCTAATTACTTTGGGGTTAGATGATGTTGTGTGGCTTGTTCAGCATTATTTATATTTTAATTTTTTTTTGAGAAAGCCCTCCAAAACCAAATCGAAATATCTTCAACGATTAACACTTTTGTAATCCATTTAGACCTCAGTTGTTTTGACTAAATTAGTATATTTTTTTAATGTATAAAGTATTATCATAATGGTCGGTGATATTGTCGGCACTTTAACATGCATGAAGATGATACTATTTTTTTAAGTGTTTCTGATTTCTATGAATAACTATCGATGAATGTAATTTTTATTATAATTGAGGAGCTACAATGAGCGACATAGGTTTTATTAAGGTATTTTACATGCAACGATAGCAAAGCCGCGGGCAAATGTTAGTTAACATTACATTATTACCTTGTGATTGTGCTATCAACCAAAATAAAAAAAAAGTTTGCCTCTTCTACAACAGATAAATTTGGCATAAGTCTATGTTAAAAATAAGCGCCTCTGCCGACCACATTTGGTAATATTGACATGCAATCTGACCGTCTTAGTTTTCCATGCACAGCGCCTTAAGGGTTTTGATCCTGTCACAAATTATATCGATTTCGAGACTCACAGCGCCACCTAGCTCAGAGCGAAGTCACTACATTCAGCGCCACCATACTGCATACATTTCCTTTGGCCATTTTTTCCTTGACCGAGGGCGACATCTATTAACAAGGGAACGAACGAGATCCCGGAAGTCTAAAGTTAAAACAAGATCCGTCAAGTGCGAGTGTAACTCGCGCGCCGAGGGTTTTGAACGTTTGTCAACAAATATGTACCAAAGGTACCGGTAAGAGACTTCGCAATTTAACGAATACCTAAGAATAGTAGGTACCAACCTACATTTCAGATGGATCTCTCTGCATGTTTCGGTTAAGGTGGGTGATGGTAAATTTTTCGACTTTTTTCGAAATATTTCAAAAAGTATGAAAGCTACAGAAATTTTAAAACCTGGTTTCAAATGTCCAAACCGATACCTTTCATTTGATACCCCACTCGGAGGGGTAGCCTCCCCTTTTGAAAATTATTCCTTTTTGACCATTTTTCAAAAAGTGTTCTTTTTACAGACTTCTCTATATTTTTCCTGTAAAATATAGATCCATATCTACAAACGCTTCATACATTTTAAATGGATCGCTCTGCAAACTTCGGAGATAGGGGGGGGGGAATGGGTATTTTTTTGACTATTTTCAAAATATTTCAAAAAGTATGAAACCTACAGAAATTTAAAAAACTGTTTTGAAACGTACAAACCGATACCTTTTATTTGATACCCCACTCGGTGAGGTAGCTCCCCCTTTTGAAAATTATTCCCCCCCCTTTTTGACCATTTTTCAAAAAGTGTTCTTTTTTCAAACTTCTCTATATTTTTCCTGTAAAATATAAATCCATATCTATAAACGCTCCATACATTTTACATGGATCGCTCTGCAATCTTCGGAGATAGGGGGGGGGGGAATGGGTATTTTTTCGACTTTTTTCGAAATATTTTAAAAAGTATGAAACCTACAAAAATTTCAAAAAATATTTAGAAATGTACAAAATGATACCTTTCATTTGATACCCCATATGACTCTGTAGGTATCTTTTAAAATTTCGGCATCACAATTTGTATGGAAAATATTCATTTTAATTTTTCATTTATTTTCATTTATTTTTCTCTAAATCTGTACAGGCGCACGAAATGTATTATTATTTTAAATTTCAAGTTGATAGCTGCAGTAGTTTTTGAGTTATTAAGGAGGGAAAAAAGGACAGACAAAGCGAGACCATAAGGGTTTTGAAACCGATCTTCGATCTTCAAAACCCTAAAAAAGCGCTGACTAGTTTTTTCAGCTAAAGGAACCAGGGGTTGCCGGACTTAGATAGAAACTCAACATCAAAAGGGGAAACGATGAGGCAGTCAAATTTTCACAGCACAGCTTCGGGAAAAATATTGCTCGCCGCGGTGTCATCTTGCGACGAGTAGCGGAAATCCCAGTGGAGGCTCGATAGAGCGCGTCGCGTGGCGATTTAAAAAAATGATTCCATCTATCGAGCCAAACAACCTATTTATGGTTTAGAAACGTTAATTGCCAAACAACCTTTATGTGGTTTAGAGACGTTAATTGATTTCGTACGATCGAACGTTCCTGAAGCCGACTTTTAAGGGAGAAGTTCACAGGTTTCGTGAGCAGTCCCAGATCTCTAGGAGGAAATTCGATAACTTCCCAACAGGACTACCTCACCAAGGAAGAAAAGTGATCGCACGACGAAAACGTCGCGCGCTGTGGACCATTGTACGACGAGGTCCCCGTTGCCAGAACATTATATCTAGGTTGCCGGAAGTGTAAGGTGTCTTTCGAGAAGTTTCCGAGAGTGAAGTTATATAAGGGTCCGACGATCACAGTCGGAGTGAGATTCTGGAAGTAATAGGACGGGGGTGAGACCCAAGTCGGAATATTTCAAAGTTGGACTTTGCCTAACGATCCGCGCCGCGCACAGCGGTAATTCTGTACTTCTCGACACGTCCGCGAATTTTCCGCCACAACCCAAGAGAAGGTTTCATCCAGGAGTCGGCGCAAAGGACTGTTACAAACCCCGAGGAAGGCTAGGCGAGCGTCGGTGTCCACAACTACCATCTCAGCCGGGAGCAGGACCCGGGAGAAGAGGAGACAACGGGAGACGAATTACCCAGGTAACGTACGTGCGATGTGGGAATTTTCTCGGTGGAATGGGGAGGGTAGGACAGGTTGTTCCGGTCAGGAACGCCTCGAGGATAGCATTAACTGATGTGTTTTCTTTTCGGGGAATTTCAGAACGAGCTGAATCACAGCTCCGACGGGAGGCCATCCAGCAAATGGAGAGGCCGAGGCGTTCAGCGGGAAGGCCACGAGGGCGAAAGGCGACGGGAGTGAGTCCTGTATCCTGCGTCCGACGTGGCGACGATCGTGGGAACCCCAGCCACCACGCACGTCGAAAACCAAGGTGTGTTCCTTCCAGTCATTTGGGGATTGGTGCCCCTGTTTCTTCCAGAATCCTAGTGTGTGTTTGTATTGGATAATATTTCGGTTTAGGTTAAATTTCGTGGTTAGGATTGCAATCATTGGATAGAATTAGTGAAACGCTTGAATCGAAGGAAGATAGGCAGACTGTTTCGGCAATCATTGCTAGTCCACATAATTTGCCCCTGGAAGTTACTCTACGATTCGGACCTGTTAGTGCTGGCCGCCACTAAGTAGATAGCAGGAGCTATCAGAGGCGCTTCTCGCACCCATTACCTGTCTGACTTGACAAGCGGATCTTCAGTTTTCTCAGTGGAGGACATTTGGCCTAGCATACGGTTAGGGGGAGTCGACCGTAAGGACGGAGAATAGGTGGACACAGATATCCATACATGTAAAGTCAATGTTTGTGAAACATCGCAGGAAATTAATTAACTAAGTGAGTCTTTCTAGTTATAAGTAATTGTGAACTTTTGCATGTAACTGGATAAATGAAAGAAACCAGTGTGCAACCTTTGTTTATAAATTCTGTTTACCTTTTCTTAGAACATTTGTTTACAAATTTTGTATCCATTTTTAGGGTTTTGAAGATCGAAGATCGGTTTCAAAACCCTTATGGTCTCGCTTTGTCTGTCCTTTTTTCCCTCCTTAATAACTCAAAAACTACTGCAGCTATCAACTTGAAATTTAAAATAATAATACATTTCATGCGCCTGTACAGATTTTAAGAAAAATAATTGAAAATAAATTAAAAATGAAAATGAATATTTTTCATACAAATTGTGATGCCAAAATTTTAAAAGCTACCTACAGAGTCATATGCGGTATCAAATGAAAGGTATCATTTTGTACATTTCAAAATATTTTCTACCTCACCGAGTGGGGTATCAAATGAAAGGTATTGGTTTGTACGTTTCAAAACAGTTTTTAAAATTTCTGTAGGTTTCATACTTTTTGAAATATTTTAAATAAAGTCGAAAAAATACCCATTCCCCCCCCTATCTCCGAAGTTTGCAGAGCGATCCGTTTAAAATGTATCGAGCGTTTGTAGACATGAATCTATATTTTACAGGAAAAATATAAAGAAGTCTGTAAAATGAATACTTTTTGAAAAATGGTCAAAAAGGAATAATTTTCAAAAGGGGGGCTACCCCACCGAGTGGGGTATCAAATGAAAGGTATTGGTTTGGACATTTCAAACCAGTTTTTAAAATTTCTGTAGCTTTCATACTTTTTGAAATATTTCGAAAAAAGTCGAAAAATTTACCATTACCCACCTTAACCGAACCACCCATTTAACCTTAGCATGCAGAGAGATCCATCTGAATTGCAGGTTGGTACCTACTATTCTTAGGTATTCGTTAAATTGCGATGTCTCTAACCGGTACTTTTGGTACATATTTGTTAACAAACGTTCAAACCCTCAGCGCGCGAGTTACACTCGCACTTGACGGATCTTGTTTTTGAAGATAATATCAGAGGCTCGTTGTAAGTTTTAAATTATCTATAAGTTGTAAATCCATTAGGTAATTCTTGGCCTTGTATAAAGCTAAATATAAGATCTTCATAAATAGAATAAGAGTGATAAATTTGCATGTAATGCGTGTTAAATTCTGAATATAAGGTATCTGTATTAATACTTGTTTTCTTTCATAAAGGTAGTTTTTCCCTTTCCCTGTTTAGGTAGGTAGGAGTAAAACATATCACGGTCCGCTCAAATTTAGGCTAGCCTGGCGGAGTAGGAACCCGTGATAATTAGCGACATTCAAAAGTATTTATTTTTTGTGAATAAACTACAAATTGACTGTTTTCAGATTTTTTCTTTACCTACTTCTACTACTATAGGTACCTATAAGACCTTGCTTCTTGCCAAATTTAAAGATTCATGGTCTACGGGAAGTATCTATCCTTATAGTTTTTGGAACATGGCGATAATTTTTCAGAAATTTGTTCCGTTGGTCTGGGTGTTTTCTATGTATAATAAAAAATTTCGATCTATTATGTAGTGTATTGTATTAAGTATATCAGTTAACTAGTACCCATAACACAAGCTCTCCTTAGCGTGGGGCTAGATAATGCTGTGTGAATTGTCCAGCATTATTTATTATTTATTTATTTAAATAAAAGTAATAAATGCCTTGCACATTATGTTGATACAATTTCATAAAATCTTACTCATCACACGTTGTTTCCGGTCGGCATTACGAATCGAAGGGTTCTTTGAATCGGAAATAAGATAGATATATCTAGAATGAATATGAAATAGTTATCTATATTAGGTAGAATAGATTACTCGGCCAGTTGGTTTTATTACTCAGCTGATTGGACAACACAAAATATATACTAATATTTAGGTAGGTAGGTATAGGTAGGTTCCTAATGAACATTTCTTGCCCGCCCTTGTTCGGGTGGTGTACCTAGTGTCGTTCCACCTTTATGTCGGGATCTGGGGATCCGGGAGGGATCGCTCGGGATTCATCAAGATTCTGGTATGAACAGATTCGCTCAGGGCAGAAGTACAGTGGAACTCGCATATAGAGCGGCCAGACCCAAACACAACTATGAATTGTTCCTAACACGTCGATTCCCCCTACGTCGATCAATTCTTGTAAAGGTGAGCGTATATACTTCGTCACCTCACCTCAACAGCCTTTACTGGTCCACTGCTGGACGCAGGCCTCCCCCTGATAAGCGCCTTATTGACTTTTATCTCATGGGAGTAATGCCCATATAATCCCCACGTTGGGCAGGCAGTTTGTGGATCGCAGTTCGGTGGTAGAATTGTTCTGCATGGGGCGCTGCTGCTCGCTCCCGGTCCCTTAGTCGCCTCTTAGGACAATCGAGGGGTGGTGTAAATTCTAAGCCGGCACCACACAGCTAGTGTATAGGTACTACTTACATTTATTTGGCCGTGTGGTCCTGGCTTACAAAAAGCACCACCCCAACTCTTCCCGCGGGTGTCTAGAGAGACGACTAAGGGATATCCACCGGGGGCGGGCAGCAGCGCCTATAAAATTCTACCACCGAACTGCGATCCCCAACCCATGTGAGTTGGGGGATTCTCGCAGGCCCTGCGTGGGGTTTATGGGCTCCCTGTACTTCGAAAATATTTTTCTTCCGAACCGGTTCGGACTATTTACTACAATTAATTTGCATAGTTAGGGAAAAACAAGTCATGTCTCGCTTCGTTGGAATCAGCGGGGCTGCCAGCTTGACGTCAAGATAGCAGTCACAGTGAAAGAGCTAAATATCACCTGAACTACGGGGGCACTATTTATTTTACTTAGGGCACCGGGATGCACTATTTCATGCACATTTATTGGCTAGTTGAAACCACCAAATTTCATGGCGGGGCTGCTTACTTTACGGACACAATATATTATCATACGGGGGGTTCGAACCCCCCCCCCCCCCCCCCCTATGATAAAATGCAATAAGTCCCTCGCTTGTCAGGGGAGCCCTGCGTCCAGGAATGGGTCAGTAGGTAGGTATCGGCTGTAAACTTTATTAATTCCTATAAGGCATGGTGTTGGTGTTGCACACAATTATCGCTCGCACTACATTCCTGATATTTGATAAGCTGATAACTGTAATCAGTGGACAAATATAGGTATGATCCGCTATTCCGAGGAAGCTCAGCTCTGTCACAAAAAATCAAAAGAAATTTCGTTTGTCTAGAGCCAAACTCGATGGAATGTTTGTAAGCAAACCATAACACAAATAAAACTCACTCGCTTGGCGTCGAGTTTCAGATTATTATGAAAACAGTTTTATTATGTAGGCACTAGCTGCATTCTTACTACCCGTTGTCCTATTAACCGTTTTTCCGTAGGAATTAAGCATTTTCCCGCGGTTAAAAGTACCCTATGTTCATCAGGAATAATCTGGGCTTCTAATCGTAAAAGAATTTTTCAAATCGGTCCAGTAGTTTCGGAGCCTATTCAATACAAACAAACAAATCTTTCCTCTTTATAATATTAGTATAGATAAGCTATAACAAAATGTATTTAATGGTTAAAATTATTATGTTGAATAATAAATATTTAGATATAACAAGACGTGTATATTGTGGTAAACAGTAAGGTTTCAAAAGAACCTACTAATATTATAAAGCCGAAAGTTTGTGAAATCTGATTTTTGTTACCTAGGATCTGCAAAACTGAACAGATTAAGATGAAATTTGGCGTTCGTTTAGAGCAAAGCCTAACTTAGATAACAGGCTATATACCGAAAATATGCGTGCGAAGCCGCGGGCAGAAGCCAGTTTTCAATAATAAAATGTAACAGGATTGCTTTCTTATTTGTTTTCCTCTGAAATTCAAATACGGCAAAGTTAGGTACAACATGTGACGACGCGACGCGATCGCGCGGCGGCATCGTCATGGTTTCTAGAAGCTATTCTGTATTTCTAAGTAATGGTTTAGTGATTTCATTCGTTAGTCAAAAGATTTTATCAGAAACGGAAACAAAGGCTATAAATGATTGAGTATTGAGGCAGAAGGAAAATCAAGCTACCTAGTGGACAAAGGAAAGTTTTATGTATGCTTATTGGTAGGTACGCAAGAAATGTGATGGATAGTTAATCTATTACCTGCAAAATCCCCGGAGAAATATACGTATGAAAGCCTATGGTAATTCTATTGAATCGAGTAATGCAGGCGCCGTTTATTTTCTCACAGTGGTTGATGAAAAGTACCTAGAGTGCATCACTCGGACGCAAAATATATTTTTGGCTCGGGCGACGTACTTTAAATCCCTCGCTACGTTCAGGATTCTTTTCACTCTGGATTCAAAGAAGCGCCCTCGCCGTAAAAATATTATTTTGCTCCCATAAGATACAATCTAATAAACATAGATACTTACCATAAAGAACCCCCCCGAGCTAAGAACACTCGGGATAAAATTATCTATGACACAAGAAACTAAACGAGAATCGGTTCATCCGTTTGGGACGGAACGTAGTCATAGGATCTTTGGTTTGGGAGCTACGATACCACAGACAGTTACACAGATACACAGACAAACACGTTAAACTTATAACACCCCCCTCTTTTTTTGCGTCGGTGGTTAAAAATGGAGGCGACCGTGCCACATGCGTGTGTAAAGGGCGTCACACATTCAGCAATTATAGATAGGTACGCCCTAATGAGGAAAGAGGAAATATTTTACATAGATACTTACCTTAAAGAAGATACAGAAAAGAAAGTTGCAATTAAAGATCAAAGCACACATCCTGCATGCTTATCTCAATGTCTTATCTTAATTTTGGCATTCTGATAATATTATGGAGTACCTAGGTAACTGCCGTGGCGGTACCGGTGGTGGCGTCGTAAGAATGGACCCCTTCAACTCAGCCGTCGATGTCGTTAGAAGCGACTAAGGCCTAGACTCCACCAAAGGGGAGATGTTAGAAGCGCAGACGAGAGATACGTTTCTCAGCTAGGGTGTCTCCACCAAAGCTGTGCGGAGATGCAAACTGGCTAGACTGGAGCGGTGATGTGTGCTGGCTAAAGCGGAGATGTGTGCTGGATCGAGCGGCTGAGCTGCGTGCGGTGAGCTTCAGATGTTTGTCTCCGCGCTGCGTGACGTTGCCAGCTTGCGAGGCACAGCTCACATCTCTTCTTTGTTTTCTTCGCATGCAAATTGTATTTTATTTTTATATTTTAGGAAATCTAACAGCTTATTATACCTTAATATGTTAAACCTATTGAATAACTTAAGCCTACAGTTTCCACTTATGAGTAGGTACATACATTGTTATGTGTCCATTGGAAGTAACAACTTATGGAAAAATTTTGCAGTAATAGTGAAAGGCAATGTGTGAGACCGACGCACACACATCTTGTTTAAAACATATCTCTTCCCCGCTCGTCTTGTCTCCGCTTTGGTGGAGTCTAGCCCTACATTAACCTATCAGAGGACGGGCCGCAGCTGACTTTTACCTCAACGTTCCAGCTATTAGATACAATTTTGAGGGCCTTCAATATTTTACCCTGTATTTTTTAGGGGAGGCATATTTCGGACAACATTTATTTCATCCTTGTAACAAGAACAAAATTAAAAATTTCAAAAACCCCCGACAGATTTTCATGAAACATGGCTAAGAACACTCGGGATAAAATTATCTATGACACAAATAAAACTAAACGACAATCCGTTCATCCGTTTGGGAGCTACGATACCACAGACAGATACACAGACAGACGTTAAACTTATAACACCGCTCTCTTTTTGCGTCGGGGGTTAAAAATGGAGGCGACCTCGCTATTCGATATTCAGTAATTATAGATAGGTATGCCCTAATGAGGAAAGAGGAAATATTTTACATAGATACTTACCCTAAAGAAGATACAGAAAAGAAAGTTGCAATTAAAGATCAAAGCACACATCCTGCATGCTTATAACAATACCTTATCTTAATTTTAGCATTCTGATAATATTAAATAAAATAAATAAATAAATAATGCTGGACAATCCACACAGCACCATCTAGCCCCAAAGTAAGCTACTCAAAGCTTGTGTTATGTGTACTAGATAACTGATATATTTAATACATTATATACATAGATAGATATTTTTTTTTTTTTATACATAGAAAACACCCAGACCAACGGAACAAATTTCTGCAGATCGTACACAAATTTGTTCCGAGGCGGGAATCGAACCCGCAACCTCTTGCGTCGCAAGCGGACTCTCGCCCGCTGCGCCACGGAGGTCGTCAATAAACTAAGATACTTACCATAAAGAAGATACAGAAAAGAAAGTTGCAATTCAAGATCAAAGCACACATCCTGCATGCTTATCTCAATGCCTTATATCTTACTTTTGGCATTCTGATAATATTACGGAGTAGGTAGGCTTACCTACTAAAATAAACCATGCATGTTTATGTAGCAGGTTATGTCAGGGGACAATACGAACAAATAAATATCCCAAAACATTCAAGGCGTAACAATACATGGGGTAGGTAGGTAGGTACTGAAAACGTAACCTTCGTTTCAAAGAACAAATAAAATACTTTCCTAATTTTTGTTTGCCTAGATTCTGAGCTTTTACAGTTTTAACATCTAAGAGCTGGATATATGCCGATGACCTTGCTGCAGTGGGCGTTACCAATGAAAATGCCCCGCACCTCACCTGACAATTCTTTCGCGCAGCGCGTACCAACCTAGATATAGGTACAACAGATACCGCCACAGAATAAATACTAATAGTTATAGCCGCAGCGGGTGCTCGCTCGCTGCCGCTTGCGCCGCATGGCCTCTACAGGATGTTTGATTATTACCGATGATATTTCGGTTTCTCCACTGGTGGTGGGGCTATTCAGTAAGGATAAAGAGAATAACTTACTATCACTGCCTATTTTGTAGCTAGCTTTGTCTCGAATAGTACCTACATAAAACTAAGTAAAGTAAGTAAATTAGTTTTATTGTAACAAAATAAATGTTTTAACTGCACCCCCATTTTTTTTAACTGCTTCCCCTCTAGTGACGTATCGTTAAATAGGTATTTAGAAATGAAAGGAAAATTTCATTTCAAGTAAAGTAAAAACATAACTTGTGTAATTTAAAAGATTTTTTATTAAAATTCCGAAAATTTTAACTCTCTAAAACATACTCGTTTTGGTTCTGGTTCATAATTTTCTTCAGCTATTTCTTCACATGTAAATAGATCAGTGACTGCTGACCCGGTTGGTGGAGAAGCTACAATGTGACCAATCACAGTAGCAGATTCTTGCAAATCAATTTTTTCACTTATTTCGTTCACATTTTCTTCTCGCCTGTTCTCTTTATTTTCTTTTTCTCCGTTTTCTTGGCGTTCTATTTTTTTTTTTTTATTATTCATAGCCTGTATTATATATTCCGGATCTCTGATCGGCATTTTTCTTGGGAGTCGCGGATCTACTAATTCCGGCAAAATGCAGTCCAGGTAAAATTTCTTTAGTTTAGGTTCCATCTTTGTTTCCCAAAATGTGTCGTCTTTACATATTACTTCAATTTTTATTGGTAAATCTTCGCCGGACCATAAGGCAAACAGGCATTTAAGTTTTTTTGTTATATGCAGTTGTCCCTGGATTTGGTAGTACCAATTGTGTTCTTTATTGATTACATAGCAGTTTTTTTTGTTTTTTTTATAAAATGTTATTTTTTTTTCTGATATTGCTTTATCTAATCCAGTTTTATATGCACTGATAGGGCATTTAATTTCACAAATAGTTTCTGAATCTATTATGCCATCCGGCGATGCACCCAAAAATGGTACATTTTCATCCAAAAATAAACCACAGGCCTGAATTTTTATATTATTTTGCTTTTCTAGTTGTTCTTTAGCAATTGCTTCTTTTTCACGCCCATGTTTGATTGATTTGACGTGGTCTATAGGTTTTTTGTAAATCAAATCTCTTACTATGCTGCTACAGCTAAGATCATTGCGTCTTTTAATAATTTTTCCGAAATTGGAGGCTGTCAATAAGTTTCGCCTCAGCTCAAGCCATTCACTGGAGTCACTTTGAAGAATGGTGTCTTTTTCAATTTTCTTTCTTTGTTCTTCATTTTTTTCTAAATTCTGTAGAAATAATCTTTGTGCTTCTTCTAGCATTTCTTTTGACATATCTGGTTTCGTGCAATCTAATCCATAGTTGGCAGAGGAGACGTTCTTATTTTCAAATACTTTTTTTTTAGTTTTTGTATATTTTTTGTTTTTCTCCAAACGCTCTATTCTTCTTCTTTCTAAATTATGTATTTTTCCTCTTGGACTTCTACCTAAAATAGATTTATGTAAGAGGCTCAAAGGTTTTTTGGTGTTAAATGAGAGAGCCGCAGCGTTGCATCTCATTTTGTACTGATATTTTTGGACGAAATTAATTCTTTTTCCACCAACAAATTTCGCGACGATGCTGTGATACCTTTCTACAGAATTGCTGTCAACATCATGCAACAAGCTGCGTGAGTGTGCGGCTAGCTGTGATACTATAAGTTTAATTCTTTGCCACAATGTGTTTGTGTAAAGGTCTTTTTCAGTTTCTTCAGTTTCGCCACGTTTATTACAGAAATATTCTTTGCACATGGTGTGCTGTCCAAAAGCATGATCGGCCGCAAGCACTATGTCATTATGGAGTTGCATCGGGTTTTCTGTATTTTTGTATTTGGCTATTGCAGTTACTACTACTTTTCTCATACATAAGATTCTTTTTTTCGTAATTAGCTTTCTGTACCGAATAAGATATTTTGTGTCTGTTGTAAGGCTTTGAAGCTTGTTGCAGAAATTTCTGAGTAAGTGATTTCGGCATTCTATCTTTTCCACTGTTAAATTTTCATACGGTCTCTCTTGTAGAAGTTTTGAGTATGTATTGGAATCGCCATCTGATATAAGTCTGCCATATATCAAATTATGCATTTCTATGCTTTTTTTAAATCCCTCTAAAATAATAGTTGACTCCATCCCAGTAGATGGACCTGTAAATAAGAAATAGGATAGTGCAAGTTCATCCAAATGTCGCTTACGCCATTTGAAAGATTGATGAAGATTTTTACCTGTATAGTTTTTATAACAAGTGTGATCTTTGGCCGGGATACCTTTATTTTCCGCCTGGGCACAAATGCAGCAAAATTTGTTTTTGACAGACATGTACAATATTTTGTTTGTACGTTTACCAATTATGGCTGCCGCTCCTGAGAGTGAAGAATAGTTTTTCTGATATGATCTTTTTGCCCAGCATCCGTCAGCTATGACGTCAATGACCGGTATTCCTGCTGCATTTACTTTTCCTTCTGCTATGGCTGCACGTCTTTCCTCTTCAGCAGCTACATGCATTGATTTGATTAATTCAGTCTCCCATTTTTTATGAACGATATCCATGTGAAAGTTATATAATTTTGGCCAAATTTGAGGAAGTCCTAGAGTGGATGTAATTTCTTGAAGTTGATCGTACCCACATCCTGCAGCTATTGCACCAGCCACTGCGCATGTATTGAGTGTCATTTCCTCCGGGCTTTTGTCTCCCTCGATTATAAAAGTCATATTACATAAACGACATTTCAGTGTCAATTTATTCATCAGACCTGTAAGGCGCTCAGATGCGATTTCAATTGACTGTAGGCCGCAGTTGAAAGGCCCATGGCCTGAAATTTTTTGCAGTTCTTTAAAAAAATGGCTTACGTTTACAATTCGCCTGCCAATTTCAATTTTCCCGGAGACTCTAAAACAAAACAAAATAAAATGAATGCTCAAGAACATTTTGAATTTAATTTAAAATGTATTGTTTTATCTATTTCGCTCATTAGCCCGAAGTAAGATACGATAGGAGTAGTCATTACCTAGAGGAAGCCTATGTCCAGCAATGGACTAACATAGGCTGATGATGATGATGATGATAGAATATACTTTATTGCAGAAAAGTTGTACATGGGCGAGCATAACGCTAGATAGTATTCTCTACCTGCTAATCTTTGGGTAGTGTGGACAAAAATTTAGTAGGCTTGGTAGGGCTAGATTACAAAATTTATAGAAAAACAGGAAAAATAATAATAATAAGTACAATTAATAATTCGTGTCTTTACCATTAACATAATTAAATACACATACAAATATAATAAAATATAAATACTAGTCAGATTAATACTTAGTAGATACATACACAATAATACATACAAATTTACGTACCGAATTATTCTGATGATGAAGATAAGATAGAATGAACATACTTTAACCTGTCTCCTTCTGTGTCTTCATTATTTTCCATCCGGTCTAGTTCTTGCTGCAAAATATGTTCAATGGGCGATGACGGATTACTGGTAATAGTAGAACTGAAAGTAAGTAAGATGTAGATTAGCCTAGTATAATATTATCGATTATTTTCATATTGGCGAGGTCGACGGTGAAGGTCGATTGGTGACGAGATGATTGAATCAAAACTAGGTATGTCATTATCGTAGCATGTCGCGCTAGTAGTAGCTGTGTCATATAATAAGAAAAAAATCCATTTTTATTATACATGAATGAATGTAACATTGATTTTTGTCGAACACGAAATTATTTTACCTGTCTCGTCTATAATTTGTCATATGACTTGGTCCTTCTTGCAAAACTTGTTCAGCAGGTGCTATTGGTTCATTCGTGGAGCTAAAAAAAATAATTTTTCATTTATGGAAAAATATTATTGATTTTTACGGAATAATAGTGACAAAATATAAAACTAAATTATACCAGTCCTCTATGTAGTTTGCCATTTCGTTTGATTCTCTTTGAACATTGTGTTCACTAGTTAATTTACCGGTAGTGGAACTGAAAAAAAAGCATCGATTATTAAATCATGATTCTTGAAATGGTTGTTTTTAGGATAAAGGTTTTATGACGTGAATTACCTATATAATTTTTAAAAAATATAAGCACCTAAACAATTGTGAAATGACATTTATTATATACACCATTGATTGTCCCCACTGGTGGGGACTACCTACTGCTATCGTAATTTCAGTGAGGCATTGAGGATTTTGGGGATAGCCCCACCAAACATCCAAACTTTCGCATTTATATTATTAGTGTGATAACAGCGAGCGGCACCGCGCGCCTGCACCGGGAGCTCAAAAGCTAACTAGGTAGAAGAAGGTAGAAGTAGGTAGAAGAATATCATGTTTGATTCTTACTTATAAAATATTGGTACTTACCATTTTATTCTTTGTATTCTCCTCTTGTATTTTATTTTCAAATTACGTTTGACACAATTTTTTTTGTTACCCATTTTTACACAAAGAAGTTCCAAGTTTAAATAATAATTGTAATATCTACACAAAACTAAAATTACCCCACACTGAACATTAACCCTATAATATCTCAAACAAACAAATAAACCCGCCCGTATAATAAACCCGTAGGTATGCTAAAAATCGACAAATGAATAATTTGCCACAGAAAAATAATAGTGTATTTCTCGGAGAAAAGTGTTACAGGTCCGTTCAGCACAACGTCTCGTCCCGCACTGATTGCGTAGGGCCGCAGAGGGGATGCTCACGACTAACGTGTATCGATTACGTAAAATAATCGTTATAAAATAATTAGAACTTTTATTTGCAAAAATAAGCCGAAGGTTCTCTTGGTATTCTTTTAGTTTATATGGTGATGTTAATAAAAAAATCTTATGATTGATAGTTTAGGAGGAAAAGGGTAATTACTGAGAAAATAGATGGTACTTTGCGCTATTATTTCAAATACTTAAAAAAGTTATTTTTAATTTTTGAAACGAAGGGAAAATGCCTAGTATGGCATAGATTATTGTGTATTTTTTTCAAAGCTATTGCGATAAAGAATAAGGAGAAAAAAGGTTTCAATGTTACCCAAATGACGCCCAATTTACGTATATCTACGCCATTACAATTTAGAATACAGCTTCAATTTGCTCTAGATAGAGCTTCACGCATACCATACCTACAGACATGTTACAGCTTTAGCAGAGAATATTAAGAATACAATTTGATATTTTTTGCCACCTTTTACTAGCTTTTATTTATCTTGCAATGTACCTATGTAACTATGCTTGTAGGTACCTAGTACCTACAGGTGGAATCTTGCAACTCAATTTTGAAGCAGATACCTTCAGCCAATTGAACTGAAATTTTGTATAGGTACATGTTTAGTTTGGATGAAAATGCATTAACTTATTTATCAACAATCACACTCGGTGTTGTTAGAAACTTAAGTGCAACATATCTCTCTTTAAAGAATCGTGAATCCTAATTGATCAATAATAATTTGTAGATTTTCAAAGTTAGTTAGCTAACTGCGACTTTTAAGGCACAACAAAACTAAATTTTCCAAGTATATCTTTATAGTTTCCCCGCATGGCGCCGCCAAGGTCGAAAGAGCCGTTGGTTAGCAAAACAAATACAGGACACGACCGCGCGTCGTCCCCTGCGCAACTCCCGCCCCCGCGCCTCCCCTCACACCGCTGCTATCAGCTTATCATCGTTATATCACCCACCTTTACACTGAATTTCGAAATATTGATAAGATAGCCGCGAACACTACAAAAACCTTTTAAATAAAGTTAATCTACCGTTGCGGACGGAATCGAACGCCGCGGCGAGGTCCAAGAAACGTGCTCAGGAGTTAAAGGACTCAGTCCTCAGTGCAGTGCGTCATGGAGCTGAAAGGATTAGGACTGGTGCTGCTGGTCGTGGGATGCGCTTCCGCGCAGACGTGTAAGTGTTATGTAATTTTTTTCGTTATCTGGATGATTTTGCTTATCTGTTTGAAGGTGAATTTGGTGGCAAACTGAAATTTGAGACGGATGTAGGTGAAATAAATTAAAAGTAGGTCAAAAAGCAGCCAAGCCTAGCTTAGAAGCCTCGGTTCGGTTCGTTAAGTTAGTTAGTAGTTCTTGAACCACCTGTTTAAGTTAGACAAGGACCCGACTCGGCGGCAATAATTTCGATTTATATATCGTCCATGCAGTTTATGCTGTGTCCGGTTCCACGACATTATACGCAAAATATGCAATTAATATTTTTAAGACAATTAATAAATAGAATAGAATAGAAAAACATTTATTTGTAACACAGACATACAAAATTTAGAACAAAAGAACAAAGACAGAGTTACAAAACGGTTTCAGTCTCAGCATGAGTTGGTTGTATTTGCGTACAACCAACGCTGGTCTTCCGACTGAGCCGTTTCGTGACATCACGGAGTATAAAAATAAGTACAAACAAGTAATGATCTGTGACTTGACCAGCTGACCACCATCCCTTACTGTTCTGTGCAAATCTGCCGTCAAACCGCGTGGACGACACATGAATTCGAAACCAGTTTCTTTTAATATCATCTAGCAAAACCTATAGGATATGTATTTTAAATTTAACTCAAACCTGATGTCTCAGAGTTGGAGCCCTTTTTACGTAAAATACAGCAATAGCACCTTCACTATCAAGAGCCCTTAGCAATAACTTTAAATTAGTTTCTACAAGTACCTACTTACTGTTACTGCCTAACAGTCATGAGACGGCCAATCGCAAGATAACAGCGATAATGACAGTGCCCCGCCTTGTGACACATCGATTCCTAGGAATACTGAGAATGGTGTTCACAAGCCGAAGGATTATTCATGTTTAACTAGTAGTAAACCTATAGGTTACTAAGTAGATAAGATAAACTTCCTATGTTGTAAAATCATCGATCGTTGAAATGAAAAAGCCACTGGCGTTGTACGTTTTGAAGTGATTTCAATGAACAAACATAATGCCTGCTTTGCCGTGCAAAGTTATCGAAATGGTTCAAAGAATTAGCAAACTGAAGTGGCAGTGGGCCGGCCATATCTCGCGAAGAACCGACAACCGCTGGGGGAAACGTGTTCTTGAGTGGAGACCACGAGCCGCGAACGTAGTGTAGGACGCCCTCCGGCCAGGTGGGATGATGACCTACACTAAAGACTGCAGGCAGATGCTGGATGCGGCAAGCTGAAGACAGGGCGCTATGGCGCTCACTAGGCAAAGCCTATGTCCAGCAGTGGACTAACATAGGCTCAATCGAATTAGCCCGTTTGTAGAATGGCTAGCGGATAACAAAACGGCACATATCAGACTATGCCGATTTTTGAACGATCAACGTTCAACATGGCTAAACGCCACTTAGCCATATCATCGAATGAAGTGAAATAGGTTTTCAAACAAATCAGCATTTGTTTTATAATCCGCCTAGCCATTTTACAAACGGGTTTATTCTTCCAGTCCAGCGGCGACCTAACACACTTATATTGTAAACTAGTTCTGCCCGTGGCTTCGCACGCGTTGTTTCTGTGGAAACGTTTCCTATACAATGGGAACTGATTAAACCTACTGATATTATAAACGCGAAAGTTTGTAAGTATGGATGGATGGATGTTTGTTACTCTTTCACGCAATAACTACTGAACGGATCTGGATGAAATTTGGCACAAAGATAGATTATAGTCTGGAATAACATAGGCTATATTTATCCCGGAATTCCCACGGGAACGGGAATTACGCGAGTGAAATCGCGAGGCACTGCTATGCAAAAACTACTGAACGGATCAGGATGAAATTTGGCACAGAGATAGATTATAGTCTGGAATAACACATAGGCTATATTTTATCCCGGAATTCCGACGGGAACAAGAATTATGCGGGTGAAACCGCCAGGCGCTGCTTGTCTATAATATTGTGTTGTGTGTGTATTAATGAGCCAGTCTACAATATTGTATTGTGTGTGTTCCAGACAAGGTGTGTGTGTCGGAGTACTCGCCGAACCTGTGCCAGAGCCTCGAGATCGGCGGCAGCCAGGTCTCCTGCCAGAGTGTGAAGACCAGGTAACAGCTTCACACTCATATTTGTAACTTTGGATGTTCATTACTTTATATTTATTGAGATTCCGTGCATCGATCTAACTTTTGTCGATATTTGTCGAGATTCCGTGCATCGAGATAACGTGCATCGAGATTACGTACATCGAGATTACGTGCATCGAGATTATGTAGTTCACCCCTTCCTCGGGTAGGTACGCCAATAGTATTAAGTAGGTATTTTAATTGCATGCACAAAATATAGCAGAATTTTGTTAGTATTCATACCCTACCTGTAAGCATTGGTCATTATTACAAAGTTTTAAATTTGTTTACATTAATGACGCAAATAGTAATTGTTTTACGTACCTACTAAACCAACCCATAATATATGGGGTTGTTATATTCCCGAGCAAAGCGATCCCCCGCTTTGCTCACCCCCCCCCCCTACTTTGATGACACCACCGAGTTATAATCGGTAGTTTTGGCCAACTCAAATTTTCACTTCGCTTGCGAGAAAATAAAACAATGAAAACTTACCTTCAGGAAAATAATGCACACATTTTACACTTCTCAACTTCACGAATTTGTCGTAAGTCTTTAAATGCTTGTAAATGGTTTCAGAGTGGACTGCGCGTTGAGGCTGGCGCGCGGAGAGGCCGACATCGGGTACTTCTCTGAGGAGGAGGTGCTTCTGTTGGCGCAGCAGCAACCCACCGACAACCGGCTGGTGGCCACAGTGAGGGATGTCAACCGCATGGGTCAGTACTATAGAATAAAATGGTGGAACTGCTTAGCTTGGGGCGTCATCTTAGCCCCGAACTAAGCAGAGCTTTTGAATGAATGAATGAATGAATGAATGAACACTTTATTGTACTCTTAAAACAGCTTTTGATATGGGACATGGGTAGATATTTTTATCGTACCTACAGAACACCCAGAACAACTATCTGCAGATTCAAAATCAAAATCAAAAACTCTTTATTTCCATAAATACAATAAATGTATACTTGGAAAAGGTCAAATTGTAAAACTAAACACTGACACGGAAATAAGGTGATATTGTTGATTTCTAGACTAAAGTAAAGAAGCGACGAAGAAACCTTTAGCCTGTTAGTTGTTACTATTCGAGTTGGAGCAAAACCCGTCCCAAGCTTTTTAATCTTCTAGATAATCTGATATTTTATAGTAAGCCTTTCTGCACAGCAAGGTTTTGACAATTTGTTTGAATTTATTTACTGATAATTTTTGCAACTCACTAGGAGTTTTGTTGTAGAAGCGTATACATTGCCCTTTAAAAGATACATTAATTTTGTGTAGCCTAGTTGTGGGCACAGCAGATTGTACATTTTGTTTTGGAACCATTCGGTTCCAAAACAATCCTTACGCAACCCCTGCGTCGCAGTCGGACTTTCGCCCGCTGCGTCACTGTGGTCATCTTTATAGTATTTGTATCTCTTATTTTTACTGAATGTTTCCAGAGCCGTTCGCGTTCGAGGCGGTTGCAGTGGTGCCCAACCGACACAGCGGCGGAGTCGCAGGACTGCGGGGGGGCGCCTACTGCCACCCGGGGCTCGACGAGACGGACCAGCGGTGGTCGCCCAGGGTGCTCAAGGCTTTGGAGGTCGCGGTAAGTATTGATCCTTTGGTAAACATACCTACAGATACCAGTGGTTGCTTTGAATTTTACTCTCGTGCGTGACATCAGACCAATTTTAATTAAACTAAAAACGTAATAGAACTTTTAAATCCATCATGGTTATTAACACTAAAGTCATTTATAACGGGATATTTACCATGATTTGAGTTTTGAGCTTTCCTATATTTCGGCGCAGTTACATGCGCCATGATCACGGAATAACTGAGGACACTGCGAATATAAATAAATAAAATAAATAATGCTGGACAATTCACACAGCATTATCTAGCCCCAAGCTAAGCAGAGCTTGTGTTATGGGTACTAGATAACTGATATGCTTAATACAATATATTACATAGATAGATATTTTTATTAAACATAGAAAACACCCAGACCAACGGAACAAATTTCTGCAGATCGTACACAAATTTGTTCCGAGGCGGGGATCGAACCCGCAACCTCCTGCGTCACAGGCGGACCTTCGCCCGCTGCGCCACGGAGGTCGTCATGAGTTGACGACCTCCGTGGCGCAGCGCACAGCATCGCATCGCAGTTGGAATGAGTTGTTATTGGCAGATATATCGATCTACCCGTTATAAATGACTTTATTAAAAACGTAATGAGCAAGCATTTAGGTAATGAATTTAATCATCTAATTAATAGTATAGGAAGGGGTGATAAAATGGAACCCGCTGATAATTTGGAACCCCGTAATCACACTTCACACTAATATTATAAATGCAAAAGTTTGGATGGATGGATGTTGGTTACCTCTTCACGCCAAAATTACCTACTGGACCGATCGGGCTGAAATTTTGCATACAGGTAATTCTAATCCTGGAATCAAAAATAGGCTACTTTTTATCCCATAAATCAGTTCTCATGAGAAAGAAATCACATTTAAACGTTTCCATAGAAATAGCGGAGCCGCGGGCTGAAACTAGTTTCTCATAAGCAGACAGCAACATCTGTTAAAAAACTATGTAATTACATTGAACTGATATCTTAACATGTATTCACCGCCACTAGTGCCAGTTTTGCATCGAGTTGAACCTGTCATACAAAGTTGAAATTTTATGTCACCCGTCACATGTCTATCGGAAGGATTTAGTGGTAATAGTATCTATGACCCCCCACGGCCCCCAGGCGGCGCAGACAGACCGCTGCGGCAACGTGGACACCTCCGGCAAGTCCGCGGACGGCGTGGAGGTTGAGACCCTGGCGCAGTTCTTCTCGGCCGCCTGCCGCCCCGGCCGCTGGAGCGCCAACGACACGCAGGACGCCGCTCTCAGTGAGTACTGATGCTGCATCATTCGCCTATTCTGTTCCACTGCTGGATATAGGCCTCCCCTAATGAGTTATTCTATTGAGTGCCTTGACATCCTGTTTTTAAGAAATTAAATAATATCGCAAAAATTTACGACTTCGGCGGGCCTTGAACCCGCATCCTTCCGTCAGTACGGGAATGTGCTAACCAATTACACCACGAGGTCAAGTCCTGCCGAAGTCGTAAATTTTTTCGATATTATTTAATTTCTTAGAAATTTGCCAGAGTGTGAGGCTTACACAATATAAAAACAAAAACTTTAGATCCTGTTTTTAGTTTTCCATGGTTTTGACAACAGCTGCCTATACACTCAGCGAATGACTGGGTCCCAGAGAATCCCTACGTGATAAATTCAATCAAAGAAGTAAACATAATGACAGTACCATGTCAATATAATTATGAAAACTTGTTGCACACTCATAGAAATATAATAAATATAAATCGGTTCCCTAAAAATAGCGATAAACAAAAGGTTCTTGTTTTTAATTCTTCTCAAATAACCTAGATTTGTTTCAATTTATCTATTTAATGAACAGAGAGCGCCAACCCGTCCCTCTGCTCCCTCTGCGGCTCCGGCTCGTGCGCCAGCTACAACCTCAACATGAACGTGAACGTCGCCGGCGTCAGCAACGACAACCGACACGTCCAGGCGCTCGAGTGTCTCCGCCAGCGCGTCCTCAACGACGCCGCCTCGCCCGCCGTCGCGTACGTCGCCTGGCACCACGTCAGGCAATACTTCACTGTGAGTTACACTTACACTCTATGCCTGACACTAGTCATATACTATTATTAGACTGAATATTATTTGACATTTACATGCTTAAATTTAATCTTTTTAGAGTTTGTTATTTTAATTTAATTTTGCAATGATAATTTATTGAATGTATTCTGGAGTTTATGTGACATGAATAATTGAAATCTGTTTTATGGTAACTAACATAGTATATGGGTTGTTGTACTAACATTTATGGTGAATAACCGAAATAAATAAATTGAATTGAATTGAATTGAATATACACATAGATCCTACTAATGTTATAAATGCGAAAGTTTGTGAAATCTGAGTTTTTGTTGCCTGGGATTTCCAAAACTACTGAACAGATCAAGATGAAATTTGGCGCACGCTTAGAACAAAGCCTGACTTAGATAGGTTACTTATTATACCGAAAATACGCATGCGAAGCCGCGGGCAGAAGCTAGTAATAGATATACTTAAGTAAAATTCTGTAGATGTGGTACGTTCTCCCCTAACTCAACAAATGGCCGGTGTTGTGTTACAACTAAACGCAAAGGCGCGCTATTTACAATCTTTTGCAATATACCTACATAATGAACAACAAAGATGGAAAGACGTAGACCGAAGTGCGACCGAGACAACAATACGAACGCGAACACGAACGCCGCCAGTGGCGACGCCGGTCCGACTATAGCTGAGGTGGGTGGACTTGATTGGAGCTAACTCGGCGTTCCACTTTCGAGAAGCTAGTAGGCACCCAATCTCCCGACCTTTACTTACCTATCCTTAAAAACCGTCACACACAGAAACCGTGGCCGGGCCGGAGGAGGAGGCGTGCTGGTTGTATCATACGAATTTTTATTAAGTATACGAATTAAGCAATACAGCATTAATCCTTACCCAATTAAGTATTATAAATACACTGTGCATTTAATATGGCTCTATTTAGTATCAGCATTGCACCCGTGCGAAGCCGGGGCGGGTCGCTAGTAAGCTCGTAACTACCTCTATATACCTACAGACCATTAGGTATATCAAGTTCTCGAAAACTTTTTAAGTAATCCCACTTTGCACAGGTATACTAAGCATACAGACCGCCGCCGTCACCATTATGTGTCCTTGTGTTCACGTGTGTCTCCCCCAACAGATCCGCAACCCCACGGACGCCGGTTCCTTCTCCCTGCTGTGTCCGGACGGCACCCTCCAGGCGCTCACCACCGAGAGGCTCAACAACGCCACCTCGCCCTGCGCCTTCGTCCGCCAGCCTTGGGGCGGCGTCGTCGCCTCCACGTGAGTGTTACCAACACTAATACTTAAAAGCACGAGCAACAAAACTGTTTCTATGTATTTCTGCACAAATACCAAGCTTACATTTGGGCTAGATAAGGCTGTATGCGTATTGAGCTACGCTGAAAATACTGATAAACATAATTTTAATACCAGAAATAAACATAAACTCGCTGTTCCCACAACTAGGCTACACAAAATTAATGTATCTTTTAATGGGCAATGTATACGCTTCTACATATTGTTTAATTTGTGCTATGGTAAATATTAATTAGTTTTTACGCTACAAATCATATAATTACTTATTATAAAATTAAACTTATATTCTTGCTCACTGATTATTGATTTGTTTATTGACATTTGTATATAATTATTTTGCTTTTTGACATTCGTATTAAATTATTTTGTTTATTGATATTATTTTGCTTATTGATATTGAATTGTCTTTAATTAATGACTTTGTATTTAATTAATTACCTGGTTGATTTATATATATAACTAGCTGTACCCGCGACTTCGTTCGCGATTGCCTTACCAGCCGACTAATTAAGTTCACATTTAACCATAGTCTCTCATATTATGAAACGCCGCCGTGCAAAAATTCGTGTAGGTTCTACGGAGGATAGCATGTTGTCATCTTCAATCCCATAGATGAAAGAAATTATGATGAATGCAGATGGAGAGACGCGCGTCAAGTTTGAAACTGTTAATTTATCTCGCACGCACTATCTGGAGTTTTATTAATCTAAGGATTCTACGCGATGATTCTGCGACGATTGCACTGTCATACTGAAGCAATTGTATTGCAGAATTGGGCTCCTGATCCATTTGACTGGACCACCGTAATATTTTTTTCGTTAGTAGGTAGGTACAGTTGGCTGTGTACCACAGTAAAAAATATTTTTCTGTGGTCCAGTTAGTTTAATTGGACCACTTACTCCAACCAAACATCGGTAGTACAGATAACCGGACCAGCTAAACCACCATATGTCATGTAAGGTAGGAACCTAACTTATTTTTCCAAGACGCACCACCTTAGTAGATAGGAACCTAACTAATGGGTGCGTCTTGGAAAAATTAGATAGGAACTTACCTACCCTTTATCTACAATTTTTTTTCTTCAATCTACAGATTATTTCATCAGTCTTCTGATTTTCTACTCGACTTTCTACTGATTTAGTCAAATTCGATTTTGCAACACTGTTTCTAACAAAAAGAATGCATGACATCGGACGACGCGTAGACCCGTCGGGTTGCGCGGTTTAAGAATTCTACTTTTTCCTCTCTCCCAGGGGAACCTTACTGAATTCCAGGATGAAATGTATCCCATGTCCTTCCTTGAACTCAAATCGTACCAATTCAGTCCAACTCATTCAGTAGTATCGGCGTGATGCGCGGTTAAAGAATTTTACTTTCATCCTCTCTCCCAGGGGAACATTACTGAATTCCGGGATGAAATGTATCCCATGTCCTTCCTTGTAGTATGAAATCAAATCGTGCTGGGTTTCATTCCCACTCATTCAGCACTTTCGGCGTCATGCGCGGTGAAGAAATTTCACTTTCATCCCCTCTCCCAGGGGAACCTGACTGAAATCCGGGATAAAAAGTATCCTATGTCCTTCCTCGTTGTATGACCTAAAATCGTGCCGAGTTTCATTTCGATACCTTCAGTAGTTTCAACGTGATGCGCGTTTAAGAAACAGACAGACAGACAGACAGACAGACAGACAGACAGACAGACAGACAGACAGACAGACAGACAGACATGAATGAAAAAAATTACAGTTTTGGCTTCAGTATCGATAGTAGAGTGTCCTCCAAAAAAAATTTTCAAAATATCTTCAATGTACAGAATTGGACCTGTTACAGTTTTATTATAAGTATAGATTGATGACTACTCTATTGTATTAGGTCTGACCTGTAATAATAGTTGTAATGTTTTAAATAAAATACAAATACAAATACAACAAAACTCCTAGTGAGATGCAAAAATTATCAGTAGGTAAATAAATTCAAACGAATTGTAAAAACCTTGATGTTGAAAAAATTTTTACTATAAAATATCAGATTATCTAGAAGATAAAAAGCTTGGGACGGGTTTTGCTCCAACTCGGAAAGTGTTCGGTGTGTAGACGAAAGTAAAGATTGTACATTTATTTTATTATGGAAATAAAGAGTTTTTGATTTTGATTCTGAGACAAGACATCCCTTACTTCGGCGCAGGGACGTGGAGGGCCACCTTATAATTCAAACTAGCAACCTTTCGTGTCACTCCATGTAAAACCGTTTTTGTACCTCCATGTAATAACGTTATTTGTTTTCCGTTTGTTTATTTTTAACTTTTTTTTACCTTTGTCCAAATCAATGTTTTTCTATTCTATTCTATTGTCCAGCATTATTTATTTACGTAGGTACCTACAATCAACGCAAACCCACTAGCAACCAGCTTGTCTTTTATTACTTACTAGCTACCGCCCGCGGCTTCGCACGCGCCTTTCAAGTAGCCTTTGTCTGTCCCGGGATACCATCCACCTCCCTGCCAAATTTCATTGAGATCCGTTCAGCCGTTTAAGCGTGAAAATGTAACAGACAGACAGAGTTACTTTCGAATTTATATATTAGTATGAATTGCTGGTAAAAAGTAAAAAAGGCGCTTATCAGGGTGAGGCCTGCGTCCAGCAGTGGACCAATACAGGCGGATGAGGCTGGATTTTTGGATTTTTATTAGTAATTCAAAGTAATACTTGGCCTCCGACGCCGAAGAGCTGTTGTCCCGGTCCCTTGCCGGTGCAGTCCAGGACAGGGCATGAAATTCCTGTAGATTTTTCTCTTGCCGTTAGCTATGTTATTATGTTATCCCCAGCGCGTCAGCAACGGCCGTGTTGAACAGCCTCCGGTCCTGGTGGCCCGAGGGCGCGACTCTCTCCGGCGGGCAGGCCTGGCAGACCGCGCTGTTCCAGGCGCTCGCCAACGGCGGCGGCTCCAGCGCGCGGCTGGTCTACGAGACCGCACCCATCTCTCCGCTCAACTACACGCAATCCAGTGAGTTTTTGATTCTAAGCTTACCATGTTTTTCAAAACAAAATGGAGGACCGATTTTACAAAATGTCCGCCATTTGTTAATGTTCGATTTTGTTACTACCCATATCATGTGATAGATATCTAACACTCCTATTGTACCTACCTTACATTATGAGGTACTTATTTAGATACCAAAATAAATCCATCGGACGAAACACGAAGATACCTACCTCAACTATTTACTGCTAACAGTTTGGTGTAGATATTTACGAAGAGGATGGCTAAGGGAACACTAAACGGAACGATAAATTAAACAAAAATAAATACAAAAATACAAATACAAAATAATTTATTTCAAAATTAAATATACAAAACAAGTGGCAGGTGTCCCTGGTTTCTGTTTTAGTTTAGTTTAACTGTATTATAGATAACCAGAAAAAAACAAAAATAAATATATAACCCAACTGCGTTGTTTAAGGTTAGTAGGTACTGAAAAGCAAAATAATTTGACGTGTTCTAAAAAACTACCTAGGTACATCCCGACTTCAAATTCCGGTAAATACTTAGTAGGTAAGTGTGTATAGTGTTTATTTGCGAAGCCTCAGATGACCTGCCTGGAGCCTCGGTGTGACTTCAACAGACTAGCTCTAAGTAAGTTATGTGATATCCGTTAACAGTCTGGTTCCAGCGACGACGTGGTCACACGTCATGGGGGCAGCTTGTGCAGCTCCTATTAAAAGGTCAAAGTTTCAGATCTTCAACTAAAAAGTCATTAATAAATAAATAAATAATGATGGAAAATCCACACAGCACCATCTAGTCCCAAAGTAAGCTAAGCAGAGCTTGTGTTATGGGTACTAGATAACTGATATATTTAATACATTATATACATAGATAGATATTTTTTTATTATACATAGAATATATTTAATACGTCATTATATACATAGATAGATATTTTATTATACATAATCACCCAGACAAATGAAACAAATTTCTGCAGATCGTACACAAATTTGTTCCGAGGCGGGAATCGAACCCGCAACCTCTTGGGTCACAGGCGGACTCTCGCCCGCTGCGCCACTGAGGTCGTCATTAATATTGTAAGAGCACTTACTTATATTAAAAATTGTTTTAATTTAGCTTTAAACATAATCTCACTAATATTTTATAGGAATTCGGTTCCTATATACTTACTTTCTTTTTATGTTACGATGTATAATAAAAAAAATATCTATCTAGGTATGTAGTGTATTGTATTAAATATATCAGTTATCAAGTACCCATAACACAAGCTCTGCTTAGCTTGGGGCTAGATAACGCTGTGTGCATTGTCCAGCATTATTTATTTATTATTTATTTCCTCTCAGCCACCCCGGCGTCGAGAGGGCATCTGTTCTATTTAACCCAGGGTTTGGAAGATCACGTGCCCCTGCTAATGTCCTCTTCTTTGAAGGTTGCTGTATGATGTTGTAGGTACTTTCGGATTTACAAATTATTGGTGAAATTGTGGTCAAATTAAAGTCTATCTACAGTAAAAAAAATGTATTCGTGGTCTTACACATCTTTTAGTAGAAAACCAACGCCGTGCTTGTCTGGGTCTCGTCTGTGTGATAAATAAAATAAATAAATAATGCTGGACAATTCACACAGCATTATCTAGCCCCAAACTAAGCAGAGCTTGTGTTATGGGTACTAGATAACTGATATACTTAATACAATACACTACATAGATAGATATTTTTTATTATACATAGAAAACACCCAGACCAACGGAACAAATTTCTGCAGATACATACAAACATAGTTATCGTGTTGTCGCATTCTGCAAACTCTATATTTTTACTTTTACATACCTAAACTAAATATACTTAATTCTAACATAATTAAAATACAACTGTTGAACCTTTAAATAACACAGCCCACTAGATAATCGGACAATTAGGCAGCTTCGTCGGTTAACGTTTAATTTATTAAAACTTGTGTCAAAAACGTTAAAACAACTGTTTCAAAACCATGTGTTGACGTACTCGGGTCTCATTAAAAGTTTTAGTTTAAGTCATTGCTCGACTTCGGTTGGAGGGTAGCATAGCAGTCTTTTTCCCCACGGAGACTGGCTGGCTTGAGGTGCTGTTTGGGTGCGAGTTCTCATATGTACTACTAAATGAGCTTTTTGATATAATTGTATAATACATACATCTTATTTAAAAAGCTTATTTCATATGTGAGTTTTCATGTGTCTCACTAAACAACGTTTTTCATAATATTGTTTATCACAATGTTTGCATGCAAATGGCCTTTCTGCTAAATGAGTTCTCAAATGGGAAGTTAAATATTGTTTTGTTTTAAATTTTTTATCACATTTATTGCAGGCAAATGGCTTTGGTCCCAGGTGAGTAATCATATGTGAGACTAATTGAGCTTTTTGAATAAATTGGTTACCACATACATTGCAGTGAAATGGTTTCTCTCCTGAGTGAGTTCTGATATGTAAAACTAATGTACTTTTTCGACTAAATTTTTTATCACATGTATTGCACGCAAATGGCTTCTCTCCTGTGTGTGTTCTTATGTGACGAGTGAAAGCACTTTTATGATCATATTTTTTATCACATGAATGGCAGGCGAACTGCTTCTTTCCATTGTGAAGTATTTGGTCATCATTCATACTAGTTGTTCCAGTATACTTTGCTGTAAGTTGGGGATATAAATTTAATATGTGTGTAGCCAAAGGCTTCTCTCTCATGTGAATTTTTATGTGTCTCACTAAATTATAATTCCGATAAAATTGTTTATCACATACTTTGCATGCAAATGGCCTTTCCCCTGTGTGTGTTCTCATATGTTGAACTAAAACATTATTGTGATTATATTTTTTATTACATACATTGCAAGCGAATTGCTTCTTTACATTGTGAAGTATTTGTTCTTCATTCGTGCTTGTTGTTCCAGTAGAGGAATATTGCTTTACTGTAGGTATCGAATGTGCATTGATTTTATGTGAAATCAATTTACTTTTCTTGTCAAATATTTTATTGCACATGCTGCAACTAAGTGTCATTTTTGAGTCATCTGGTTTGGTTGACTCGGTAGGAATGGTTAAAAGAAGTTCTTCCTCATCATTCTCTTGAACTCTATTATTATCTTCCAATGTTAATTGTTTTTTTGTACAATCTTCAACCAAGTTATCTGGTTCTGTGGTCATCTCTTCTGTTGTATCAATATAAGGTAGGCAGCCAAATACTTTCTTGCTTCTGTGGATTTTTATGTGTTGAACTAAATGGTCTTTTAGATAAAATTGTTTATCACATAGATCGCAGGCAAATGGCTTCACTCCTGAGTGAGTTATCATGTGTCTCACTAAACAACGTTTTTCATAATATTGTTTATCACAACGTTTGCATGCAAATGGCCTTTCTGCTAAATGAGTTCTCAAATGGGTAATTAAATATTGTTTTGTTTTAAATTTTTTCTCACATTCATTGCAGGCAAAAGGCTTTTGTCCCAGGTGAGTAATCATATGTGTAACTAATTGAGCTTTTCGAATAAAGTGTTTACCACATACATCGCAGGCAAATGGTTTATATCCTGAGTGAGTTCTCATATGTAAAACTAATGTACTTTTTTGACTATATTGTTTATCACATGTATTGCACGCAAATGGCTTCTCTCCTGTGTGTTTTCTTATGTGACGAGTGAAAGCACTTTTATGATCATATTTTTTATCACATGCATGGCAGGTGAACTGTTTCTTTACAGTTTGAAGTATTTGGTCTTCATTCATACTAGTTATTCCAGTATGCTTTACTGTAAGTTGGGGATGTGAATTTAATATGTGTGTGCCCAATAACTTCTCTCTCTTGTGGATTTTTATGTGTTGAACGAAATATTGTTTTTGACAAAATTGTTTATCACATAGTTTGCATGCAAATGGCTTTTCTGCTAAATGAGTTCTTAAATGAAAAACTAAATATCTTTTCCGGTGAAATTTTTTATCACATACATTGCAGACAAATGGCTTTTGTCCCGAGTGACTTTGCATATGTACCACCAAATAAGGTTTTTGATAAAATTGTTTGCCACATACATTGCACATAAATAATTTCTCTCCTGAGTGAGTTCTCATATGTAAAACTAATGTACCTTTGCGACTAAATTGTTTACAACATACATTGCAGGCAAATAGTTTCTTTTCTGAGTGAGTTCTCAAATGTAAAAGTAATGTCCTTTTTCGATTAAATTGTTTATTACATGTATTACACCCAAATGGTTTCTCTCCTGTGTGTGTTCTTATGTGACAAGTCAATTCATTTTTACGCATATATTTTTTATCACATACATTGCAGACAAATTGCTGCTGTCCCGAGTGAGTTTGCATATGTTTCACCAAATAAGGTTTTCGATAAAATTGTTTACAACATACATTGCAGGCAAATAGTTTCTTTTCTGAGTGAGTTCTCAAATGTAAAAGTAATGTCCTTTTTCGATTAAATTGTTTATTACATGTATTACACCCAAATGGTTTCTCTCCTGTGTGTGTTCTTATGTGACAAGTCAATTCATTTTTACGCATATATTTTTTATCACATACATTGCAGACAAATTGCTGCTGTCCCGAGTGAGTTTGCATATGTTTCACCAAATAAGGTTTTCGATAAAATTGTTTACAACATACATTGCAGGCAAATAGTTTCTTTTCTGAGTGAGTTCTCAAATGTAAAAGTAATGTCCTTTTTCGATTAAATTGTTTACCACATACATTGCAGGCAAATAGTTTATTTTCTGAGTGAGTTCTCAAATGTAATAGTAATGTCCTTTTTCGATTAAATTGTTTATAACATGTAATACACCCAAATGGTTTCTCTCCTGTGTGTGTTCTTATGTGACAAGTCAATTCAGTTTTACGCGTATATTTTTTATCACATACGTTGCAGGCAAATTGCTTCTTTACATTAAGAAGTATTTGGTCTTCATTCATACTAGTTGTTCCAGTTGAGGAATATTGCTTTACTGTAGGTAGCGAATGTGCATTGATTAAGTGTGAAATGAGTTTGCTTTTCTTGTCAAATATTTCATTGCACATGCTGCAAATAAACCTCTTTTTTGAGTCATCTGGTTTTGTTTGGTCCGGAATGGTGAGAAGTTCGTCCTCATCATTTTCTTGGAAACAATTATCTTCTAATATTAATTGACTTCTTATGCAATCTTCAACCAAGTTATCTGGTTCTGTGGTGACCTCATCTGTAATATCACTATGAGGCAGTGGTTCCTCTTTGACAGTTACTTGCGAACCTGCATAGTGGTGATCAATGGAAATAAGCTGCATAGTGGCCACAGACAAGTGTTCCATGTTTGGGTTGACCTCAGCAATATATTCATGAGTTACCTGAAAACATGTTGAGGTTACTCTGCTTTTGTTTATGGACTTGTACAAGTCATTCTGACACTGCATGAACCACAGATTCTGCCCATCATCACAAACACGTTCATGAAGACTTAATTCTTATGTTTTTTTTGTAAATCCCCTGTGATATAAAATGAAAAACAAGTTTGTACGGCACCCAATGAATTGCTAAAGACCATTCATATACCCACTGTTAATTCAGGGAAGAGCCATTGTCAAGTTTAGTTTCAAATAAAGCTTCACTAAAGAATGATTACTGAAACTACCAAAACCAAATTTAAGAATGAAGACCTGGTATCTCCACAAACGTGTTCATGATGATGGGCAGAACCTGCAGTTCACGCAGTGTCCGTGAATTACCAATAACCCTGTATAGGCATTCATGTCCAAATGGGTAAACGGAATTGAATAAATAGAATAATGCATTACCATATATTTATTATGTAAAGCTATGATTTCCAAAAAACTAAATATAAAATTATTATTATTGATTTATAGACGAGCAGCTGAGAGCTGATATGTCTAAATCACAGTGCTTTTAAAGTTTTTCACTACACTAGTTTGTCTCTTGTAGTGGTCAGATTGTGCGTTCGTAACCAGTGGTTGAGTCTGTTTTGAAGCTGTTCACATAGGGAGCTGTTACATGTTAAAATGTTGTAATTCAGGAGATAAGCTCTCTAGGTACCAGTGATACCAGATGTACCAAGGTCCTAGAGAGCCTATCTGATCCCAGAAAAGTGTGGTGTGCCAATGAAATTATCAAATAACTAGCTGCGCCCTGCGGCTTCGCCCGCGTGGAACGCAGGTAGCCTATTATCTAAGTTAGGCTTTGCTCTAACTGTAAGCCAAATTTCATCTAGATCTGTTCAGTAGTTTTGGAGAACAAAAATTCAGATTTCACAAACTTTCGGCTTAATAATATTAGTAGGAAGGAGTTTTGAGTGAATTGAACCAAGGAATAATAATTTTCCATAGAAACTTTACCACCCTATTTAATCAGAGGTTATTTTTTGAAAATAAGATTAACCTATTGTGTTATTCTAGAACCTAAACCTATCTACTTGCCAAATTTCATCTTAAATAAGTTTGCTACTTGATGATGCGGGTAATGCAGCAGGGCGCAGCTAGTAAGACATTAAAGTTAAGTATTTATATCTTATGTGCATTGTTGTTACCTCAAGCCCATTGTCATAAAGATCATTAAAGATCTTTTCAGATCGGAGAGCCATTTGTGAAAAGGTGTGGCATCTCAGCAGCTTCTGGTAACAATAACAGCATAGAGCTCTCGGCCTTGCATCCTCGGAGTGGAACTGAAACAAGTAATTGAAGATTTTGTAGGACCAATTTAATTAACGTACATTAATTTAAGTAATATTTACAAGTTTTCTACTTTAGTTCATGTACTGTACCTACTGAGACTAAATTTACTAAGGTTTTTGTTATTATAGGTAGTGTGTTAGCCCTCACACTCAGGTAATTTCTGGGGACGGTTGTTGTGGGTACAAGTCCCGTCAAAGTATTGGTGTGGGTACAAGTCCCGTCAAAGTATTGGTGTGGGTACAAGTCCCGTCAAAGTATTGGTGTGGGTACAAGTCCCGTCAAAGTATTGGTGTGGGTACAAGTCCCGTCAAAGTATTTTGTTTTTTTTTGGATTATTTAATTTCGATTGTGTTTTGTTCAGTTTACATAAACCTGACTTTATTTAAACACTAGCTTGGTTCCGCTTCGAACGCGTTTTTTGGAATAAAATGTAACCTAATGCTATTCCATGTCCAGATCTTTGAGTGCCAAATTTCAGCCTGTCCATTACTTTGGCGTTATCTTCAGTCGAACATCTGCACAACGGCACGTCACAAATTATCGTCTTCTTATTAATAGGTTATGATTTGTTTGTATATGTATTTAGGCACATTTTAAAAAGTCCAAGTCGAGCGAACTTCATTCATAAACCTACGGACCCAAATTAAAATTACACCGATCACGGTATTTACCTTGGTATTCGTCATGTTTTCGTAAAAACTTAGAAGAATGTTGTGCATTACTGAATGCAGAGTCGTATTGCCGACGAGGCAAATTCTACACACAGACGACATTTTCCTGTCTGCGTCCAAAACCACTACAAATAGTCAATGAGCTGCAAGCTTCACATAAAAACACATAAAAATAAACATAAAAAAGTTCAATAGAAATAAAAAATGACGTAAAATAAAATAGGGTAGGAAGTAGGAATGAATTATGTCTATTTACCCGTCGAAGCTTCTTTTACTGATCTATATGTCATGCACACAGATGTACTAGGGATGCTAACGCATGTCATGCATGCCTAAAGGCTTCACCTCGGATATCAAACACAGACAGAGACAGAGAGGGGCAACAGAGGGGGCAACCGATACGATACAGTTCTCGACCACCCTACGGTGCTTAGTCAATTTCACTTTTTAGCTGTCTGAGTTGTAGAAGGTCGACTAACTGAAAAGTAAAAGACAAGCTTTTTAAAAGTAGGTACCTGTGTAGGTAGGTACCATCTATAAAATAGAAACTAAAATACGTACATTTTTTAAAGTGTACTACATAAGGCAGACAGGGATATTTTTTTTTGACAATAAATATTACTAGCTTCTGCCCGCGGCTTCGCAGGCGTACTTTCGGTATAAGTAAGTAGCCTGTTATCTAAGTTAGGCTTTGCTCTAAACTTACGCTAATTTCATCTTGATCTGTTCAGTAGTTTTGAAGGTAGGTAGTTAACAAAAATTCAGAATTCACCAACTTTCGGCTTTATAATATTAGAAGGATAATAACTATTTAGCTTGCTCCCGCCTGCTCTTCAGTTGGGAAATAGCCCCCTTACCTATTAATAGTGCATTTTACACCAAGGCGAGAAAGTGATCAATTCCTACCGAGTGTGTCGTTTTGGCCTTAAAACACACGAGGTAGGAATCGCACTTTCTGCCGAGTGATAAATAGTGCTTTATACTACACCTTCGAGGAAAATAAAAAGCAGAATTAATTATTAATTGAAATTTAGAAGAACTTACCGCGTCCCATGATTTTGGTAAAACCTCATTGACCGCGCCAGCCTTTGGATTCTTTTTTCAAAATATTGTTCGGAAATCGGAGGAGGCCTAATGGACTTGGAGTAAAAACTTTTTGTCGTTTGACCGAACGAAAATAACCATAGCTACCGGCGGCCGATCTTTTAGGAAATTAAAAAAAATAACACGTTAGAAATGGATTTCCATACACTTTTTCCTCCCGCTAAAATACGTGAGAAATTAAATTCCATAGAGTTTTTCCTCCCGGTTTCCTATAGGCCTGCAAAGACATACTTTCTATTCTATAAATGGAAAAGGAATAGGCAACTTTCCGAGCAGGTGTAGTATAAAATCTATTTTCATTCAGCAGTGAAAGAAAACAAACTCTTAGCTATTGCTTAAGTAAAAGGGAATTTAGGCTAACTGAATAATCTCCCCTCCGTCCGCAGTCCGTCCGGTCCCCAGTGCGGACGCCAACACGGGCTGCATCCCCGCGCGGCGCTGGTGCGTGCTGTCCGCCGCCGAGCTGACCAAGTGCAGCTGGCTCAGAGCTGCCTCCAACGTGCTGGGGCTGCAGCCTGCACTCGCCTGCCAACAGGTATATATTACTATAAGTCGCGTAGACAAATAATGGGATAGAAGATAACAGCGAAACAGCATGCTTTCCCGCTTAGATGATATTTGATTAAATGTGATAGGTACATTATAAGCAAGACACCAGTATGTCCAGCAGTAATTTTCATTCACAGTATTTACTCAACCACCAATATTTTTACCATACGGACCTAGATACCTACCATGTAAGCTAAATTATGTCATTTTTGTGAAAGAAAATAAACGTGTTAGCCACCCTGTATGCAACAGTGGGTCGGTTGAAACATTTTCATTTTTAAAAGTACCAACCGCCATCCTGTATGCAGCGGGATGTTGGATAACACGATTCGGGCCCAACTTATGAACACAAGTGTGTGGCAAACCTAATTAAATCATTAGTTTTTAGCATCTACTTAACCTATTATTTTTTTTATTTTGATATTTTATTATAAGAATATTGTACTTAATGGATTTTATGTTATTAGATGTACCTACATACAAACCACTATAGTTGAAGTTTTAAAATTAAAACCTGAAATAAATCGAATTGTGAGAATATCTATCAGAATTTGACTTCTATTTGCAGCGAGCTTCCATTTTCGACTGTCTGCGTGACATCAACGAAGGCCGCGCCGACCTCATCTCGTCTCCCTCTAACTATGGATACTTGGCCAGGCGGTAAGTAGCAACGATAAAGGTATGAGGAAAACACACAAAAGTAGTATAGAAACGTGGACATGTTTTTTGATGTATTTTATTAATATTTTTATTGAATGGTTATATGACGTTTTTGTATCAAGTCTAAAAAAAAGAAGAAAATAATTTATTTCCAAAAAGATTTGCGTAGATCTCTCTTTTACGATGCCTTAGATTTTATTTAACATACAGTACCTTTTACCGCATATGTACCATTTTTATTTTCTGACGTTTCAACAACGTTACAGTGATCACGATCTCGGTAGTATCCATGACACCGAATTCTTGTATGATTTAGAACAAAAACAATACCCGGCAAGCTCCGTTATGCTGCTTGCATACCGCAAAAGCAATATCTACTTGTGTGGTATTTGTAGTGCTTTTCTACATGAACGAGTGGGGTAGAGTTAAACCCTCATTTAATTTAGAAAATTCTTTCACGAACAGAAAGTAACGGTATATCTGATTGATATGTTTTATCCAAGTACCATGTGAGTGAAGCTGCAATCACTATTATTGTAGTATTCATTTCATATAAGTTTATGATTTGCTTGCAGCCACTTCAAGCTGACCACCGTGAAGATGGTGCAGAACCAGCTATCAGCACAGACGCGCGTGGTTGCCTTCCTGAAACAAAGCTCTGCGACCACCAACGTGACGCGCTTCGAGAACCTTCGCGGAGGACGCGCCTGCTTCCCCGAGTACGGCGGTCTCGGTCAGTCGATAATTACAACATTTTTGACGTCGAAAATAATCTACACATCAAAACTATTTCACAAAAGATTGGGCTGACCAGAGTTTTTACACAACACTGTTTATGCGCACTTCTTTGGTGCTTTTGTAATAGGTACCTAGTACCAACCGACACCCTAGTCAATTACCGCCGTAAATGGTTGGCTCTAAATATTGTGAATCGTCAGTCACCCCTTTGCATATGGGGGACATAATATATGTAAAGGGGTGACGGTTGAAACCATAATTATGTTTCGGCTTCTGGGTCAGGTGTCAAATCAAAGACTCTAATTCTTTAGAAAATTGTTTCTAAAAGTTGCGAAAAGATTTTCAGTAACTCTTACCCTTCGTTGGAATCCCGCCTTTTTACAATACATAGGTAGTTATGGATTGAAAACAAAAAACTTTTTTGTAAGGTTTGGTTTACTCCTTTGAAGTGACAAGTAGTAACGTGTACTTATTGTTCAATTCCAGCGTACGTTGCATTTGTCCGCGCGGCACAAGAACGCGGCGTGGTGTCCGACACGGAGTGCGACTACGCGCGCGCTGTCGGAGACTTCTTCAGCGGAGCCTGCGCCCCGGGAGCTCAGGACGCGCAGCACGCGCTCTCCGAATCGGTTAGTTTCGTAACCCTAGAGCCTCTGGAATAAGTACACCAATTGGCTTTATTCACGCGCAACCTGGGAAAAACATAGACTATGGAATTAAAAGTGCTTTATTTCCTTTAAGAGCTTCCTTTAAGAGGTTAAAATCCTTATATTATACTACGAGGATAACTAAAATTAGTTTGGAGACTGAATGTGTAATGCATCCGCATAACAAAGCAAGAGCTTTTCATTTCTGGTGTGTGAAAGAATTGCCCAAAGTGCTAAACCACGAACTACCTCTGAGCTAACTCTGAAATATCTCTCCAACAGGACTACAACCCCGCGTCCCTCTGCTCCTCGTGCCGGGCTGCCAGCTGGGCTGTCGTTAACGGAACCAGCCGTAAGAATATTTTTTATAATTTTAGGAATCCGCATCTTAAGAGTGACAAAAACAGTCAGTCATCAACCTATCCTAGTCTTCTGGACGGTGGCGTGCTCGCACACAGATCATGATTCTACCTGCTAGTCAATAGCTATGTCATTAAGTGAGTGATTCGCTCATACTATTTTATTACTCATTGGATATTTTTCTGCACTTATTCAGAAATAGCATGAGCGCTCACTTGGCATAGATAGATCAGCTGGTGCATAGATAGATCCAGGATTTGCTAGAAGTTTTTCACATATCATAATTCTACCTGACAGATGATGTGTCTATTTACCAATTATTGGTAAATAGACACATCATCTGGTAGTGTAGTATAGTATTATACTATAATTTTATTATTATTTATTATACTCCAGCGATCTGCACGTGGGACTACTCGAACCAGTACTTCGGCAACAACGGCTCACTCACCTGCCTCGCTGATCCCACTTCCGACATCGCTGTGCTCAACACGCAGAATATCGCTGGTCAGTCTACACTTTGTATAAACATAATCAGCATTTTATTTAAACTGGGTCATCCACACATTATCATTTGTTTAATTATTAATTAGAACGGCGAAAAACCAATTAGGTACACTAATTAATTATATCATCTAGCCCCGAAATAAGCAGCGCTTGTGTTGTGGGTTTTAGATGATTGATATTGTTGGGGACATCAAAGAAAAAGAGTTTGGTTTAATTTACACTGAATACGATTTATTGCAACACTTAAAATACTTTAATAATAATTGATGGGAAAGATGTGTTGATGAGCCGCGATGTTAATGTGGATTGGTGCGGCGGCGTCACTGCAGTTCGCCCCTCGAGCGGTCGGGGCTACGTGAATGCTGACTTTGCATTCACGTAGGTACTTTTTGTACGAATCGTACATATTCCCGGGCGCGAGACGAAGTGCGTGAGCTGAGATGTTTAGGTTAATTAGCGAAAATTGATCGTGATACATGGTGATAAACTTAACTAAACAATGCTTTGTTAGTAAACGCAGTATGATACCGACATTTTGATCGTATATGTACTGCATAAACGCAGTCGGATACCGAATCTAATCACTATCGCTTAAAAACTTAATCGTGCTAAAAGAAGGCGTGGTAGATTTCTCACACTTAACACTATATTGTTTTTTAACACTAGGTTTAGGCAGATTTACACTGTCCTCACACACAACACTACACTGATCACTGACACTGACACCATGCCTAGGGAATGCCGCACGCGCCGGTGGTACGGGCTGTGCGCCCCCGGAGAGCGCGGGCGGCGCGCGCGACACGAGCGTGGCCCGCTCCGCGCTGTCGCCGGCCGGGGAGGCGGCGGCGCGGGCGGCGGCGGTGCGGCGCGACCGACACCAGGCGACCGCGCCCGCAACCGCCGCTGCTGCTGCAACCGCATAGATAGCTACGTAGTGGTGTACGTCGTGAGACGAGATCTCACTCTCGCCTTCCTCCAGATGATCCGTCGCCGCCTTCATCTCTGCGATGCGCTGATCTATGCGCTCGATCGATCCCTTGAAGTCGCTGCTGCTCTCTTCTATGTGGCTGATCGGTATCGTCAGATTTATAATGGCATTGACTGGTGCAATCTCTATTGGATATATGTCTGGCTCAATGTTCATTTTACTGGAGTGTTGTTCGTGTGACGTAATTGTGAAGGTCTCGCCCTTGATGACGCAGTCGTTACCTAGTGCGATTATACTCACACCTGTTAATTGTTCCTGTGTTACTTGATAGCCACAGATAAATCTTACGGTGCATTGACCGCAACAGGTGAGCATGAATGTGTTTACATAGATAAGCTCCGTGTAAGTAGATTGACACGTGCTTATAGTGGTTTTACATTGATCTTTTTGATGATCTTTGACACAAAGATTGTCCCCATTAGCTTTTTGGTACACCGGCTTCTGAAGGTCACATAGGCGTAGATTTTCTTCAAAATTAGTGCATTTTTGGTACAATTCATTCTCCGAAATTGGTAAGTAGGTATCCTTTTGCAGGTTTATTGCAAAATAAGCCGCTTTCGCTGTAACGCTTACCATTGCGTCCCCCACTTGCCGCGGAACTGAGTATGTCTTGAATAGCTCATAGTTGTCTCGGTTCACCAAAGGAATTTGTATTTCGAAGATGAAGTACTGCGAAGTCATGCAAGCTCTAACTCGAAGAATCTTGTAAACCTTTGTCAGATCATTTTGAATGTTGTTGCTAGGCAAAGATAAATCCTTGGACAGTTGCCCTGAAATAATGCTGAGTTCTTCACGAAGCTGTCTAGGTGTAAGTAGATGGAAGTTGAATTCATGCGAGTTTGTTATAGTATCGAGCAAAGCGTCTTGGATGTTCTTGAGATTTATGTAGATGTTGTTGGCAATTATTCCTGACATGATGAATTCTTCAACGGTTCCTATCTTGACAATCGCGTCATTTAATTTAAGTTCTGACTCTTCTAACTCATTTATGTGATGAATGAACCTCTCATGCTGTTTTTCCATCGAGGTTTCAATTCTTTTAAGCAAACTGTTTTCTGCTTCTATCACTGAGGTTTGATTTTTCCATAGAATAGCCAAATGCTTTTGGTTTTCTCTGAGCTTGGAAATGTCGGCTTCGTATTGTTGTGCAAAACGGCTGTCTAAAACACCGAACAAGCTATTTGCGATGTTCCCCACTCCGTCTATAAGGCCTCGTTTCGATCGAGAGCGCTTATCGCCATACTGCAGTATGTAATTGTTATATTCCAATTCTGAGAATCCGTGACGTAGCTGGAGTACTATTATGTCACAATGGGATTTTCGTTCCGTGAACTGTGAGCATAACTCGCCGAGATGTTTGTTGTAAGCCGAAAGTAGTTGTAAACCCTTCCAGTACGGCTCCATGTTGTAGTAAACAATGAGCTTCCACTTGTCTTGTACTATTCGCATGTCTGAAACTTTGTCAAAGTAAATGCTGTTGTTACTTTGAACTGATGTGACGTTATAAGCGCCGTGGACTGTATTCGTTACACACAACATAGTAAGGAAGAATATCATTGTCATTATGTTGATGCATGACGTCATGATGTTTGTTTTCTTCCCTTTTTTTTGGGCTGGTTCTGCTGAATCAACCTCTTCCTTTTCCTCCGAAACAGAAAGTGCTTCTGGCACGTTTTCATTATTTACCGGCAGGATGGAAACCTTGACGACGGGTGTTTTGATAATTCCGCTTTTTGTTTTGATGCTGACTACACGGACATGATTATCCTTGCCAGGATGGAGCTCGATCACGCGGCCCAAAACCCATTTGCCTGCGGGCAAATTTGCGTCATGAATGATAACGATATCCTCGAGTTTTATGTTAGGCCGTGCTTCTCTCCACTTGCTTCTGGCCAGTAGCTGCGTGAGGTATTCTGCACGCCATCTCTTCCATACATCTTGGAAGATTTTTTGTGTTAGGTGCCACCTTGTTCTCTGATCATGCTCTGTTTCATAGATGGTTAAAACTGGACCGCTCGCGAGGAAATGAGATGGAGTAAGATAGTTGATGTCGTCAGTATCTTCACTCAGGGCGCACAAAGGTCGGGAGTTTAAACATGCTTCTAACTGCGAGAGAAGAGTCGTAAATTCCTCGAACGTAAGTTTTTGTTCTCCCACTACTCGGCGTAAGTGGTGTTTTAGGCTCTTCACTCCTGACTCCCACAGACCCCCTGCTGAAGGCCATGAAGGTGCCAGAAAGTGGAACTCGATTTTCATCTCATTTACTTCATTTTGGAACTCGTCTGTATAAATTGATTTTAATTCCAAGAATTCTTTTTTAAGAACTTTATTTGCTCCAACGAAGTTTGTACCGTTGTCGCAATATATGTGGCGCGGGGTACCTCTTCTTGCTGAAAACCTTCTCAAAGCTGCCAAAAACGCTGACGATGATAAGTCCGAAACAAGTTCAAGGTGAATGGCTTTTGTCACCATACACACAAAAACTGACACATATCCTTTTGTTGATTTAATTCCCCGTCCTTTACTAGATTTCACATCGATAAATCCTGTGAAATCGCAGCCAGTACGATAAAATGGCCTTGAAGGATTTTCTGTCCTTGACGAAGGTAAATCTCCCATTATTTGATGTTGTAGGACTGGGTTGTGTCGTTTGCAAATGACGCATTGTTGTAGTCGTTTTTTGACAGCGCGATTGCCCCCTACGATCCAATATTCCTGTCTTAACCAGGATAACGTCAAACGAGCTCCTCCGTGAAACGTGTGTTTGTGAGCGTGGTCGATGAGCATATCAGTGAAGTGGCTGCAATGTGGTATAATTAGTGGATGTTTCATCTCATCACTAATATTGGAGTGTCTCAGGCGACCTCCCACTCTAAGCATGCCATCTTTATCTAAGAATGGATTCATGTTTATAAGTCTGCTTTTTTGATTAACAGATTTTTTATTTTTGAGACTCATGATGTCCTCCGCGAATTCAGTGCTCTGAACGCTTTTTATGATTTTATATTGGGCAGCACGAATCTCATCTATAGTTAAATAGTATTGTTTACTATGGCGTGTTTTATTCGTTGTCCAGCGCATTATCCAAGCAAGGACGCGCGCTACACGCGTGAAACTGCTATGCTTGCAGATTAATTGTTGTACAATGTTGGTACTTGCACTATCTACTTGTGTTATGTTGACTGATTTTTTGACCTTCTTTTCTAAATCAGTTTTGTATATGATTTTTTCATCATCATTTTTGAAGAACGATAGCCAGGCAGGTCCGTTCCACCAGAGCTTGTGATTTTGAAGTTGAGTGGCTGATAGACCACGGCTAGCGCAATCAGCTGGGTTTTCGCTAGATTTTACATAACGCCAGCATTTTAGGGGCATGACCTCCTTTATCTTTATGACCCTGTTGGCGACAAAGGGTTTCCATTTGCTTGGTTCTCCGCCTAGCCAACCAAGTACTGCTGTTGAGTCACACCAACCGTATAGCTCTATTTTGTGACCGGTTAGGCTCTCTGTTACTTTGGTCATAAGATTGGCCAATAGTTGTGCCCCACTAAGTTCCAATCTTGGCAAACTTATTTTACTTTTAATTGGATTCACCTTTGTCTTCCCTGCAAGAAGCGTGATTGTTGTACTATCTTGCTTTAGAATCCGTGCGTAAACCACTGCTGCAAATGCTTTTGAGGAGGCGTCGCAGAACCCATGAAGCTCAATCGTTTCGCACTCTCCACTTCCTATCCATCTTGGTACTCTCATTTTCTCGATGTTATCGATATCTTCTCTGATCTTGATCCATTGTTTGTGGACATCTTCGGGTACTTGTTCGTCCCATTGTAGTTCCGAGGCCCAAACATCTTGAAATAGAAGTTTCAACTGGATCACAACTGGAGATAACCAACCAAGCGGATCGAAGACTTTCGATATTTCGGAAAGGAGATTTCTTTTGGAAGGTGTTGAAGACGATTTTGGTGACATCTTGCACGTGAAAGTGAATATATCTTCCGCCGCTTTCCAGGTAAGTCCTAATGCTTTAGTCGACTCCTGGTGACGGAAGTCGAAGGTTTCTTGAGGCACTGTGTCTTTGTCATTTTTATCTTGTAATGATTCTTCGTTAGAGGCCCACTTGCGTAGATGAAAACCTCCCGCCTTTAAAAGTGCAATCAGATCAATTTTGAGTTTCTGTGCTGACTCTATGCTGTGAGATCCACTCAGTAAGTCGTCCATGTAGAACTGGTCCTCAAGAACCTTTGCTGCTGCAGGATATTGTCGCCTTTCATCACTTGCGAGCTGCTTGAGTGTCATCATCGCGAGGAAAGGCGCTGCTCTTGTTCCGTAGGAAACAGTAGCTAAGGAATAATCCTTAATTAATTCGTTTGTCGAATTTCGATAAACCACCGTTTGATATCGATGTTGATTTTCGTGGACCCAAATTTGCCGAAACATTTTTTCTATGTCGGCGGTGTATGCATATTTATATTGCCTCCACTTTAAAACAAGAGATAAGAGGTCCTTTTGTAAATTTGGGCCACGGTACATAACGTTGTTTAAACTGTAGCCCGTTGACGTAACTCCCGATGCATTGAAAACGACCCTTAATGCAGTTGTTGTAGAGTCACTACGGCGTACACAGTGATGAGGCAAATAGTAGGTAGGTATCTTGTTCCCGGTACTTGCCGCCACATACATGTGACCTAACTCTAGGTACTCGTTCATGAATGTTTTATATGCAATTGCGATGTTTGGATCTTTATTATTTTTTTGTTCAACTTGATAGAATTGGGCCAATGCCTTTATTTTTGATCTACCTAGCTTTTCATCAGCGTCGGAATGTAGCGGTAAACGAACGACATATCGACCATCTGCTTGACGTTCGGTCGTTTCCTTGAACAGCTGTAGGCACTGTAGATCTTCGGTTGACATGTTATCTTGATCGCCGACATCTTCAATGGACCAAAATCGACTAAGGTCACTATCGTCGGTCTGAACCACGTTGCAGTGGAATGATTTTGTGACATTTGCGCTGCCACATAATATCCAGCCAAAACGCGTCTGCTGAGCTATTGGCATGGATGGATTTTCTCTGATGATACCACTCATGATCACCTCGGAGTAAACGTCTGCGCCTAGTAATAGGTCTACGGAACGACTCCTGAAAAACTCTGGATCTGCCAACTGAATGTTTTCCAAATGAGGCCACGATGGTTCCATGAACGTTTGATTTGGCAAGTTGTTGACTACATGCTTCATGATGAAAACTTCGATGTCGAGTTCATAGTCCGAATGACGTGAAGAGATCGAGATACCAATTGTCCCTTTACATATCATTTCTTTAGCACCTACTCCAAAAATAATACCTTTGCATCTTTGACGCTTTATTCCCAAAATTTGAGCTGCATTTTCTGAAATCAAGGATGTTTGCGAACCTTGATCGATCAACGCTCGTAAAGTTTGGTAAGTTCCATCGGCCTTGGTAACGTTGACCAACGCTGTTGCCAAGAGAATTTCCCCCGCCTCCCCCTGTAAAACATGTGCACTACCTGTCTGCTGACTCTGCTGAGAACTCTTCGCTTCACTCGGTTGCACCATTTGAGATGTAACTCGACCGCTTGTAGCGTTGTGCAGTAAGGTATTGTGTTCTCCGTCGCACTCGCGGCAATTCTTGCTAGAAAAACACTTCTTATTGCGATGTGACTTCAGGCATCTTTTACATAAGGATAGCTTTTCGACGGTTTTCTGTCTCATGTGGGGATTCATTTCGAGGAATGTTTCGCAACTAAATATTCCATGTAACTTAGTTGAATTACATACTGCGCATTTAGGTACTTCGTTACCAGAATTTTTGTTATTAGAATTTTGATCATTTTTTTTGTTACTAGTAAATGATTTGAAAAATGGCGTTTTCTTGCTGGTCGATGGCTCTTGCTGCTGCTGTTTAGAATCGCCTTTACGCTTAGATGCTTCTAGTGACGTAAATTTGAGTTCCAAAAATTCAAGTAGATCTTTAAGAGTAGGTAATTCTCTATGATTTTTCAATGACTCGTTGTAGTCGGTATGCGTGTCGGCATCCAGCTTGTTGGTGATGAGGTAAACGATAATGGGGTCCCAGGTACTTGTGTCAACTCCTAGGGCCTTAATCGCGTTTAGACACTCGTTAGCGGTATCATATACCTTTTTAATGGCTGCTGCCGATTGCTGCTGCAACGTAGGCAGGCCTGTTAAGGTATTCATGTAGCTGTTGAAGATCAGCTTTTGATTATTATAACGGTTTGTGAGAATTTCCCAGCTTACCTCGTAGTTTTCGGAGCTGATTGGTAAATGCTGTACCAATTTTTCACTCTCGCCCTTCAGTTTGCTTTTAAGAAACTGCATTTTTTGGGCATTCGATAGAGACCGATTATTATGTATCGCCTCTACAAATAAATCCTTGAAGGAGACCCACTGCTGGTAGTTTCCGTTGAAGGTGGGTATATCCATCTGTGGCGTCGATCTTTCCCGATGATGTTGAGACCACATTTTCTCGTTGAGAGATTTTTTTATTTGGTTGAACTGCTGTTCATACCTACCGTAGCTTTGCTCGTACTCGTAGTTTTCTTCGTAGAGCTCGCTATCGATTTCCCAATGTAGGGAATCAACTACGGACCAGCGGGACTGCACTGCCCGTAGAGCATCTTCGAGTTCCCACTTGCTAGTGATGTCGTCGACGCTGATTGCTTTGATCGTCCTAGAGAATGCCTTGAAATTACTTAGCTGCTTTCTTAACATCTCATCCAGCTTGCTGCTGGTTCCCTGCCCGCTGCTGCTGCGCGGGTTTTGTAATTCGGACGACGGTGGCTGCTGCCTTGCTTCTGGCGTCCCGGGACGTGAAAATACTTGCCCCCCTGTTGCTAGGGGTGTAGGGGGACGCAGAAGCGATTCCTCTGCCTTAGTGTCAGAGGATATGTACTTTTGTAAGTATGCACGTGTTTCAATGTAAAAACCTGAAGTACGTTGATAAGCGTCACCTACAAAATATTCATGCGTTTTAACGTTAAATTCGCACAATTTTATATGGTTGGATTGAAACTCCTGCCAGTATGCCTCGAGAGAGCTCAGCTTTTTCTTGATATATTGCTGAGTTTTCCGATCAGCACCGTCTTTTTTGAAGTTAGTCAGGAGTTGATCCATCGCTCCAATGATGTTGCTTTGAGTAGCCAAAAGTTCTTCCATTTTGGTCGACATGATAGCTTTTTATGAGTGATAGAGAATGCACTGACTCACCGAAGACCGCTATCTCACCTACGGTCACAGTTGTAGGCTGTGACCTTGGGCAATCCAGTTTAGGCACAATTCACGAAAAATCACAATTTCGCGATAGGCCCTGCCTTCGGAGGCTCGAAGGACCATTGATGTTGGGGACATCAAAGAAAAAGAGTTTGGTTTAATTTACACTGAATACGATTTATTGCAACACTTAAAATACTTTAATAATAATTGATGGGAAAGATGTGTTGATGAGCCGCGATGTTAATGTGGACTGGTGCGGCGGCGTCACTGCAGTTCGCCCCTCGAGCGGTCGGGGCTACGTGAATGCTGACTTTGCATTCACGTAGGTACTTTTTGTACGAATCGTACAGATATAACTACTTAATACATTACGTTACATAAACAGATTTCTATTTTCAATTTGCGTCAAAGAGGTCGTCTTTTTTAACTCATTCTATTATAGTTTTTTTATCGTATTACACTTTATTGACCACAATCTATACTTATAATAAAACTGTAACAGGTCCAATTCTGTACATTGAAGATATTTTGAAAATTTTTTTTGGAGGCACTCTATTATCGATACTGAAGCCAAAACTGCAATTTTTTTCATTCATGTCTGTCTGTCTGTCTGTCTGTCTGTCTGTCTGTCTGTCTGTCTGTCTGTCTGTCTGTTTGTTAAACGCGCATCACGCCGAAACTACTGAAGGTATTGAAATGAAACTCGGCACGATTTTAGGTCATACTACGAGGAAGGACATAGGATACTTTTTATCCCGGAATTCAGTCAGGTTTCCCTGGGAGAGGGGATGAAAGTAAAATTCTTTAACTGCGCATCACGACGGAACTACTAAAGGTATTGAAATAAAACTCGAAACGATTTTAGGTCATACCACGAGGAAGGACATAGGATACTTTTTATCCCGGAATTCAGTCAGGTTCCCCTGGGAGAGGGGATAAAAGTAAAATTTCTTCACCGCGCATGAGGCCGAAAGTGCTAAATGAGTTGGAATGAAACCTAGCACGATTTTATTTCATACTACAAGGAAGGACATGGGATACATTTCATCCCGGGATTCAGTAAGTTTTCCCTGGGAGAGAGGATGGAAGTAAAATTCTTTAACCGCCCATCACGACGGAACAACTTAATGAATTCGAATGGAACTCGGCATAATTTGAGTTCATACTACGAGGAAAGATACATTTCATCCCAGAATTTAGTAAGGTTCCCCTGGGAGAAGGGATGAAAGTAAAATTCCTTCACTGCGCATCACGCCGAAACCAGTGAATGAGTTGGACTGAATTGGTACGATTTGAGTTCAAGGAAGGACATGGGATACATTTTATCCTGGAATTCAGTAAGGTTCCCCTGGGAGAGAGGATGAAAGTAAAATTCTTTAACCGCGCATCACGACGGAACTACTTAATGAATTCGAATGCAACTCGGCGTGATTTTAGTTCGTGCTATGAGGAAAGATATATTTTATCCCGGAATTTAGTAAGGTTGCCCTGGCAGAGGGGATGAAAGTCAAATTCCTTCACCGCTCATCACGCCGAAACTACATAGGTAATGAGTTGGAATGTAACTTGGCACGTTTTGAGTTCATACTACAAGAAAGGACATGGAATACATTTTTATCCTGGAATTCAGTAAGGTTCCCCTGGGAGAGAGGAAAAAGTAGAATTCTTTAACCGCGCATCACGACGGGTCTACGCGTCGTCCGATTTCATGCATTCTTTTTGTTAGAAACAGTGTTGCAAGATCGAATATGACTAAATCAGTAGAAAGTCGAGTTGAAAATCAGTATATTGATGAAATAATCTGTAGATTGAAGAAAAAAATTAGTAGATAAAGGGTAGTAAGTTCCTATCTATTTATTTTTCCAAGACGCACCCATTAGTTAGGTTCCTACCTACTAAGGTGGTGGGTCTTGGAAAAATAAGTTAGGTTCCTGCCTTACATGATATATGGTGGTTTAGCTGGTCCAGTTAACAGTACTACCGAAGTTTGGTTGGAGTCTTACTCCAACCAAACTTTGGTAGTACAATTAAATTAATTAATCATTGTGGTCCATTTAAACTAACTGGACCACAGAAAAATATTTTTTATTGTGGTACACAGCCAACTGTACCTACCTACTAACGAAAAAAAATTACGGTGGTCCAGTCAAATGCATCAGGAGCCCAATTCTGCAAAACAATTGCTTCAGTATGACAATGGAATCGTCGCAGAATCATCATTCATCACGTAGAATCCTTAGATTAATAAAACTCCAGATAGTGCGCGCGAGATAAATTAATATGTAGTTTCAAACTTGACGCGCGTCTCTCCATCTGCATTCATCAAAGCTACTTATAATAAAACTGTAACAGGTCCAATTCTGTACATTGAAGATATATTGAAAATTTTTTTTGGAGGGCACTCTATTAACGATACTGAAGCCAAAACTGTAATTTTTTTCATTCATGTCTGTCTGTCTGTCTGTCTGTCTGTTTGTTAAACGCGCATCACGCCGAAACTACTGAAGGTATTGAAATGAAACTCGGAATGTTTTTTGGTCATACTACGAGGAAGGACATAGCATACTTTTTATCCCGGAATTCAGTCAGGTTCCACTGGGAGAGGGGATGAAAGTAAAATTTCTTCACCGCGCATGACGCTGAAACTACTGAATGAATTGGAATGAATCCAAGCATGATTTGATTTCATACTACAAGGAAGAACATGGGATACATTTGATCCCGGAATTCAGTCAGGTTCCCCTGGGAGAGGGGATGAAAGTAAAATTGTTTAACTGCGCATCATGACGGAACTACTGAATAAATTCGAATAGAACTCGGCATAATTTGAGTTCATACTACGAGGAAAGTTACATTTTATCCCGAAATTCAGTAAGGTTCCCCTGGAAGAGGGGATGAAAGTAAGATTCCTTCACCGCGCAGCACGCCGAAACTGCGGAATGAGTTGGAATGAAACCTGGCACGATTTGAGTTCATACTACAAGGAAGGACATGGAATACATGTTATTTTGGAATTCAGTAAGGTTCCCCTGGGAGAGAGGAAAAAGTAAAATTCTTTAACCGCGCATCACGACGGAACTACTGAATGAATTCGAATGGAAGTCGGCACGATTTGAGTTCATACTACGGGGAAAGATACATTTTATACCGGAATTCAGTAAGGTTCCCGTGGAGGGGGATAAAAGTTAAATTCCTGGGTCGCGCATCACGCCGAAAGTACAGAATGTATTCAAATGAGCAATACTATTTATCCCGGAATCGGTGCTGTTCCCTTGGGAGGGTGGATGAAAGTAAAAATATGCTACTGAATGAATTCTAATGAAACTTGGCATGATTTGAGCTCATACTACGAGGGAACATAGGATGCATTTTATCTGGGATATCAGTAGGCACGGTTCTCTTGGGAGAGGGGATAAAAGTCAAAATGTGTTCTTATTTAGAATTCATTAACTCGTCGTCCGATTTCATGCATTCTTTTTGTTAGAAACAGTGTTGCAAGATCGAATTTGACTAAATCAGTAGACAGACAAGTAGAAAATTAATAGATTGAAGAAATAATCTGTAGATTGAAGAAAAATATCGATAGATAAAGGGTAGGTAAGTTCCTATCTATATATTTTTCCAAGACGCACCCATTAGTAAAGTTCCTACCTACTAGGTACCTAAGTAGGTAGGAACCTAACTAATGAGTGCGTCAATGCCTATTTCAGGCAAAGTAGGTAAAATGTGCAAATGGTCCATGCGATATTCATGGACATGATATTTGGTGGTTTAGCTGGTACAGTTAACTGTACCACCAAAGTTTGGTTGGAGTAAGTGGTCCAATTAAACTAACTAGACCACAGAATTTTTTTTTCTGTGGTAAACAACCAACTGAGCCTACCTACTAACGAAAAAAAAATACGGTGGTCCAGTCAAATGGATCAGGAGCCCAATTCTGTAATAAAATGGCTTCACTATGACAATGGAATCGTCGCAGAATCATCACATAGAATCCTTAGATTAATAAAACTCCAGATAGTGCGTGCGAGATAAATTAATAGTTTCAAACTTGACACTTTGACGCGCGTCTCTCCATCTGCATTCATCATAATTTCTTTCATCTAAGGTAGAATACCAAAACGTTTCATTCTTTGACGATACCCCTGTCATAGTGAAGAGATTAGTTTAGCAGAATAGGGCCCTAGCTGAACGGAACCATGAGTAAGAAGTGAAACGAGTATGTATGACACTTCTTAACACTGACGCTGGCCGAGTCGTAGCTAAAAGTCGTGTGGATAAAGAATGGGATTGAAGATGACAACATACCTACTATCCCCCGTAGACTCTACACGATTTATACACAGTTTAACTAGGTACCTAAATAAAGATACTTATGTTAGAAGTGTAACAGGTCCAATTCTGGCCATCGAAGTTTTTTTGCACGGCGTTTCATAACATGAGAGAAGCTGTGGTTAAATGTGAACTTAATTAGTCGGCATGTATGGCAATCGCGAACGAAGTCGCGGGTACAGCTAGTCTCATAAATGTGACGATGTGGCCGACGATGTATCGCGTAGTATAGAAATTTATATCGATTCATTCTTGTCTCCAAGAGGTTATCTTGTAATGAATAGTTACACTTACAACAATTTCTCCTAGAACAATTTATTCCCTAAAGAGTTTGTGTAGTTATACCTACTCAACCATTTTTCGCAAAATTTGTTTGTTTGCATAAAACCATAGAATACGCAAAAAGTAAAATTTAATCAAATTAAATTACTAACTGTCAAAACTGTATGTGATCGTCATTTTGAAAATATTTTTAGTCGTAATGAATTGCATGCCGTGCACAATTTATTGAGTAGGTTTTACTGGATTTTCCAAGGATTATTTACTACCTACCGTCATCTTCGTATGTAATACCTAGTGTACGGTTGGGTTGGGCCCAGATCGTTCCAACTGTTGTCCTGTACACGACAGGACAGCCTGTGGACCTTAGAAACAGGGTGTTTTGTTTCAAAGTGTCAACCGTCACCCCGTGACATATAGGGTGTCAGTTGTTACTCTGTTTCTAATTGCTGTATACATGTAGATATGTTACGGGCTGACCTGTTACACCTTGCCTTTACTTATGAGTTTCATAACCATAAATCAATTATTTATTTGCAAGGTTTATATTCTACATGTCAGTCAATTTTAGTCATGGTCATAGTAAATTTTAGTAATGTATTTTCCCTTTCTTTTTGGTAATGTATTTTTCTCTCCCTCTCTCCAGCTCACCTGCAAACTCTGAATCTGCAAGCGTCCTCCTTCCGCGCTCTATGCCGCAACAACTCGCTGGCAATCAACCCCGGTGTCATCGTCGACGACAACTGCGCGCTCGCGCACGTGGTCGATGCGGAAGTCGTCACACGGAGGTCAGTTAACAACTATTTATTACTAACTTTCTATTTTTAAGTGGACGTAGATTCGGTTTAAAGAACTTTATATCTCATAAAAACATTACAGTTTACTTAAAATGAGATAAATTTAAACAGTAACTGTGTACTAAAACTAACTTTAAGTAGGTAGGTAAATAACTCCTGGGATCTGAGACTTAAATTAAGTACTAATCATAACTAATTATGTTATCTAATAGTGTTCTAATTATGTAGTTAAATTTATTCTATCGGGTAGACATGTGCTTTCAACATATTTTTGTACTTATGAATGCTATCACATTCTTTTATTATATTTGGTAAATTAGATTCACTGAGCAGGCCTCCTCCAAAGATTAAAATTATTATTAGGTAATTTTGATTTATGTGCGATGTGAAGAGCGTCGCGAGCGAGGTGACACTCGCGCTTCATTCTGGCTTGCACGGAAGACCAGCGCTACGGCGGCAGGACTTTCCTGCCGTAGTATTAGCTGAGTGTTAGTAATTTTTGAATGTTGTAACGGTAATTATTTCATATATATATTGTTACTAGTTTGCACGCGTTGTTTCTATGGAAAGGTTTTAAGGTTATTTCTATCCCATGGGAACTGATTTATGGGATATAAAGTTATGTTTGATTCCAGGGTTAGACTTACGTGTATGCGAAATTTCAGCCTGATCCGTTCAGTAGTTTCGGCGTGAAGAGGTAACAAACATCCATCCATCCATCTATCCGTCCATCAATCCAAACTTTCGCATTTATAATATTAGTGTGATACAAATACAAAATCTTTATCAGGAACAAAACAAATAGTATAGAGTACAATTTTGACTACTGCAGAAGTTAAAAACTGTTTAGCAGAGTCACCGCCCTCCTCCACTAACAAAATAATTATGTTCCATCCTAAGACTTAAAAAAATACCTAATGTTAGAACTGGTGCAGTAAAATAAAGACATGAATACTTTTAAAGATCGCCATAAAACACCTTCGTAAGCTTTTACTCACGTTACGTGTATGATATCCATAGAGAAGCGATTTAATTTTGACGACCTTCGTGGCGCAGCATGCGAAAGTCCGCCTGCGACGCAGGAGGTTGCGGGTTCGATTCCCGCCTCGGAACAAATTTGTGTACGATCTGCAGAAATTTGTTCCGTTGGTCTGGGTCTTATCTATGTAGGTATAATAAAAAATATCTATCTATGTAGTGTATTGTATTAAGTATATCAGTTATCTAATACCCATAACACAAGCTCTGCTTAGCTTGGGGCTAGATAATGCTGTGTGAATTGTCCAGCGTTATTATTATAATTATAATTAGCTGTATCTGACACTCTTCTTGTTAATACTAACATGACGCGCGCGCCTCCCTCAGAGACGACCCGCTGTGGTCCAGTCTGAACGTGCTGCTGGACACGCTGGAGGAGCAGTTCGGCACCAACGCGGGCGGCGGCGCGCAGCTCATCAACCTCGAGCTCTTCTCGGCCTTCGACCAACGCTCCAACCTGCTCTTCAAGGTGAGATACAACATTGTGACTTCCACTGTTGATCACCCTCCTCCTTGCAGCCTCTCATACTGGAATACTGGAGGGGGTGAATCGTGTCATAATCCAGAAGCAGCTCATCTAGTACGATAGGTATTACGCCATCTGCGGCTCTCGGCGACTAGTACCTATTGTTTTTGACGTGTTTCAATAACCATATTTTATCGCCACACATACGTCGACTGCTGAACATGCAATGATCCACCAATTTGCCTAATTGGTGATCGCATCGCGGTGAATGATTGTGAAAATAAATTGCATAGCCAACTATAAAATAACTTCAAAATCGGTGGAATAATGTCTGTATGTACTCAGGACTCCACGATCGGGCTGACGGAGCCCACCAGCGCGTCCCCGCACGCCGCCGCCTCCAACTACATCGAGCTGTTCCGGCACCTGGACGCTTGCAGCGCCGCGCCCCCCGCCACCACCCCCGCGCCAGGCCTCGCCACCACCACGCGGGCTGTGTTCTCGCTGCTAGTCGCGTCTGCGCTCGCTAAGATTGTCTTCAACTAGGTTCCTACAACACCAGGTCACTGTACCATCAAGTGTCGAAAATTTTGTTCGTATAGTCTTATTTGGTAAGATAATTTTGAACTAGGTAGGTAATAAAAATCATTTTATATCCGGGGTCCAGCTGGTTTTGTACACTTACGAAGGTTGATTTTAGCTAAGATCGTCTTCAACTTCGTTTATCTAATAATCTAACCAAGCGGTATCACTCGCTTCTGGCCATAGACCTCTAATTGTTTCTATAAGCTGATTGAATAATAAAAATAAATAGAAATTCGGGGCCCCAAATCCAATTTATTTTTCTAAACCAAGATAATTTGTACGCATATTATGTAAGTAAGCTAAGCTAAGGTAATTTACTCTTCTTCCCCATCCTGTGTGTATTTTATTGTAACGAATTTACCACCTAAACAGGTAGGTGTAGCTACCATTTTTATTTTTTTAATGCATGTTTATTTATCTTATTTCATTGATAATTGAGTTATGACTAGGTACCTATTTAAGTAAATAGATATTTCTATCGCCTAGATAAGGTTAATAATTATGCTCTGTAATTATGTAAATGTGTTTTTACTTTTGATTTACTTGTCTTGATAAAGTTTTCTAGAATAATCGCTGTTTTAATGAAACCACATTAAGTTGACGTAATATTTTAGAATAAATAATAAAACATATTTAAAAATTAAATATATCTACTGAACGGATCGGGCTGAGAAATTTTGCATAAGTACATGTCCTAATCCTGGAATCAAACATGGGCTACTTTTTATCCCATTAAATCAGTTCTTATTATCCCTATCCATATTTATTTACAAAAGTATTTCTTCAATGACTACTAGCGCTACTAACTGCAGCGGCAGCGCGTGAAACTAACTTTATGACTAATAGACATCAAAAGTTCAACTGTAATGAAGAGATGGCGCCACCGGTTCCTAAAACCCATAAAAATATTTTAATTTATCTTTTCACGCCTGGAAGGAAGGAAGGATCATTAATTTAATTTGGCAAGGATTTAGATGGCAAATAAAATAACGTTAAATTAACGTACAATAAACGAACATCCCCAATTAATTACCATTTATTGGGAACGATCGTTTATTTTATTCCACTCTGTAGGTATAAGTTCGATTAGTAGGTAAGGTTTTATTTGGCTAGCCAATGAGGTTTGTTTATAACATCATTGTGGCTAGCTATATCTATATAAAGGCTGTAGGTAGATTTCGTTGAAACATTAACACAACTAACCACCGTGCATTGGGCGGCTACAGCCTATAGAATAATTCAACCTTTTTGTCTGGCAGAGTCGCACAACAGCAAAAAGTTTGTCCACAAATGAAGTGATTTCATCTGTCCACGTATAAGATGATACCTACCTAGTTGTTTTTATTATTGTTTTCGAGTCTACAGATCTCATCGACATCTTTCCATTCGCGTAGAACTATTAGAGAAAGAAAACTCTCTTTAAGCACAGATATAATAATACTATACTAGTAGATACTTTAAGTTTCCTTTATTAAGGCGCCACCCCGACCCAAATAAGCGCCACCACCTATTTTTCTTTATTCTGTTAAACGAATGAATTTTCTAAAATCGATTAGCCAGTTTGTGAATCCTATCATAAACTTTTTTAATGCCTCTCTAAAAATAGTAGATTGTTTTACAAGGGACTAACTAAACCATCCCATTATATACAAGGTTGTTATAGTCCCGAGCGTAGCGAGGGAGATGACAAGACCGAGTTATAATGGGTGGTTTTGGCCAGAGTAGTTCTCTGTGATTGGGATGTGTGTGATAATATTTTGTGATTTGGAATGAAGAAAATTCTAGAGATTTAGCGCCAATACCATCTTTTTTTTTAATGTCTATACCCACAACGAAACAGTTCGCTTTCTACCGTGAAGGAAAAAAACAACCTTCATAAAACATCACCAAGAAGGTTCTATTTTCAATTTTGAAAAAAAAAGATTGACGGAGCACCAAGAAGTCGAGTTTTTATGTAAGAGAACGAATGCTTTGTACGGGCTGATGATTTTAGACAAAAATTAAAAATAAAAAACACTTTTTAGCCCTAGGTATTAAACTCGAGTTTTAGGCCCGCTAAGCTACACTATTATGATAACCTTTTTGAGCAAGAAAAGTTAAAAATTATTTATGCCACCATGGTGGCCAAAACGAGCAACTCCGCATCGCAAATTCGCAACCTTTATGCAGCTTTATGTAATTTTTACCTACGTACACTAAATCTATATATATAAAAGAAAGTCGTGTTAGTTACACCATTTATAACTCAAGAACGGCTGAACCGATTTGGCTGAAAATTGGTGGGGAGGCAGCTTAGAACCAGGAGACGGACATAGGCTATGTTTTATCCCGGAATTACCACGGGAACGGGAACTACGCAGGCGAAGCCGCGGGCAGCAGCTAGTAATTAATACAAACTAAAACATTTACAGGGACTTAAAAAAAAGTTTATGCTAGTATTCACACAAACTGGCCAATCGATTTTTTTAAATTCTTTCTTTTAACAGTACAATAAGATAAAATAGGTGATGTGATGGTGATGACGCTGTTTTGTGTCGGGGTAGCGCCTTAAGAATTGACACAAAAAATGCGTCGGTTGTCGTAACGAAACGTAGTAGATATACCTAGTATCACTAGGTATCCCTTGCCATCAATACAAGAGTGAAAAGGACAGCTACTACTTTCAACTTTCAACAACTTGTGCATGACGCGCCGCTCGTAACCAGTTTCACGGTGAAAATGGCCGCAGCTAGTTTTTGTTGAACAAATATCGGTATTTGAATTGAATCAGTTTTCAAGGTATGATGTCAAATAATCGACGAAATATCAGCCCTTTGTGGAATTTTTTCACGAAGATTGGTGACTCCGAAGCGTGTAGGGCGAGTTGCAACCTCTGTTCCAACGTACTCAGCTATAAAAGCTCGACTGGAAACCTGAATAGCCATCTAAAGAAACGACATGGCGCTTCTTACAATCAATTGTTAAAAGTTATCAAGAAACGCACAGAAGACAAAAGTGGTAAGAATAATAACAGTTGTGAAACCGTTATCCGAGTAAAACAGTTATTTTATGGTACTATCGCTACCTACCGCAGTAAGTACACACCTACTGATAAATTTATAACAACACTGTTGTTTTGTTCCGTTAATGACAATAATCACTCAAATGAAGCATTTTGCCCAAAGATCGTATGACTACGTTCCGTAGATTTTGCCCTTGTCCTTTCTATAGGTACGATCGATCCTGATAAATAAAATGATTCAGAACACAGGTAATATTACAATGTACTAGGTAAGTACCTACTTATTTAGGAGTTTTGGACTAGAATAGATACGTAATATAATAACTGTAATAATAAGATAAGGTAAGTACCTCTGTAATAAAATAAAATAAGGTAAGTACCTACCTTTATTTTAGGCTGTACCTAGGACAGAATTTTTTATTATCCTATACTGTCCCACTGCTGGACATAGTAGGTACTATAAAATGTAGGAAGACTCAGTGGAAGATTAATCTGGTTCGTTGTCAAACCATTTTAGTGTACGCTGAATGAAAATGTTAACTCTTGACCTTTTCTGCATGTAACGAAACGTTTTAGCGCAACGAAATGACAGATACCCGACTGTCACTGTCGACCGACGTGATAATTTCTAGATTTAGTTGCGTTGCATTGTAAAACCAATCGTTATTTTCGTTTATAAATTGTTGATTCGGTAACGTTGTGGTATTTCGGTGTGTAAAAGTGAAGTGATAATGAGAAAGAGCGGGACGAGGACGAGCAATGTCGTATGGCGTTGTTTCACGAAACAAGGGGACTACCAAGCCGTGTGCACGATATGTCACTCTACTCTGAGCTACAAAACGACTACAGGAAATCTAAGGCAACATGTGCGAAAACAACATCAATCTATGTATAGAAAAATTTATGGAGCGGAGGAAGGTACGATAGATGGTGAGAAGTGCTTGCGTAGCTACGAACGATGTCCTTTTAGGTTACCTACCTACCTCTTATTAGCACAGAATAACTAGGTACCTTACATAAGTATAAAGAATAAGAATAAGAAACATTTATTTTACTTTTATTTATATTTCTTTAATTATACTTTTTGTATTGAAAACCAGTAGGATAGTTAGGTAACTATCCTACTGGTTTTCAATACAAAAAGAAAATTAGAACCTACTAACGTACCTAAAATAGGTACCTAAAAGATCAGAATCGTAAGACAACCAATCGATGATAAACTCAATTTAAGCTACCTAAAATAACTAATGAATCTATTTATTAGATTCATGAAAATAACAATATTAAGTCCAACGCAACGTTTGCATCGTTGCGTAGGTACCATAAATCGGTGTTGTTATTTCGTTGAAGTTTCTTTAGTTATTCGGATAGATGGCGTTAGTAGTACCGTTTGGAATAAAGAAGTTTGGAAACTAAAAATCCTTATACACTGATAAAAATAGCTTTTACGACAAAAAAACTTGTACGTAGGTAGGACCTATCAATAGTTTATTCGAACTTACAGTAGGTAGAACTTTTAATTGGTAGGTACCTACCTAGGCATGTACCTACCTTCATTGCAGGTTAAATAGTAGAAATTAGACATACCTAATATCATTACTACCTACTTGTAAACAGTTTTCTTTTCTTAACTCACTTCTTGTAATTATTTAAACACAATATACGTAGGTTACCTTGCCACAGCTGTTTCCTGAAATTAAGCAAATATTTTGACGACATGTGCTGCCTACTAGACAGGTACGTCATTATTGTTGTTCATCGCAGTAGAAACTACTGCTTTTTCTGTGGTGCATTCAAGAAAGTTCTGCTGGTGCGGCTAGATAGCGCCAGCGGTCACTAAAACATGAAAGATATTTTCAAACTGGTTTTACAACGTTATTTGCCAATAACGAAGTACCACTAGAAATTGAAGTTTTGTGGTTTTTACATAGGTACGGGTACAAAGGTACTCGTCGACGTTACTAGGTAGGTATAACGTTTATAATGCGACTCTCCTAACGCGGTTATTAATAAAATATTGATATTTTGGTTGGCAGCTAGGTACCTATTAAAGGTTATATTAAGACGACGCATTGAAGATATTGGCGTCAGGGATTTCAACTTTTTTCAGCAATTACAAGACATTCGGAATTTATTTTTTATGTTTTGAATTTTTCATGTTTTTTACTTTAAATTGGTAGTAGGTTTTCACGATTCGTTAACTTTCATAGCAGAAAAAAAAATCACGAAAACTGCTCTATAAAAACATGGTTTTTAACTTTACAGGCAAACGGAACCGATTTATGCCTCTAAATTTTCTGTACAAATAAGTTTATACACCCCCTTCAAAATGGTGGTAGGATTTTTCATAATTACCAATAGTTTTTATTTTAAACAAGAATTACTGTTTTGGCGCTTACGCCTTTTCGTTTCAAGCTAGCTCTCGCCTCTGTTTGTATGCAGGCGGCCCAGTGGTGACAAGTTAGGGGTTTTCCCCCTAAATTTGGCGGTAAAAAATTTAAACAGGGGCAATTTTAGGGGTAGAAAATATTTGGGGTTTTTTTTAGGGGGGCCCTGACATAATCTGCAATTAAATAAAATTGAACTAAGCCTGCGTATATCTCATGCGTAAAACGGAACGCACGAAACAATCACACATGTTTGTATTGGTTGGTATTGCAAAGCCTCGTTCAAACTTCACATCGTATGGTCCGTCCCTCTCACTCAAATAGTGAATAAGCGGTCAGTGAGAGTGATGGCATGACCAAATCCGGCAACCAACCATGTAGCGTTTGTAATTGTTTGTTTATGACTGTCTATGACGACGGACGTGTTGTGGTTAGTTTTCTTGGTTTTCTTACATTGTTTTGTTTTTGTACTTCACTTCACTTACCAACTGACATAACAGCGTCGTCATCTGTTTAGATTTTTAGCTAATACAAGTACAATACCTACCTACCGTTAGTAACTAGTAGAAGCGGTAGAAGTGACAAAAATGCCGAAAGAAAAGGATACTAAAAAGTATCAGCAAAAGTACACCAAACTATGGGAGGCAGATCCCGCATTAAGAGGTTAGTTTATTGTTTCTTGTTTAGTTTTTGTTCTTCATAAAGTTACATTTATAAGCAATGTTAGTAATTTCATTACAATTACACAGGATGTCGGATTTCAATCAGCTCAAATGGTTAATGGCCCAGGTTAACGATGATGACTGAATAGGGAATATACGGATTTTTTCCGCCCTCTATCAAAGTATGTATCTATATAATAGGATGATCAAAAAAGTCATCTTGTCTTGAGGCATGCATGGTGTTGTGTTGGCATGTTTCGTGTTTTAAGTATATAATGTTATGGTGGTTGGTTGCACATGTCGGTTTTTGTTCTTGTCGTAAAAAATATTATTGTTCATTAAGGCGATGGCGGGGACATAATGATAATGATGCACTTGCAACAATTCTTACATAGCATGCGATGTTTAAAGAGCTCTAACCAAGCTATAACCCGACCAAGTAAAGTGAGACAAATTCGGAAGAAAAGCTACATAAAAACATTTTTTGTCTACTTGACTTGGTCGGTTTGTTGTGTTGCCACTACTAAATTAATGTTACTTTAATGGGGTGTCTGTGTCTACTACTAACATAAGTTGATGTACGTTTTATTAATTAAAACTTTATTGCATGATACAAATGTAAAATACAAAAGGCGGACTTAATGCAAAAGGCATTCTATACCAGTCAACCACTGGGCTAAGCAAAGCAAGCTATTAATACAAAATAAACGATAATTTTGATTTATCTATTCAGCTTGTTAACTAATACCAGGATTAGAAAAAAATTAACCCTCTTATTGTTTTTTTTTTCAGATTGGCTTACTCCTGATCCAACTAGCGAAATTGGTGCTACTTGTAAATACTGTCGTGTAACTTTAAAAGCGCATAAAAAAGCTCTTTTAGACCATGCAAAAACAGCTAAACATTCGAAATCCGTAGAATTGAGTCAGACAGCTAAATCATGTCAAAAAATAACAACTGTTATTAAGCCAATCTTATCAGAAGCAACAAAGATAGCTGAATTAAAAATAGCCGCCTTCATCGCAGAACACACCGCACTATTAACTGTTGATCATTTAGTGGCAGTAGTTCCTCAGTTAGATCCTCAGTCAGATATATTGAAAAGTTTAAAACTTCATCGCACCAAGTGTTCCATGTTAATTAAGAATGTGCTAGGCCCATGTATGCTTAATGATTTAATTGAAGAAATTGGCGCTACTCCATTTTCGTTAATAATAGACGAGAGTACTGATTTATCAACACAGAAGGTGTTATGTGTCATGATTCGATTCTTTTCCATCAAGAAAAAACAAGTTGTATCAACGTTTTACAGACTAATAAAATTAGTGAATTTTGACGCTAAAAGTGTTTACAACGCAATTAAGACTCAACTAGAAGAAGATGGCTTAAATTATAAAAATATGGTTGGGATTGGAGCTGACGGTGCAAGTGTGATGGTCGGCAAATACAATTCGGTCACTGCGTTGTTTAAAAGAGATATAGAAGATTTAATCGTAGTGAAGTGTGTGTGTCACTCTCTACATTTATGCGCCGAGAAAGCTGCAGAGGAACTACCTCGTCAGTTGGAGTTTCTAGTCCGAGAAGTACACAATTGGTTTTCCTATAGCACCAAACGCTTGGAACAATATAGAGACTTGTATGAAAGTATGAACGAAGGAAATCGGAACCCTATTAAAATTCAAGGGCTAAGCGGCACTCGTTGGCTGGCACGGTATGCAGCTATTGATACTATTTTAAAACAGTGGGATGAATTGCAATTGCTTTTTTCTTTAGCGCAAACCCAAGATAAATGTTATATGGCTGAGCAATTGTATGACATAATGAGACGACCTGCATTTAAGGCATACTTGGTTTTTTTGAGAGACGAATTAAAACATGTTACTCAAATTAACATGCTCTTTCAAAGTGAGCACTGCGAACCAACTAAATTATTGGAAGACTTGTTCCTGTTATACAAGAAGATACTCCAAAAACTTGTTGTACCATCACAATTGCAAAAAATACATGACGATGAATTAGCTGAATATAATTTTCAGTCATACTTAATGCATACAGCATCTTTAAATCTTGGATACGACTTTGAAGAAGTCTCAAAAAATCTGGTAGAAAAAGATTTATTAGATGTAAAGGAGAGATGCAAAATTTTTTTGTGTACTATGGCTATAGAGATGCAGAAAAGATTGCCAGAAAATTTGTCTATCCTGAAAATGATTACAGTTCTAAAACCCGAAGTTGCGACATCGCAAGTAAAGCCAAGTTTGAATTATATTTTGCAGAGATTCTATCGAAGTTCTGTATACGGGAACAAAAATGACATAGAAGCAGAATGGAACCAACTACAAAACAAATTATGGATAAACGCATCTGGGTCATCTGCTGAATTTTATGCTGAAGTATACAATGATTACGACGCGGGGAATCACAAACGCTTTGAAAATATTTCAAAGTTTGCTATGGCGTTATTGACGCTGCCTGTATCCAATGCATCAGTAGAACGTGCTTTCTCCACCTATGCAATTATAAAAAATAAACTAAGAAACAGGTTATCGCTGAAAATGTGTCAAAACATCATGATGGTCCGATTTTCCCTTCAGCGAGAATATAAATCATGTGTATATTTCTCACCAACTACCAATATGATAAAAAAATTCAATGTGCGAATGTACGATTACAACACAAAATCGTCAAATGACGAAGACGATCACGACGACGATATAGTGCTCGAAATAATTAACAATATGGTATAATATGGTATGTTAAAAAGTAAAGGATAAAAAATGGTTACGGACTTTATTGTAGACCTTTTTAAGGTGTACTATTGTACACCTTAAAAAGGTCTACAAAAAAGTCCGTAAATAATGTCCTACAGTATTCTGTAGGACTTAATTTGATCTATCTGGTAGGGTTCAGCCAGCGAATGCAATGTAAGCGCCAAAAAAAATTGTTTATTTACTACTTCACATTTGAAACCTTAAAATTATCAGTGTATCTCTATTATATTATGCTTGTAAATATATGAACCTTCCTCTTGAATCACTATCTATTTTAAAAAACTGCATCAAAATCCGTTCCGTATTTTTAAAGATCTAAACATACTTAAAGACAGACAGACAGAAAGCGGGAGCGACTTTGTTTTATATTAAGTAAAGATCTGACTGTTTTTTATTTTTATAATAAAGTTTCAATTTCATTATATGCGTTTTTTTATTTGTGAAAAGGCTTTTACAAAAACTATTTCGACAGAAACTCAAGTATAGGTTAAAAAGAGATACATATCATTCATCATCATCATCATTATCATCAGATGCAAGCGTCTCTGTCGGTTGTTGTGATAATTTGCAAAGTTTAAGGCTGGCCATACACGGGCAGCTCGAGCAGTTACCTAGTGATCAACATACGGACCACTCTTGCAGTCAAGAGTCAACAGCTTGAGGCTGCCATTGAAATTTCAAATCAGTGTCATCATGGATTTTGAAGAGCGCGGAGGTAACTGCGCGATAGCAGTCGACAGCTCGAGAAGTCGGTGTCAGAGCCTGGTGACCGCATGATGAAATTTCACCGTGCTGCTAACCGCCCGAAGCAGTTGCAACTGCTTGAACGGTTCGTGTATGTACGTACATGGAATTCTGTTGTTCACTATGCAGTCGCAGCTTGAAGCAGTCGATGCTGACTGCTTCAAGCTGCCCGTGTATGTAGGCCCTAAGGCTTTGGGGACTGTTCTAAGCTCTCATGTCTCTGAAAAAATTGAGAAGTGATTTGCACTATACAAAATAGAAAACTGAAATAAAAATTTTAGGGGTTTTTAGGGGGATTTGAAAAAATACTTGGGGGTAAAATTTGGTATGGGTTGGTAACACTGAGGCGGCCCCCTTCAGTCCGCTTTTGACCATTGTCAGCGTCGGACGTGTGCCAATCGAGCTCGCCTCCCGCGCACAAGTTGGTCTCGATTGACACATCATCAATATTATCTACTGAGTAAAAAAAATCTTATAAATTATTAAAAATGGGAAGAAAGATGATTAAAGTTTCAAAAATAAAGATGAAAGGTCTGTATGTTGAAAAATGTAAAGAAATGGTAGGTAGTAGTAGAAGTAAACGTTAAAAAAAAATTCCCTAGCACTAGATAGGTACCTAGTGTATCCATAGCCGTGAATCAATATTATCTTGCGAGTAAAATCATAAGCAACACCTTGAAAACATCGTGAAGAAACGTCAAATATTTTGCCTACCTGCCTCTGCCTACCTAGGTATCTATACTATCTATCTATCCTATCTATCTATAAGGTAAATAGTATTATAATAATTATAAAGTTTATTTTGTTTTTTGTTCTTAGAAAATAAAAACCTAAATAATTGTCCGAACAAAGAAAACCATGGAGTCGTCTTAGTCCGGAAAATTAGACCAAAAAATAGGGGTGAGGTTACAACAATTCGCACCCAGCTGAAAATTTGTAGGATTATTCAAAACCCCATTATAAATGAAATGTGAAAAGTCCTCATCGATCCGACACCTGAATTTTTTTTTACTAGGGGTCAAAGATCACTAAAACGGGTTTTTCGCGATTTTCAGCAAAACGGTAAGTTTTATCATAAAATTATCACGGTCAAAAATTGTAGATCAGATAATTATCTACAAAAAATGTTTTAATACTTTTTTTCCTAAGAGGCACCGTTTTTGAGATATAACGATTTACTTTTTTTTACTTTAAAAACGCAATCAAAAATCCTCAACCTCAACAGCCTGTATAGGTCCACTACGGGACGCACGCCTCCCCCTGATAAGCGCCTTATTGGCTTTTATCTCAGGGAGGTAATGCCCATAATCCCCACGCTGGGCATGCGGGTTGGGGATCGCAGTTTGGTGGTAGAATTGTTCTGCAGGGGGTGCTGCTGCAAACCCCCGGTGGATATCCCTTAGTCGCCTCTTACGACACCCGCGGGAAGAGTGGGGTGGTGCAAATTCTAAGCCGGCACAACACAGCTCAAAAATCAAAGCCGTTTATCTCCGAATATAATCTAATATAATATCACCACCAAATCCTTCCACCCATCGCAGTCCTTGGCAAAGTTTACTAATAGTATTTTTAGGCATGCTGAAAAGGATCAGAATGCACTTCCATGTTATTCTGAATTAATATTATATGTTAAAGTTATTTAATATAATTATATCAATATAATTTTAAATTTAGTAAACACATGTACGGTTTTACATTACATATAATATGTCAGAATTTTATAATACAGGGTGTTAGTCTAATCAGTGTGCCGTGCTGAAGGAGATCATTATTCAGTGAACAAACCAAGCCGCAAACGTTTTTTTGCAGGATTTTAATTTTATTACAAATCAAACATCAAATGTATAAAAAACAGTATAGAATTACAAAACAGCTTTATTTTGCGCCAGGCAGCTAAGGGCGGCTCAAGGCGTATCTGGCGTGGTAGGTAGGTGGCTTGCCACCCCGCTCGCTCATACTGCGCTAACCGGTAGCGCATATTCACAGCCAGGATGCCGTCAACATTTTTGCCTGCCTCTGGTCCAGGGTTTATCCCTCGTTTAAAGTCAGTGACAAAGTATTCAATCAAATCACTGCAAAACATCGAACAAAACCACAAATTTTTCACGGCTCGCTCCGCTGGCTAGTAAGATCTTGCCATTCTGTGTGTGGTCTAATGCTTCAGTGGCGGCGCAAAGGGGCACGGAACTCTTTAAGGTAGCTTGCCCCCATCAACAACCTCGAACATAAATAACTACGGCTTGCTCCGCTTAGCTCCAGTAAATGTCTTTAAAAAAATCCCGCGGCTCGCTCCGCTCTCCGTTCATTCTATATTGTAAGTGATCTTCCTATGTTGTTGTTAGTCTTTAAAAAAACATAAATTGGTTCTATCTTAGCTACCTTGTCATTGCCAAGAATGCCACTGCTACACCAATTACAAAATAATCTGCGGTTTATTACAAGCGCCGGTATTTATTTTGTATTAGTTTCTCAACAATTTTTTCAGCTGCAGCCGCCAAAAACTCCGAAATTCTCAGAGCCCACTCCACTCACAGTTATTTATTTTATACAGGGGTATTGGTACCCCCCGCCATTCAATAACTTTTCTTTTAAGAGGCTTTATTTGAATATAAACTTACTACTTCATGGGTTCCGGACAATCCTATATTTTAGTACTGATTTAAAAAAATTAAGAATTTGAACCTGGCGTCTTCACGAACGTGTTCGTAGAAACTGCACTTCACGCAGTAAGCCTATGCAGGTTTAGGTTAAAATAAATAACTTCGGAGTAGGCTCTGAAAATTTTTAAAATTCTCCTCTTACTTTTTTGTCACCACCCCGTGAACCACTCCATACCATAGAGTAACAAACATTTTGGAGACTCGATCCGTCGTTATTGGTTTTTCATATTTTTATTGTCTTATTAATTGTATTATTAATAATGTTATTCGAATAAGTAGTTAATAAGCTATCGAAGAGACTTAGTTCTGCAGCGTACGCAGTCAAAAAAATTCGTCATCTTACAGACGTAGATACATCTAGACTTATTTATTTCAGCTACTTCCTTAGTATTATCTTTTATGGTATATTGCTGTGGGAAACTCTGCAGATATTAACACCGTATTTGTGCTGCAGAAGCTCTCTTCTGACGAACAGCTCTCTGTTCTTCCAATGTATAATATGGGATCCAGAGACGAGATACGTGATAAATTCAAAGAAATAAACATAATGTCAGTACCATGTCAATTATATTCATGAAAACTTGTTATACACTCATAGAAATATAAAACAGTTCCCTAAAAATAGCGATAAACATAATTTTGATACTAGAAATAAACGTAAACTAGCTGTGTCCACAACTAGGGTACACAAAATTAATCTTATCACTAAGAGCGATCTCTTCAGATTATCTAGCTAGAGGATACAAAGGCTTGGGACGGGTTTTTCTCTAACTCGAAAAATAACAATTAACAGGCTAAAGGTTACTTTGTCGCTTTTTTACTTTAGTCTACATACCGAAGCGACAGAAATAAAAAATATCATTTTATATCCTTAACAGTGGTTAATTTTGTAATTTGACCTTTTCTAAGTGTACATTTATTGTACTTGTGGAAATAAAGAGCTTTGACTTTGATTTTGCGCACTCAATAGACCGAGGTACTGGAGTGAAAGTAACCTCAGCAGTGGTCCAATCTCCCCATAGCGCACAGGCATGCGACCACTGGCGAGTTTTTTTTTATTTCTAAGAAAAGATAGCGAAATGGGCAGCTCCTATACCGTAAACATGTACTTAGAGGTCGTACGCGTTTTATGGAAACTATCTGCTTTCTCGCTCGCGCAAGACGACGTTTTTAAAGATTTTTAGTTTAAGTGTGTTACTGAACATGTGATTCGCCCATTATTTTAATAATATTAAATATATAAATACCACATTTTGAAATAAAGTTTGAACTTATCGTGATCTTTGTAAAGATAAAAGACAAATACCTTTCGTTTTTAAAATGATAAGTTATGTCTAGTCGCAAACTTTAGGTACCTAAACAGACCAGCTACTTATTCGTATAAAATTGTTTTTTAATGTACCTGAGTAATGTCCGGAATTTCGGAAAAAATATTTTCGGAAGGAAGTCTCCGATTCTTTTCACTGTTCCTCGAAGTTTAGGTAAGTAAGCCCTACCTATTCCTATCACTGCTAATTACCCTACTTTTAGTTAGGTAACCTAACCTACCTACCTACCACGCTAACGAAGTTGCGGGTAGTATCCGTGCCGTCAAATTATGTTTTTTTTATCGGTATACTACCGCCAAAAAAAGCTTGCCTATAACATTGTAAAATATTCAAATGGATATAAATAAATAAATAAAGGTAATGCGACTCCATGACGTCTTGTCCCAGCGCGGCAACGCACGACTGAGAAGCGCGCTAGTTACGGCGGCGGCGCGGCCCGACCGACGACGACGGCACGATTGCAAACCGCGTAAAATTACCGCGGGGTATGTGCTGCTTGCGGGGAGCTCATGGGGGGCGTGGCGCCCGATTTCAAATTATTGTTTATCAATGCGTCGCCTTAAAGGGTATATCTCTACATAGTACCACGTATTTGACAAAAATTTCACTCAGGTTAGTTTAGTAGCTAAATTAGGGCTCGTTCGGTTAATTGATAAGTACTTATCAACCTAACAAACTAACACTACCTACCTTCCAAGAACGAAGAACAAAACAAGGGTTTAGTGATTTGATTAGATTATGTAGATGCCTACCTACCTACCTTTGTAGGTAGGTAATTCCTAAACCTGACTCATCTAAGAATACACGCGTCTAATTGACGTCAAAAACGAACTCCTCGACGCTTCTATTAATGAAAAATATAAACTCAACGAAACAGTCAAGTTACTGACTAGGTACGTGATTTTATTCATCTCGCCATAACAACTCTCCCTCAATCTGAAACCAGTCTTACTTCTTTGCAACAAAGCTTGCAATCGCTTGAACTGCGACCTTGTTTACATCGCATTCCAATTTTAAAACGATCCACGTACAACATACTAGAATCTATTCTCATCTCTTAAGTTGAAACAGTAAGGTTTATATTTCAATGAATATGAAACGTGAGATGTTGGGAAAAATAAAGGCAAGTACATAGAGAGTTTGTTTTGAGCGGCGAGCTGGCAACGCCGCGCGTATTGATCAAGTCTATAATAGGAATGAGGCTGAATCTAGATCTTATGAGATTGTGTAACTGCAGCTACAGAAGAAATGGGAATCTTGTCGCTAAGGCAATAGGTTGCCTGCTGACTTAGCTAGGTACTTTATGTGTGAATTTCTAAAAGAGAAATAAAAGAAAGTCGCTCACCGCACCTCTAAATTGACTCAGAAGTAGGGTTGATAATGTCTCAGATATACCTAGAGCTAGACGGGACCAAAACCGTGCCCTGGTGCATGTAAAGATAGGTAGGTTAGGTACAACTATGTAGTTACTACTACTGCTATTGCGTCGCCCGTTTTTTTCCAAACTTGACTGGACGCATCGCTGGACGCTCTAGTGAGCGTTTTAACAAAACAACAAAATACCTAGGTAGGTAGGTAATTAAGTAGGCAGGCAGGCACCATTAGTCCATGATGCTTTAATATAAAGGTGGTTAGACCCCTTCAAATTTTAAACATGATTATATATTTAGTACTTATTTGTTATTATTACCTACATTTGAAGTGTTACCTACTTATTTATAGAAAGTTTTATGTGTCTAGTGTCATATTATTGTGGTTCAAGAGATACAGCCTTATCAAACGAAGAGCACAAAGAGCCAAAATAACCCCTGTAATTTGGATGTTTATTTTATTTTTATTAAAAGCGGCATGATAAAAACACATTCTCAAAAAAATTAAACTGTATACCTTGTACGGTTCATGTCATGACATGAGATACAGACCTCTGACAGACGACGGTCGGAAAGTTGAGGCTTAGTAATATAATAGGGTTCCGTTTTCACCCTTCGGGTACGGAACCCTAAAAACCAAAACATTTGTAAACAATCTAAAGTTTTTTGTTTTTATTGTGCGTAAGCTTCACACTATGGCTAATTTTCGACTCCAGCGTCACTTGACCTCGTGGTGTAGTTGGTTAGCACATTCCGGTACTGACGGAAGGATGCGGGTTCAAGTCCCGCCGAATTCGTAAATTTTTGCGATGTTATTTAATTTATTTGTATATTACCTATTCAGTACTTTAAAAAAACTTTCATACCGTCGCGTCGTCGTCGATTTATACGAGGTACCTTACCTTACCTACCTATGACCTACCTTACCACCTACTAGCCACGCCTACTACACTTGCGAGCTTTAAACTGGAATCGCTTCAAGGGTTGTTCAAGACTAATTTTTTGCAATTTCTTTGCAGTGAAAGTTATGTTTTCCCATACGCAGGATTTATTGGCGACGATAAATTTTGATTTTATGCACGATAATGTCCGCTGCCACACCACAGCAGTGACTAGACAGTACCGACAGACGTCTTCCATGTCGGCATTCCCACACTAGACTGGCCAGCCCTTATTCCTGACTTGAACCCAATCTGACATATATGGGACGAGCTAAAACAGCGGATACGAGGGAGAAATCCAGCTAATCCAGCTCCGGCGCCGATAGAAGCCGATAGATGCAACTTCGACCTATTGCAATAATTCCCAAAATTTAGGTAGCCAATTTAATTAATTTTAAATCTTCTTGATATCACTTGAAAGGTACAAAATTACCTTTCAAATGATATACCACAATCTATAGTTCATTGTACATAAATTGTAAAAAAATAGTTTTGATCAACTCGCGATGAAAGAGATTCCATTTTAAAGCATTTAAGTCTTTAATTCAATAGCAATTTTCAAATAAGTATAGAAAGAAAAAATAAAAAATCGTCAACCGATGTCGAAAATCAAATTACAAATGCGTGCCGCCTACCCTCTAAACACAAGCGTATTGATTGGGTGGGAAATCCCCTACAATAATAAACGCTGGGTTAAACAAAACGGGGTAATCCCCGTAAAATATGTACAAGAAAAGAGTGGCCAGCATTTAAAAATGAAAAATCAAATTATTACATTACATTATTATGTAATGTAATAATTTGATTTTTGCCCTTGGCCTAGCCCTTGGTCGGGGAACCAAACACGACCATTTACCGGCCCCTGGAGAATAGAGCCCATTCTCTATCTCTCACTTGGGTAATTCCTGCTTGGCGCGTCCACGTCGCGGGGGTGGTAACATCTACACTTTAGTAGGCCAAAGTGTATGGTGGCTAAGTACAGGCAGGGACCTAGTTCTACGGGGTATTGCGTAGACCCCTACCCAGGGGAACGGGTGAAGTCCAACGGCAGCAAAGGCGGAGAGGAGAATCCTTAGTACGGCGGAACTGGCGGAAGAGACTTTACCGGTAGATGGGATGATGATGGGCAGCAGCATTATCATTACTAGAAGATAGCGTGAGACAATTGATGTCGAAGCGGTTCTACTAGAGTCATTCCAAGGCGGAGTCAAAAATGACAGTACGGCTGGAAACTGCGATGATGGAAAGCAAGAGGAAACTACCATCATTATTATATTCCTAAGAAGTCATCTCTTGACTTAACTCCAAACATGAACGTACAAAGGAAAGCAATGACCCCGAGTTCCCGGCGTCCCTTTAATGGGACAGGGGGGCTAAGAATCCCCGGGAGTGTAGAAAAGAAAAACTATTTAAAAATTGGAACGTGGAATGCTAGAAGCCTAATACGGCCAGAGAAACTGACTAACATAACTATGGAATTGGATCGTTTAGGGGTCGATGTAATGGGACTTAGTGAAACAAGGTGGTGTGGCAGCGGGAAAAAGCATATAGACAACAATACTATCATCTTTTATTCTGGAAAAGATGCACGAACAGATAGCTATGGCGTTGCCATTGTAATAAAGAAACACCTAGAAAAAGCCATTAACAACTTTGTTCCACTTTCAAATAGATCCATGCTTATTCAGTTAAACACCAAGCCAGTGAAACTTAATATTATCCAAGCTTATGCGCCCACGGCGGATAAAAATAATTCAGAGATTGAAGAGTTCTACCAAGAACTGGAACAACTTTACAACCTAACTCAAAAGGAAGACATTACCCTGATATTGGGAGATTTTAATGCAAAAATCGGAAGTGGAGAAGTCGTTGGTGTGGTCGGAAAGTTTGGACTGGGATCAAGGAATGATAGAGGAGATGTGTTAGTTCAGTTCTGTCAAGAAAAAAATCTTGTGGTTGCAAATACTCTTTTTCAACTACCACCTCGAAGACTTTATACGTGGACGTCTCCTGCTCACACGTCCACGCATATCGTACGTAATCAAATTGATTACATATTAGTCAACCACAGATTTCGGAACAATATATCCAGCGCTAAAACATATCCTGGGACAGACATAAGCTCAGACCACAATCCTGTAGTAATTCGGCTCAGATGTAGACTTAAAATCTGTAAGATAGCAAACAAACCAATAAGAACCAATGTTGCATTGCTGTCCGATCCTGTAGTAAGAGCAAAAGTCCACATAAAGATTAACGAATGGGCAGTGGATAGGAAACAGGACAAATCTACAGATGTGGAGGAACTATGGAAAAGCCTCAAACACGCTGTTTCCGATGTTAACATTAACATACTTAAGCCACCTCTACTAAAGAAGAGAGAGCCATGGATGACGGATGCGATAATAGAGCTGATCAATGAGAGACGTTCTTATAAACAGTCGGATGAGACCAAGTACAGAGCTCTCAATAACCGAATTCGACGGGAAGTTAGAAAAGCTCACACTAAATGGCATGAAGACCATTGCGCTTACATGGAATCTCTCATGGCAAAACATGACGCATTCAACCTACACAAGGAGATCGAGGCCATGGCTGATATCCACAAAAAGCGACAGCAAACTTTCTTGGTAGATGGTGCAGGCAACGCGATTCTGGACACAGACCAACTAAAGAAAACATGGGAAGAATACATTACAGACATGTTCCACGATAACAGTCGGGGTAGCGTACGGAGTACAACTGAAGCAAATGGACCAAATATACTGAAATCGGAAATGTTATTTGCTCTACGCAAATCTAAGACAGGTAAAGCAGCGGGCCCAGATCAAGTTAATGTCGAAATTCTTAAACTTATAGAATCAGACCATATAGACTCATTACTTCATCTCTTCAACAGTATTTATGACACAGGTGTTATACCACAGGATTGGTTAAAGTCGACATTCATCACTCTACCTAAGAAACAAAACGCAAAGAAATGTCAAGAATATCGGACAATAAGCCTTATGAGCCACGTTTTAAAATTATTCCTTCTTATAATACATCACCGCATAAGAAGAGAATGCGACTCTCAACTAGGCGAGAGCCAATTTGGTTTTCGAGCAGGAATGGGAACCAGAGAAGCTCAGTTCGCATTGAACGTGTTAGTGCAAAAATGTCGTGATATGCAACAGGACGTGTATCTTTGCTTCATAGACTATGAAAAGGCCTTTGACCGTGTTAAGCACGAGGTACTCATTATGTTATTGAAAAATATAGGTCTGGATAGCAAGGATATACGTATTATTGAAAACATCTATTGGCAACAAATTGCGACGGTAAGAGTTAATAATGGCGAAGAAACTGATGCTGTTGAGATCCAGCGAGGAGTACGTCAGGGATGCATATTGTCACCTCTACTGTTCAATTTGTATTCAGAGAGCATAATCAACGAGGCACTCGAAGACGCTTGTGAAGGAATCCTCATCAACGGCAGAAGGATTAACAATCTTCGTTACGCTGATGACACTGTCCTGATAGCTTCTTCTGAAGAAGACCTTCAAAGAATTGTGAGTCGAGTGTCTGAGTGTGCTTCTAGAGCGGGACTTCGTATGAATGCATCCAAGACGAAATGCATGGTCGTCTCTAAAACAGCGGACCTACAGTGTAACATTCAAGTAGAAGGTGTCAATCTTGAAAGAGTTCCGAAGTATCGATACCTAGGATCCTGGTTAACGAACTCATGGGAGAGCGACACCGAAATACGTGTTCGCATCGAGATCGCCAGAGCAACATTCGTGAGAATGAGCAAAGTACTGTGCTCAAGGAGATTGAACATCAAACTCCGCACCAGAATTGTCCAATGCTACATCTGGCCAGTAGTTCTGTATGGCTGCGAGGCATGGACAATAAAAGAAGATCTTCGCAAACGAATAGAGGCATTTGAGATGTGGGTTTACCGTCGCATGCTGCGTATAAGTTGGACTCAAAAAGTCACGAACATCGAAGTCCTCAAACGAATAGGAGTCAAAAGACCTAACCTGGTAAGAACCATCAAACAGAGAAAAGTTGCCTATCTCGGACATGTCCTACGACATGATCGATACCAACTGCTGCAAGTGATCATGATGGGGAAGATACAGGGTAAAAGAGCAGTTGGTCGGAGGAAGACTTCCTGGCTACGCAACATACGGCAATGGACTGGCATTAAGAAGGCAGAAGACCTATTCAGGCTAGCCCTGGATAAGGAAAAATTCAAGAGGATGACCGCCGACCTTCAGTAATGGAGAGGCACTATAAGAAGAAGATTATTATGTAGGTATAGGTATATAACATGAAACAGATTTCTTTAACTTTATTGTTTTCTTTTCACACAACTCAGAAGAAGTTAGAAATATTTTTGATGTGCCTCATTTATGTCGAATAGTAATGTCGAGTCGAGATATCGACTATTCGCCAAAGTGAATGGCGATTAATCGGCATTCGACTATTCGCTATAACAACTATTCGCGGCAACTCTAGTAAGTATCTTACCAGTAGGTACAGTACCTAGACCTACGTGTGCAGTAGTAGTACACGGACTTTAAAAGATTTACCTACCCCACCTACATGTTAATTCAATGCAAGTCGTTAAAAGGCGACCGTGCACCCATCCGTGCCGTGTTGTAGGGGCTCGTCGAAGGTGTAAGACTTCAACTAGGGCTGGTCAGGAATGATATCCAAGTAAAAACACTTCAGAACACTTCAAATCGGTATATTCAACCGAATACACACAACTACGTTCTTAATACAAAAGTCACTGCACTGCACTTAATAATTCACTTTCGTTATTTTCCTTAGGTCTTGTTCACTGTTTGATTGCTTAGAACTGAATAAATAATCTGCCAAAGGGCTCGGTTTATATACCTATTTCTATCCTTTCTGGATAATTCTACGCGTTTCCGGAAGCTATACCTATCTCTTTCTTTATTCTAGAAAAATTTTCTGTCCTTGTCTTTCTTTTCGATTCGTTCGAGAAATTAATTGTCTATAGATACATAAGTAGGTAGGTATAAGCGAGCCGGACGCTAGCAACTATTACCTATTCTGTTTACCTAAAAATAATGTTCGATTTTGAACTCTATTTCAAAACAAAACTTCAAGAAATTTCCTAGCTATAATGAAGATATTGTCCTACACAATTTTGAGCCTTATTCCTTCGGCATAATGTCGTCGTTGCTAACATTCTCCCCCCCAGTGCGCGCTCCAACAAGCACTCCATCTAACTGAAGCGACGACGTATTGGGTACAATGACGATGAGGCGAGAAGTAGGTTTCTTCATGATACCACCCTTTGTTCGTACGTCGACGATACGTGTTCGACCATCAGGACCAGGGTATGTTTGTTCTATGACTCCTCTTGGCCAAGTGTTTCGTGGAAGAGAAGGGTCTGCTACCAAAACTGTGTCTCCTATTTGAATATTCGTAATTCTTCGGTTTTTTATTTTTCGAGGCATCAGTGTCGGCAGATACTCTTTTAACCACCTCTTCCAAAAGTGGTCAGCCAATCTTTGTGCTGTCTTCCAATTAGGACGGCCGACGAGGTTTACGTCATCGGATTCTCCGAAAATTGCAGCTCCGTTAGAGCGGCCAATCAAAAAATGATTTGGAGTTAAACTCTCTTCTTCTCCCGGTTCAGCGCTGAGATGAGTAAGTGGCCGAGAATTTACTGTGTGCTCTACTTCTGCTAATAAAGTAGAGATTACCTCCTCTGGTGGGTTTCTTTCATTCAGGACCGCAGCGAGAGCAGTTTTCACTGACCGCACTAGTCTTTCCCATGCTCCTCCCATATTAGGTGCACCTGGTGGAATAAATTTCCACTTGAATCCTCTATTTTCAGCAGCCTCAATGAGGTCTTGATTTCGGAGTTTCTTGGCCTCTTCCTTGAGTTCTCGTTTCGCTCCAACAAAATTAGTGCCATTGTCAGAAAACAGTATCTTCGGGCTTCCTCTTCTCGATGAGAACCTTTTCAGCGCCATTATCATAGAATTCGTGCTAAGGGATGCAGCCAGTTCGATGTGAATTGCCCTTGTTGTGAGGCACGTAAAAAGTACACCCCAACGCTTTTCTTTTCTTCTGCCAATAGTTACATATATCGGCCCAAAGTAATCAACACCAGTACATGTAAATGGTGGCTGATGATGTGCGAGACGTTCTTGAGGTAAGTCCCCTAGTGGTGGCATTTCTGGTTTTTGTCTTCTGATTTTGCACAGCTGGCATTGATGAGCAACTTGTCGTACTGCGTCGCGTAGGGATAGTATCCAAAATCTCTGTCGTAGTTCATTAATTACGGTGGCGTGGTTTCCATGGTGTAGATTTTTATGATAATGTTCAATTATTAGCTGTGACACACGGTTTTTTCCATCCAGGATTGGTAATTTAGGATTTTCTTCGAAGTCCCGAAGCTTCGCTGTTCTAGTATTGAGACGCAATATATTTTCTTCATCGAGCGTCACATCTATTTTCTTAAGACGGCTTGAAATTTCAAGCGGCTTGTTTTTATTCAGATTTTCTATTTCATTCTTGAATGATTCTTGCTGGCTGTAACGAATGAGAGCTAATTCAGCTTTCCTCAAATGTTCACTTTCGATAGGTAGCCAGTTTTCTCGATCCCGTTTTTTAGACGGTGTTTCTTGACTCATTGATTTTCGGCGGCATAAATCCATGAACATGTATATTCTTGCCGTAGCTCGAAGAAGGCGCATCCAGCTACTGAATCTGCAGGGATCAGGCAGACTCGGGGAAGTGGCGATTCTTGTTCCGGCACAGGTAACTTTTTTCATTTCGTCATGGTCAAGTTCTCGTATTTCCTCTTTTCCAATATCCTTGACTGGCCAAGTAGATTTGGATTGATATAAAAATGCAGGCCCATTAAACCATCTTGCTTTGCTGTCGAAGTCTTTCGGGACGTTTCTGGTAGCGTCATCTGCTGGGTTTTCTTTAGTTGGAACCCATTTCCATTCATCTGGCTTGGTGATTTCTTCATCATTATCTTTCATGCGGCAATGATTCACGAAATTCACGGGGGCTGTTATTCCAGAATGAAAGCCGTGGAGTACCCATCCCAGGCTCGTGAGTGATGCGACAGGTTCGTTTCGTTTTCCCTTCTGGATTTTTCTTGATACGATGAGATCCCAGTTATCTTGCCCAATCAGCAGCGCTGGTTTATTTGCTTCATAGAGGAGCTTTTCTTTCAAGTTTTTCAAATGACTGCACTTTTCAATAGTGTCCACATCGATGCACTGAGGTGCCAGTTTTAAGTCTTCTATGGTGTGCACCCCTTTCAGCATTCGTTTATCCGTCCTAAATGCTCCTTTTATTTTGAGATTCATTTTCTCGGAGTCTTTCGTTTCTATATTCTTTCCACCGACGGTTTCTATTATGAGCGGTTCTGCTTTTCCGGTGGCTCCGATACGACGGGCAACATCTTTATCAATCAACGACACTGTAGAACCTTCATCTAATAGTGCCAAAATTCGCGTAGTCCCCTTCGGTCCGTAAATATCTACAGGAATCATTTTCAGGTAGACGCTTGCTGTTTTGCCCATCGCATAAACGGATGTCATGACGTTTGCAACTTCTTTATTTTCCGTCGTTGGCTGAGTTACAGACGACGTCTCACTTGGCTTGTCTGGTTGCGTTGACGGTGCTGGTTCTCGACGAGATAGCTCCGAGTGCAACATATTGTGATGAGGTCGCTTGCATCTCTTGCACGGCTGTCCTTTGCAATTTGATATCATGTGTCTTCGACGGAGACACATGAAGCATAGCCGATATTTCTTCGCGATCTCCCATCTTTCGTTTGTTGAAGCTTCTTTGAATTTTTTGCATTCTGTGAGCCAATGGTCTTTTTCACAATGGACACAGAACTTTTTCGTTTTCTCAAGCACCGTTTCCTCTTGATCTGTTGCAACATTCACTTGGTGACGTGGGTGTCTTTTCTTGCTAGATTCTGGAGGAGCGTAAGCGGCACACAAGGATGCTTCTTGATTCAAGAAGTTCTTGATCTTTATCAATTCAGGTTCTTCACCGCTGCGTGCTTTGAAGTCGAACCATCGAATTCGGTACAACGACGTCAATTTTTCAATTATTTTCTTGCTCGTTTCTGGCGAATGCAAGTATTCTGTCTTGTTCAGTGCGCTAATCGTCGTAACTGCGTTATTTATGTGGCTTGCAAAGACACATATTTCTCTCGGCGTCTCGCCAACTCGTGGCAGGTCTTTAATTTTCTCAATTTCAGCGAGTGCGATTTGTTCAGGTCTTCCGAATCTTTGTTCTAGGGCATCCACAACATCGCCAGGGTTAGAGGCCACAAACAAAAGACTTCTGACGACTTCCCTGGCTGTCCCTTTGATGGAATTTCTAAGGCGAGCCATATTCTGTACGTCGCTGTGCTGGGCCACGCTGTCTAAATATGCTCTCTTGAATGGTAGCCACTCTTCATAATCTCCATTGAAGTTTGGAAGATCCCACACTTTTGTAGACTGTCCTGATCTAGAGGCACTTATGATGGCGTCGGCGAGTCTACTTATTTCACAATTATGAGTCGGTTTGTCCTCAGCAGATGGCACTGGTTTGTTCTCGGCAGGTGACATCGGTTTATTCTGAATTTGTAAGTTATTGTATGGATTTTCAGTAAACTTGGTCGATTGTTCGACCCATCGTTCCACCTGAATCGATCTTTCTTCGTCGAACTCATCATCTTCTGATTGAAGTTCTGATGGACACTGGGACCCAGTGACACTCATACGGGCCAAATTCGCGGCGATTGTAGCTGCTTTTTCTTCAGCTTTTACAATAGCAGCTTCAGCATCGGCAGCTTTAGCTTCAGCTCTGGCGGCAGCGACGGCGGCTTTAGCTTTAGCTTTGGCAGCGGCAGTGGCAGCTGCAGCTTTAGCTTCGGCAGCTTCGGCTTCGGCTTCGGCAGCGGCAGCTTTAGCTTCAGCGGCGAATTTAGCTTTGGCTGCTGCGGCTTCAGCTCTAGCTGTAGCAATCTTCGCTTTAGCCTCCTCAAGTTCTTTTTCTTCTAGTTCCCGAAGAGCAGATGACTGAGACCTCCTTGAGGATTTCATCGACCTTGGAGCAGGAACAAAGAATGCAGAAGAAGCTGACGGTGGAATCTTAGCAGATCCTCCAATGTTCTTCGGCTTTACATCACCAGTTGCAGGACAAAACGATTCCAAAGAAACAAACGGTGGAACATCTTGTTTTCCTCCAATATTCTTTGTTTTTGCACGTGCTGACCTCCTTAGTTGCCCTGGCAGCATTGCGGGGCTTTCGAATGCTTCCGCTGTCCCAGACGGTACAACTGTGCAAGGAGTTCCAATGGACAACGGAGCGGCGGTGTTCAAGTCAGCCAGCATGTTCAAAGACGAAGTTGAACTGTATTCGGCTCCCGTCTTCCCGGGGCAGATCGGTGATCTGGAGCGTACAATAGGCATTACGCGAAATCACTTCCTAATCCGGCTCGAAGGACCAAAAAACTGTAGGGGCTCGTCGAAGGTGTAAGACTTCAACTAGGGCTGGTCAGGAATGATATCCAAGTAAAAACACTTCAGAACACTTCAAATCGGTATATTCAACCGAATACACACAACTACGTTCTTAATACAAAAGTCACTGCACTGCACTTAATAATTCACTTTCGTTATTTTCCTTAGGTCTTGTTCACTGTTTGATTGCTTAGAACTGAATAAATAATCTGCCAAAGGGCTCGGTTTATATACCTATTTCTATCCTTTCTGGATAATTCTACGCGTTTCCGGAAGCTATACCTATCTCTTTCTTTATTCTAGAAAAATTTTCTGTCCTTGTCTTTCTTTTCGATTCGTTCGAGAAATTAATTGTCTATAGATACATAAGTAGGTAGGTATAAGCGAGCCGGACGCTAGCAACTATTACCTATTCTGTTTACCTAAAAATAATGTTCGATTTTGAACTCTATTTCAAAACAAAACTTCAAGAAATTTCCTAGCTATAATGAAGATATTGTCCTACACAATTTTGAGCCTTATTCCTTCGGCATAATGTCGTCGTTGCTAACACGTGTTATTTAGGTAGGTAAATTAAATAGGTAAATAGCCTACTAAGTAAATGTACTTACTTCGTTACCTAACTTTCGAATAGGTAACTGACCTAACCTAACGCTTGAGCTAGATCTTGGCTAAATGCCAAGACATACCTAGGTACCTAATGTCTAATGGTTAAATATAACCTCAGATCGTTTAAAGCAGCTATAAACGACGACTGAATGAGCTGTTTTTAACTCGACGCAAAAAGGAAGGGGTTTTAGGTATAAGTACCTATAAGTTTAACGTGTCTGTCTGTGTATCTGTCCTTCTGTGGTATCGTAGCTCCCAAACGGATGAACCGATTTTAGTTTAGTTTTTTTGTGTCGTAAATAATTTTATCCTGAGTGTTCTTTCTTATCTTAGCCATGTTTCATGAAAATCTGTCAAGGGTTTTTTAAAATTTTTAATTTTATTCTTGTCTATAAATAAATAGGTAGGTACCTATTAGGTACCTACTCTACTTTTACTAAAACTTTATTTGGTGCAAGCTGAAAGCAAGATAACTAGCCAGGTAGGTATCTACTTTAATATTATGCTACCCATGAAAATCACACAATCCCGTTGGTGGATTCACGCTAGGCACACTCTTCTCCACTCCACACATGCATTTTTGGTTTTCCATTCCACCAGCTGTCAAAAAGTCAGCTGCTGTCTGTCATGCATGTTCTGCATAGGTAACTCAGAACAGCTGGGAAAAGCTGGTTTGTGGTAAATGGGTTTTAGCTTTTTATTGCTTCATCATCATCATCAGCCTATATTAGTCCACTGCTGGACATAGGCCTCCCCTAATGAGCGCCATACCTATTGCTTACTTACGTAGGTTAGGTAGGTATAAGTAATCTGAAACTCGACGCTAAGCCATTGATTGAACTACTATTACTACTCATAATAACTCACTGCGCTAAGCAGTTTGGTTTGGCTACTGTATAGTACCTAACCTACCTACTTATTAGTACCTAGTACCTAGTAGGTATGAAGCATAAGTATAGTACCTAAGTATATAGTATTAAGTAGATATTCGTATCTATGATAATAATGTTGCCGAGGCAGTATGTAGGTAGGTGCTGTCAATATTTTCCAGGGTAAGTAGGTAGGTACTAGGTACTAGGGACATTGTAACAAAAATAAACCTACGGCAAAAGCCTTAACTTAAAATAGCCTAAGTGCCTGCCTGCATAAAAGAGATACTATGCCTTCAAAATGGTAAACAACTCCGCAGTTGTCCCATTTGACCAGCCGTCACCCCAACACGACGCCTATGCACACAGCGTAGATAACAGTAGGTGGTATGCACAACAACGGAAGAGCGGCAACGTCGCGAACCGGTTACGTTCGGTGAGAGCGGGCCCTTATTATTATTGTTGAGTTGCCCCTTTTGTATTTTGTGAAGCTTTTATTATCGAACTTTTGTAAAATAATCGATTAGGTATGTTATGTACACATGCTTCAGTAGCGAGTTTTTGCTAGTATGACCATGCCCACATGCATGTTGCGTTGAGTAACGGTGCACTACATAGGACAACATCATCAAACTTTTGATTATTGAATACTAGGTAATGATAAACCATTCTAAAAATGCACGCTCCCTCTACTAAACGTCATACAATCGGCGTGCATTTTATCTCTAGCCTACCCTACCTACAATGACATACTAAATAATCAAATCATAAAACATTTTTTATTTAATTCTACTTTAAATAGTTACAAAATCTGAATTTTTGCTTATATTTTTTTGGACTATTTATTTATTCCATCGCATTTTTGTTTAGATCTGGCCATCATCGGTGTAAGTAAAATTCGGAGTTTTTGAATTTAGACTTTTACTTTTAGAATATGGGTCTGGCTGATTCATTTAAACCACTTAGGTATGTAATTTTAATTTTGAATTAAAAACTAGATTTTTGAAGTTATTTTTAGAACAAGAAACGTTATTGCAAAAACCTACCTACCTCTAGATTACCGTTATTTTGTAATACGTAACGTTAATAACGACCTAAGACATTCCCTCAGATTAAAATGATGCCCAAAAATTTCTATGATGTTGGCCAGAACCTCACCCACGTAAATTTCAAATCATTTACGAAGAGAAATGGAAATAAATCGCCGCGTGGGCGTTTATTTGGCTTTTGGATCGAGAACATACCGAGATACGAGATACTCTATTATTATTTGAATTGAAATAATTTCCCTGATGTGATGTGTCATCGTTTAATTTTAAATTTTTGATAGAAGTAACGTCGACATGCGTAATAAGCTTATGTAGAGAGATGTTGCTCAATATGGCCCTTAATATAAAACACTTACAGAAAACAAGTGGGTAGGAGGTATGAACTTTGCCTACTTTATTCTTTATTTCTCTGCCGCTATAACAACAAATAATAAAAATAGAATAAGTACATTCGTTGAGACCGACCATCGAAGCACCACCGTCGGGCACGATCAGTACTTCTTGGATAGGTGACTGCGCCAAGTAGGCTTTTTGGTTTTTTTCAACAAATCCCTATTACTTTTAGCGTTTCTTTTGCGAAAGTTTTGTTCGATGGTATAAAATCCTCAGCACACTACTAGGCGACTCGCACTTGCTGATTTTATTATTTCTTTATCATCATCAACAGCATGGCTTCCCCCACTTTGTCATTAGGTACCTACTGAGAAAGTGGGGGAAGTACCTAAATTAATTAGCGATTAGGTTTTATACATAATAACTAACTAACGCACCTATTAATAGGTTATTTATGACGTAGCCGTAACTGTATGTTATTTCCGATCTAAAGTTACGCCTAATTTTAGCTCGAGTCGTAGCAGTTGTTAGTTGTGTTGATTCATTTCACAAACTTTCGTGTTTATACGCTGCGCCCCGCTTTATTGCATACCTTAGGGGTAGGTTTGTAAAATAAAAAAACGTAATTCGTAAAGATTGACTTCATAGTTTGTTTATACCGAGTTTTGAGTGAATCGAACCAAGGCATAATAATTTTCCACAAAAACTTAACATAATTTTTAACCCCATCAGAGGTTAATTTTTGAAAATTAGATTAGCCTATGTGTTATTCTAGAACCTAAACTATCTAACTACCAAATTTCATCCAAATAGATAACAAACATTCAGACAATTTTTTGGCATCTATACTAATACTAATTATTATAAAGTGGAAAGATTTGATTGTTTGTTTATTTGTATTGAATAGGATCCGAAACTACTGGACCGATTTGAAAAATTCTTTTACCATTAGAAGCCCACATAATTCCTGATGAACATAGGCTACTTTTTACCGCGGGAAAATGCTTCATTCCTACGGAAAAACGGGTAATAGAACAACGGGTAGTAAGAATGCAGCTAGTATAATATTAGTAAGACTAGCAGGATAATTAGCAAAAGTATCTTTAGCTGTTATTCTGTCCTGAAATTTAGACATTTCTAACCACTTACAAAACCTAAACCTCCTTTCTACCGACAGATGCAGACGAAGACTCGAACTCCTCCATGAAGTTCTCCTCCGAGATCTGGTCGTACTTCGAGACCGAGGGCGAACTAGCGCGCTGCGCCCTCTGCCGGCACGAGGCCGCCAACACGGTCGAGGACATGCGGGGGCACCTGGAGGAGGAGCACCCCGGCCTCATGATAGGGATACTTGGCAAGAAGAGCCATGTAGGTTGTTTGACTTACCTTTTACAAGTTATTAATAGGATACCTACCTTATGTCCTCATAGCCGCTGTGGTCGGCTAGGAGGACATCTCCCATAAATAGATTTCTGCGCCCGGGATAAGGCTTTTTGTTAGTCCAGGTAGCTTACTACCTATATGCAATTTGAGCTTGTTCATTTTAGTAGTTTGCGTGAAGAGGTAACAAACATACAAACGATCGCCTTTATAACACCGAACGGACACACAAGAAAAACTGCTTTGAATGAACAATATAATTATTAACTGTTGCAAAGGCGATCTGCAACACTAGTATTAAACTAACTGAAAATTTTCATTCACAAAAACCAGTTGCCTTTTTGAACGAAACTGAAAAACTACCTATTATCGGTAACGTTACATATATCTTGTAAGAACGTTACTGATCTCGTGAAGTTTATCGTTACTTCAATTGCAATCAGCTGCGTTTACCGCGAGAAAAAACCTTGTCAACGAGAGTGAATGTTAGAATGGTAATAACTGTTTAAGGATCTTGTTTAAAGACTAACATGTAGTTTTGCTTACAGGCAGAAGACGACAACGATGCAACTGACGATGAAAGAGCGGTCGACCCAATCGAAGAACATGTATTCACAGACGTTTTATACCTCGAACAAGAAAAACAGAGGCCAGCAAAACGATCGCGGCCTAGTCGAACTTCAGACCAGAAACATACAAGAACTTTAGAGCAAAGAAATGAACCTCCAACACAGAAAATCGAATACACAGTTATAGAGAAACCGAGCGACTCCAGGCCCGAAATCGAGGCATTTCTCACCTACATTAGCGTGTTACTCAAAAACGTTCCCAAGGAAACAATGCCGAAACTACAACTAGATATTATAAGTTCGATACTCAACGCGCAGATGGCAAACAATACTGTAGTTCCAGTAAATACTATTATACCGGTTAGCAACACGGTAACGATACCGGTTACGACTGTTGCGAGTGATAACGTGATAAATAACGGTAGTATTTTGCATACTGAAACCGCTAAATATCACATCACTATTGACAACGGGTTAGTCCAGAAATCCCCGTAAAATCCATGGGATTATCCGATGGGATTTCTTTGGCACAATTTTGATATAAAAAATAAGTCCTTTAATATCCAATTATAATTTCGTCGTTTCTGAAGTTAATTAGTACAACGTAGATTTAAGTAAAATTCTGTAGATATGGTACGTACGTTCTCCCAGCGCTAACTCAACAAATGGCCTGAGTAATGTTGTGTTACAACTAAAAAAAAGACAGTCTATTTCCAATCTTTTGAATATAACACCTAATGAACAACAAAGATGGAAAGACGTACCTAGACCGAAGTGCGACCAAGACAACAATACGAAATACGAACGCTAAACACGAGCGCCGGTGGCGTGGCGCCGGTCTGACTATGACTGAGGTGGGTGGACATAATTGGACCTAATTTGTGCGTTCCACTTTCGAGAAGTTAGTACCCAACCCAATCTTCGGAGTTTTAGTTACATCGATGTAGTACCTACACCTTTAAATTTATCATCTTTAGTAGTAGGTACTAAGTGCTTTTAATTTACAATACAAACAAAAAACTGCGAAAATTGCACTGGGATTCTGATTAAAAAGTTATTGAAAATTTTGTGTAGGCCTGACCTAACTACATCTTTGTGTAGCGTTGTGAAAACTGTTGTGTACCTACTTTGTAGTGAGGCACGTACAATGTTCGTCTCTAGGTAAATAAAGAATGTATTTTTCTATCTCGTGTTTTCTTTCTGAATTATTTCTGTAAGGTTTATTTTATTATGAAGTTAAAATAATATTTTACGTTACATCTAACTATTATTAGCTATATTGTGGCCACACCGGCCACTTTGCGTCCGCCAGTGTTTTCATCAAAGACTACATGCGCAGAACGGACACTCGCCGCTTGTGATAAACACTCTCTGTTGCGTTACCGACGACAACGACGGCGGCGCGGCGACGACGACGCGATGACGATAATTGCTAGCTAATGTCTGATTTATGATCAGAATGAGTTTGAAACTTCTAAATAAAGTAATCAATAATTTATTTCATTTATATAGATAAGTATCCTTTAACAGAGCGTTATTTTATTACCGACCGACCTACGCTTAGGTATGTGAGAATTTTCTAAGGACAGCTGCTTTTTTTGATACACAGAAAAAAAATTGTTTAACACTACGCACACACAGTTCTCCTGCTTCGATCTGGTACAGCAGCTCCGGCTTCGATCGCTGAAACTTTGGCAGTGAATGCGTTAATACAGTTCAAATCCTTGGTAGTACGGCGCGGGCGGTAGTTACCTTCGGTAATAATAGGCATTTTTTTGTGTGAGAGATTGGAGTCTCTGTCAGTAAACTTGATCTATGACGCTTCACTTTGACATTCAAAATGGCCGCCGCGACGTCGTTCGTTCATCGCCTTGTTTACAAGCTGCTAATTTTACAGCAGTGAAATACTGCTAGTAGCTGCTATAATTTATCACGAGTACAGTTATTTAATAAGTTATTAACGAAAATGTCTAGCAACAGGAGTGATAGTGATACCGATTGTGATTTGAATCCGTTAGAAGACGTGGAAGATGGGAGCAATCATAAAATGTAAGTGAATAGGTTATTTTCACTGCTTCTTTGGTCACTAATTTCGCAATTATTACTATGCTTCTGCCTGATGGACATCCATGGTGCAATGTAATTCACGTCACGAGCATTTCACGGGTAGCTATTAAATTAATAGTTTAATGTACGCTCTAATGTTTACTCTGTAATATTCCCTGTTCTTGATTTAAGATCTTTCCTTCAATAAATACCTACTGCGACAAAGGATCAGTACCTAAAGTAATATCAGTTTCAATAGATAGAACTAGTATCCACGTTATTCTTTATGTATGACTTATGTATGAATGATCTTTTTACGAAGTTATGACCAAATAACTAGCGAAGTTCACTGAGCGACCGTCGCGGGTGCGTGTGACGTCACTCGCTCGGTCACCGCGCCCGTTAACCGTAAATCTACATTCTCAACTAAAAACGTTACGGATCCTCATTGTATCTGAAACTCGACGCCAAACATGAGAAATTCAGGTCTTTTGTTTACAAACAATTTACATCGAACTTTGCTGGAGTATAGTTGAATTCATGGAGAAGTGTTGATTTGAATTAGAATTAGTATTTTTACCTAGGTAGGTATATTTGTTTGCGTATGTTTCGAATGCCATAGTAGGTAGGTACAGTTGGCGTAGATTCCTGTCTATTAGCTGATTTTAACACACTTGTGTTACCCGCTACCTGGCGGGTTCGATTCGATTTCTTCTACGCTCCGCGTTTCGTACCTACCTCGCTTATTTCTAATAAGCAAAGAAGTCTAGTTTAGTTCTTAACTTCAGTAAGGTAGGTATATAATATACCTACCTATAATCATCATAATCATGGAAACTCTGGAGAAACTCTGCCGATAGGAAAACTCGAAACAACACAATTCATAGCATGGTAGGTAGGTAGGTAAGTAAATAAAACATCCCGTTAAATATAATTAAATTATTCATCCAATAACTACTTAAATAAAGAAGTTATTTTAAATAATTAACATTGGTAGGTTTAGGTAGGTAAATAAAGTTGCCCGTTATAAGTGACTAGGTAGTTTCCGCCCGCGGCTTCGCGCGCTTTGTTTCTACGGAAAAGTTTTGAGGCTATTACTATCACATGGGAACTGGTTTTTGGGATAAGCCTAAAAAGTAGGGCCTCTCATATCAGACCTAGTGTTATTCCAGAGAACTAAACTACTTACATCAGGCAATTTCAGCCCGATCCGTGCAGACGGTTTAGCGCGTGGAAGTTATAATAGTAATAATAAATATTTATTCATAAAAAGGTTAACAAGCAGGTATTTAAAACTATAAGTTAGAAACTTAAGTTACAAATTATCTATCCATTTTAACTTTCGCATTTATAATTAGCGTGATTTCAGTGATCTAGAGAGGTTCAGCATAAATACGATAATAAAATTTCTGCCAATCATAGGTTAACAGGTATAATAGTTGTCTAGAGATGTCCTGCGTAATTAATTAATTAACGATTAGTACCGTTAACGTTGCAGTAGCAGCGCCGACGAGCCCAAGCAGCCCGCCGCTGCAGCGCCTCTTCGGCGGCGCGCCAGCGGCGAAGACGGGAGCAGCAAACTATGGGACATCTTCGATAAGGTTATTTATATGTTTATTATTATAGTCGTCTCAAGTTGTCCCTTATAAATATAAGGGACTGCAACGTTCATTGTATTATAAGTTACTAGTTTATGCCCGCGGCTTCGCACGCGTTGTTTCTATGGAAAAGTTTTAAGGTTATTTCTATCCCATGGGAACTGATTTATGGGATAAAAATAAAAAATACCTATGTTTGATTCCAGGATTGGACTTACCTGTATGCAAAATTTCAGCCTGATCCGTTCAGTAGTTTTGGCGTGAAGAGGTAACAAACATCCATCCATAAATCCAAACTTTCGCATTTATAATATTAGTGTGATGAACGTTGCAGTCCCGTTGACTAGGAAATATTAAATGCATAGGTGTATTATGGACTTTCATTACCATTATCGGCCTATACTAGGCGGAGGCCTATTGTGGGCTATTGTGGCAGTCATTAGGGGAGCCTAATGACTGCCACAATAGCGCCCTGTCTGCAGCTTGCCGCATCCAGCATCTGCCTGCAGTCTTTCGCAGTTCGTCATCCTATCTGGCCGGAGGGCGTCCTACACTATGTTTGCCAAGTCGTGGTCTCCTCTCAAAAACATGTTTACCCAACGGTTGTCCATTCTTCGCGCCCTAAGGCCTTGTGGACTTATGTTGTCTGAAAAAATTGAATTGATAGATCCCGGGGGAGCGCGGCATCGCCGCATGCCGCCTGTGCCACCGCAAGCTGTCGTTCCGGACCACCTCCACCAATCTGAAGAAGCACCTCGAGCACATGCATGCGCTGGAGAGAGACGCGGGCATCCTGCCCTCCAGGTGAGCTCTTGAAATGAAATGAAATTTATTTATTGTAGAAACTGTGTAGGTACAAAAAAGATCTTAAAAGCTAGGTGGAACAACAGTTTATCCATTAATTATGGACGTACAATATTTAACTTATATAACTAGGTAACTAGTATTTTATATGTGCGCGAGCTGCAAGCAGCTCGCGTTAGTAGGGCTCTGCCTTGCGGTGGTGGCTGCCATAGTGTTCGTTTTTAATTGTATTCCCCTTTTCGTAACCTACGTCTTTGATTTTTTCGAAATTGATAACCAAGAGTGGAGACTGCGATTAAAGAATGTCAGCCATCTTAGATTTTCAAATGGACATCTTTTTCGTAATCTACGAGTTCGAGTTGATCGAAAACGATACCCATATCAAATTCTTGGATGGGGGAGGGGGTTCAGGAGGCTGGGCGTGGGGGTGACAGCACGGCTCGCTTCACTCGCCATGCTGTTCCCCTATAGTCGCATTGCTGTTCGCTTCGCTCACCGCAATACGTCCCCGCTCGTGCTACCACAAGGCAAGGCTCGCTTCGCTCGCCTTGCGGTGTGACGTATTGCGGTTCGCTTCGCTCACCGCAATCCGACACGCCCGCTGTCATCAAATTCGCAATCCTCGCCCCCATGTTAGTCGAAAACGATACCCATATCAGATTTTTTGATGGGGCGGGGTACGGGCGCGGGGGTCACAGCACCGCTCGCTTCGCTCGCCGTGCTGTTTCCTCTGTAGTCGCATTGCGGTTCGCTTCGCTCACCGCAATACGTCCCCGCTCGTGCTGCCACACAGCAAGGTGAGCGAATTGCGGTTCGCTTCGCTCACCGCATTCCGACACGCCCGCCGTCGTCAAATTCGTAATCCTCGCCCCCATGTTAGTCGAAAACGATACCCATATCAGATTTTTTGATAGGGCGGCATTCGGGGGGCGGGCTGGGCGCGGGGATCACAGCACGACTCGCTTCGCTTGCCGTGCTGTTCCCCTGTAGTCACATTGCGGTTCGCTTCGCTCACCGCAACACGTCCCCGCTCGTGCTACCACACGGCAAGGCTTGCTTCGCTCACCTTGCGGTGTGACGTATTGCGGTTCGCTTCGCTCACCGCAATCCGACACACGCCCGCCGTCATCCAATTCGTAATCCTCGCCCCCATGTTAGTCGAAAACGATACCCATATCAGATTTTTTGATGGGGTGGTGTTCGGGGGGGGGCTGGGAACGGGGGTCAAAGCACGGCTCGCTTCACTCGCCGTGCTGTTCCCCTGTAGTCGCATTGCGGTTCGCTTCGCTACCCATATCAGATTTTTTTATGGGGGCGGGGTTTAGGGTGGCGTGGGGCTGGGCGCGGGGGGTCACGCGGGGGTTCCCCTGTTGCAGTTCGCTACGCTCACCGCATTCCGACACGCTCGCCGTCATCAAATTCGTAATCCTCGCCCCTATGTAAGTTGAAAACGATACCCATATCAGATTTTTTGATGGGGCGGGGTTCGGGGGGTGGTGCGGGCGCGGGGTTCACAGCACCGCTCGCTTCGCTCGCCGTGCTGTTCCCCTGTATTCGCATTGCGGTTCGCTTCGCTCACCGCAATACGTCCCCGCTCGTGCTGCCACACAGCAAGGCTCGCTTCGCTCGCCTTGCGGTGTGGCGTATTGCGGTTCGCTTCGCTCACCGCATTCCGACACGCCAGCCGTCTTCAAATTCGTTATCCTCGCCCCCATGTTAGTCGAAAACGATACCCATATCAGATTTTATGATGGGGCGGGGTTCGGGGGGGGCTTGGCGCGGGGGTCACAACACGGCTCGCTTCGCTCGCCGTGCTGTTCCCCTGTAGTCGCATTGCGGTTCGCTTCGCTCACCGCAATCCGACACACGCCCGCCGTCATCCAATTCGTAATCCTCGCCCCCATGTTAGTCGAAATCGATACCCATATCAGATTTTTTGATGGGATGGGGTTCGGGGGGGGGCTGGGAACGGGGGTCAAAGTGCTGTTCCCCTGTAGTTGCATTACGGTTCGCTTCGCTACCCATATCAGATTTTTTTATGGGGGCGGGGTTTGGGGGGGCGGGAGCTGGGCGCGGGGGTTCCCCTGTAGTCGCATTGCGGTTCGCTTCGCTCACCGCAATACGTCCCCGCTCGTGCTGCCACACAGCAAGGCTCGCTTCGCTCGCCTTGCGGTGTGGCGTATTGCGGTTCGCTACGCTCACCGCATTCCGACACGCTCGCCGTCATCAAATTCGTTATCCTCGCCCCCATGTTAGTCGAAAACAATACCCATATCAGATTTTATGATGGGGCGGGGTTCGGGGAGGGCTTGGCGCGGGGGTCACAGCACGGCTCGCTTCGCTCGCCGTGCTGTTCCCCTGTAGTCGCATTGCGGTTCGCTTCGCTCACCGCAATACGTCCCCGCTCGTACTGCCACACGGCAAGGCTCGCTTCGCTCGCCTTGCGGTGTGACGTATTGCGGTTCGCTTCGCTCACCGCAATCCGACACACGCCCGCCGTCATCAAATTCGTAATCTTCGCCGCGATGTTAGTCGAAAGCGATACCCATATCACATTTTTTGATGGGGGGGGGTTCAGGGAGCCGGGGCGGCGTGGGGAGGTGTCCTCCGTAGTCGCATTGCGGCTCGCTTCGCTCGCCGCAATGCTCCCCCGGGTTCAGGGGAAGGGGTTCTGGGGGGGCAAGGGGGGGAGGGTCACCGTGCTGTCCTCCGTCGCATTGCGGTTCGCTTCGCTCACCGCAATACGTCCCCGCTCGTGCTGCCACACGGCAAGGCTCGCTTCGCTCGCCTTGCGGTGTGACGTATTGCGGTTCGCTTCGCTCACCGCAATCCGACGCACGCCCACCGTCATCAAATTCGTAATACTCACCCCCACGTTAGTCGAAAACGATACCCATATCAGATTTTTTGATGGGGCGGGATTCGGGGGGGGGGGGGGGGCTGGGCGCGGGGTACACAGCACGGTTCGCTTCGCTCACCCCCACGTTAGTCGAAAACGATACCCATATCAGATTTTTTGATGGGGGAGGGGGTTCAGGGAGCCGGGGGGCGTGGGGGGGTGTAACCGCACGGCTCGCTTCGCTCGCCGTTCTGTCCACCGTAGTCGCTTCGCTCACCGCAATCCGACACACGCCCGCCGACATCAAATTCGTAATCCTCACCCCAATGTTAGTCGAAAACGATATCCATATCAGATTTTTTGATGGGGGAGGGGGTTCAGGGAGCCGGGGGGCGTGGGGGTGTAACCGCACGGCTCACTTCGCTCGCCGTTCTGTCCACCGTAGTCGCATTGCGGTGAGCGAAGCGAAACGCAATGCGACTACGGTGGACAGAACACGTCCCCGCTCGTGCTACCACACGGCAAGGCTCGCTTCGCTCACCTTGCGGTGTGACGTATTGCGGTTCGCTTCGCTCACCGCAATCCGACACACGCCCGCCGACATCAAATTCGTAATCCTCACCCCAATGTTAGTCGAAAACGATATCCATATCAGATTTTTTGATGGGGGAGGGGGTTCAGGGAGCCGGGGGGGCGTGGGGGGGTGTAACCGCACGGCTCGCTTCGCTCGCCGTTCTGTCCACCGTAGTCGCATTGTCCCCGCTCGTGCTGCCACACGGCAAGGCTCGCTTCGCTCTCCTTGCGGTGTGACGTATTGCGGTTCGCTTCGCTCACCGCAATCCGTCACGCCCGCCGTCATAAAATTCGTAATCCTCGCCCACATGTTAGTCAAAAACGATACCCATATCAGATTTTTTGATGGGGGTGGGGTACCGGGGGGGAGGGCGGGGGGGCGCGGGGAGTCGCAGCACGGCTCGCTTCGCTCGCCGTGCTGTTCCCCTGTAATCGCAGTGCGGCTCGCTTCGCTCGCCGCAATGCCTCCCGGGTTCAGGGTTGGGGGGGGGCGCGGGGGGTCACAGGACGGCTCGCTTCGTTCGCCTTGCGGTGTGACGTATTGCCACACACCCGCCGTCATTCAATTTGTAATTCTCACCCCATGTTAGTCGAAATCGATACCCATATCAAATTCTTGGATGGAGGAGGGGGGGGTCTTGGATGGGGGAGGGGGCACGGCTCGCTTCGTTCGCCTTGCGGTGTGACGTATTGCCACACACCCGCCGTCATTCAATTTGTAATTCTCACCCCATGTTAGTCGAAATCGATACCCATATCAAATTCTTGGATGGAGGAGGGGGGGGTCTTGGATGGGGGAGGGGGCACGGCTCGCTTCGCTCGCCTTGCGGTGTGACGTATTCCGACACACGCCCGCCGACATCAGATTCGTAATCCTCACCCTAATTTTAGTCGAAAACGATATCCATATCAGATTTTTTGGTGGGGGAGGGGGTTCAGGGAGCCTGTCGGCGTGGGGGGTAACGACACGGCAGCAAAAATATTTTGAAATGTACAAAATGATACCTTTCATTTGATACCCCATTATGACTCTGTAGGTATCTTTTAAAATTTCGGCATCACAATTTGTATGGAAAATATACATTTTCATTTTTCATTTATTTTTCTCTAAATCTGTACAGGCGCACGAAATTTATTATTATTTTAAATTTCAAGTTGATAGCTGCAGTAGTTTTTGAGTTATTAAGGAGGGAAAAAAGGACAGACAAAGCGAGACCATAAGGGTTTTGAAACCGATCTTTGATCTTCAAAACCCTAAAAATATAGAAAGATTATTAAAACAAACTGTACTTAGATTCTGTTTTGTTACAAAATGATGGTAAAAGATCACTAAATTTAATTAAGTATGATTTCGGAAAATAAATAAAAAGTTGATTTTTCAACAGTTTTTAGGGTTCCCCACCTCAAAAGGAAAAAAGAACTTTATTGTCCATCTGGCAACCCCCTTTTCTAAGGAATGCGTGGAGGTATCTTGTTGAAATTAACTTAAAATACTCTAGTCCGTAATGGACCTGAAACCGGAACCGGAAAAAATTACCTAGAATCATGATTTTTGGCAAGAAACAAGGTCTTATAATTATACGGAACCCGTGCAACTCGCACTTGACGTTTTAATTTTAGAATACTGACTATGTTTAAAAGAACCTGTTGACATGTCTGGGTTCTGGCCTCCAAAATCCGGGGTTTTATCCGGGGCCATATTTTAGAGATGGCAACCGTACATCAGAGCCATAGAAATCTTCAAACATTTATTCAACAGTTTCAATAAAAGTCATTTTATATTAATAATTATGTTTATTTACATGAGTTGGATAGGTACATTAATATATTTTTGTAATCTTATGCTTCCATTAAGGCTTGTTGGGTCGGAAAGCAAATTTGTGTTGTATTTCAGTTCTGAAAATGCAAAAAAAAGAATATCAACAGGTAAAAACTTGCACTTAGGTTCCTTCTTATATCAAATAACTATTTAGATTTATGTAAATAAAATTTTAAAAATAGTGGTCTCCTGTTGCCCGCTCTCCTATGAATGCTAGTATCCTCAGGAGTAAGCACTGTCGTAACACAAACATTCTACACCCATGACGCCTGATGAACAGGCACCCACATAAGATACACAATTAATTCTGGTTTTTCTGAAGCACCGAAACAGCAGCAAGTCTCTCGCAATGGTAGCGATTACATTATTTGTGTTGAAAGTACTTGTACTAATGTATTATAGCAACTTATTTTAGTAATTGTGAGAGACATATAAATAGTATTATAAATACAATCAAAACAAACTCTTGTATTAGTTAAAAGTCCTAAGCAAGGCTGTTATGCGCTTGCTGGCTTATAAACACACACACACACAATCATCTGCACTTCTTAGCTCTGGCCAATCTCAGCTGATGGCTTCGAAGACACCTACTGTTCCTTATAAACAATTATAGAAAAAAAAGTGATTTAGAATTGTTCAAACACAAACCAAATTAATAAACATATAAATTAATAAATTACTTACATTTAATTAAATTTAAGTGATACTGATTTCATTTTCATACTAAACAACATTTTCTCTTAAAGTTTAATTTCACCGATGTAAACTTAATTTTGATTATTTTTCAAACTTTGATTGCAGTAGAGATGATTAAAGTCTTATGTGTATGTTGCTAATAGTTAGTAGGTACATATTTCTAAAGCAAACCAGCACACTGCTGGTTGTTATTATAATGAAGAAATAATGTAAATGAAACTCACCATTTTATCACATAAGTTGTCAAATCATCACACAAAAACACACACTATGATGATAGATGCAACGGCAAGGCACATAAACTTTGCAGCCCAATTCTGATGATTGTGATCACTTTACGATGACTTCTATTTACACAGAGAGAATGATGTAATAGTTTCAACGTTTTCTTTTAATTTGATTCTCATCCGTAGTTTGTGTGTAGTGTACCTAGTTTCTTTCATCTAAAGTTTTTGGTAAAATACCAGAATGTACCATTGTCATAGTGAAGCAGAGGCCGAACGTTGATCATTGAACCAAAGCAAAGAAACATACCAAGTCATAAATTCAACATGTAGAAAATATTTTTGCCTGATAATATAGTGATACAGGATCAGAGATCTGATAGGTCATTAAGATACATACATGATAGGTCGTAAGTATTGCATTGGACAATATCCTTGAATGGAGTGACTGATTTATGCTACGATGGAGCATAAATTACAATAACTGACAAGCCCTTACGCGAGCCTGAGAAACACACTGTTCTGACAATAAGTAGGTAGTAGACGTGCGAGCCGCGCCGCTGTTGGCCCGCACCGCCCCGCCGCCATCTCTATCAGTCGGTGCGCCGACCAGCGACCACACCAGAGAATCTGTTCAAAACTCGCCAAGAATTAAGTCCTTTTCCTTCCTTAATAATGTCGTTTCCTACAAGATTCTGTGGTTGCTGTTACCAAACATCTCCAGCACTCTTGATTCACTGCGCCAGATTCAAAAACTAAGCTAGAAGTGCCACTAAGAAGACTTGATAGATAGATTGTTTGTCTGGTCGCTGGTCGGCGCGACAAGGGGCGGCACGGGGGTGGTGGCGCGACGTGGCGGTGGATAGTTTCCGACGCACCAACCGGCCGGCCTGTGTCGCCGGCTTTGGTGTGCACGTCTAGGCACTTACGTACCTACCTATCAATAGCGCCTTCGCGCCATCACATGCTAATCGAGGAATCTCCTCCTATGTCCACAGCTGAACGTGCCTCCCACAAATAAAGCAGGTAACAACACAAACACCACTTAATGTAGGAATTGAATTGACTCACCTGCTGTTACAGCGACTGTTGTGGTTTCATCAAAAAGGCGACTTCGCCTCGCTCGCTTGGGCACTTGCGTGGTGCTGGACCGTTTCATGATTTATCCTTGCCGAAATAACACAGTGTAACGACACGAAAGCTTTTATTTATCCAAAGAAAATCTTTTACGACAAAGTTTCTGTTGGAAATTTTGAAGAGAAAAAAGTGTTGCCAGCGTGCATAAAAACTTTTGGCTAACCAGCCAAATAATTTTAAAAAAACAACGATAATAATTTGTCCGCAACTCTTTTCTTAAATTTTATTTTAGTAAAATGGCTTCCACGCAGTATCTGTGTAACAAACTACCTACATGATAATATCAACACACCCGTAAAACAGAGTTGTGCTTTGTGCTTGCAATGTTTCGAACCTCACTGGCTTATGCTATGTAAAGTATGTATCTACACTACCTACCTAGGCACTTTCTTTTATGAGATGATACAAAATAATGTACGAAATAAGTAACCCTCCTCCGACTTCTTCTTCATAAAACCATTCTAATAAAAATAAATAATATTAAAAACCCATATATTTTTTGCCCTCATAATGCAACTAAACTAATAAATTTACCTATGATAACGTATCATAAGTAGCAGGTGGAGCTCGTACCTACTTATTAAGTTTTTCCTTAAATCTAATAAAAATATCAGGTGAAGGCCTACTCCAAAGCCTTTTAAATTTTCCCTATTCCGGGCTACTTGAAGCCACTGCAGCCCTGCCGTCCACCATATCCCGTCGTGTGTAGGTATCTTAAGGTCTTCCCTCTTGGACCTTCCCACTGTGTCATTGATCTCATGCAATGTAAGTATCTATATCTACCCATATTTCAAATAGGTATTACATTTACAATTCCAAACAAGAAGATCTACTCGATAAAATTCAAAAAATATGGCGCAGTCCGATTTCGAATGATTATCAAAATGAAACGTAATGGGTTCTCAATGGCAACACTACCAAACTCCTCGCGCAGGTGTGAAGTCCCGCTCAGTTTGCATAGTGTAGAAAGAGATGCCCTCTATTTCAAAGCAGATTGACGGCTGTCAACCATTTGGCGCTGTCTGACGGAAAAGTACAAGATGAAATAAACTTTATTGCGTTACAGCTAAAATCTAAAATATAAATGTACGATAACCATCAGTTTTTTGCACCTTCATGCAGCAGTAGGAAGGTAGGTACCTACCTAATATTTACAGGTTACCACAAGTTACCACAAGCAAGCATTAGCTTACCTACACAACAAATTACCTACCTAAAATATAATAATAATAATGAAAGGTCGCTCCCGCTGTCTGTGCTTAGATCTTTAAAAGTAGGTACGGTTACGTAGTACGTACCTACGTGTCTATGCTTATATCTTTAAAAATACGACACGGATTTTGATGCGGTTTTTTTTAATAGATAGAATGATTCAAGGGGAAGGTTTCTATGTATAATACATGCATAATATAGTAGAGATACATTGATAATTTTATAGTTTTCTAATGTGATGTCGTAAATAAACACATTTTTTTGCGCTTAAATTGCAAAAGCTGGCTGAACCCTACGAGAAAGATCAAAATAATGTACTACAGTATTGTACCCCTCATAAAGGTCTACAAAAAAGTCCTTGATGATAAATGCCTATCTCTAAGGGATAAACCACAATAACATATTTTTGAAAATTGACCTCCGTTCGTTCGCCATGCAGTGGGGGGAGGGGGGGGGGACAAACAACTTGATTAATGAGCAGCTCTACTATTCATTTCCGCGAAAAAAAAAACAAAATTTCCGACAAAATTTATGAAAAACGACCCTCGGGCGAACCCCCTTTTGAGGAGGAAGCGGGGGGAAATCCGGAAAAAAAGTATTTCTTCCGGGGTCCGATTGAACACTCTCATTCGTTTCTGCAAAAAAAACGATACCTCTCCATCCACCATCTTGGAGAATAACCTATGTCAATCAGTCAATAAATCGAAAAATAAAAAAATTCAATAAAATGTATGAAAAACGATCTCGCTTCGCTCGCCACTGAGTTGCGGAGCAGCCTGGGGGGAGAGGAACGGATCGGTCGCCTTGCGAGATGCTCTGCTATCCTTTTCTGCGAGAAAAAAACAAAATATTCGACAAAATGTATGAAAAACGACTTACGGGCGTATCCCCTTTAGAGGGAGAAGAGGGGGGAAACATAGAAAAATTGGATTTTTAACGGGGTCTGATTGAACACCCCCATTCGTTTCAGCGAAATAAATGTACCATCTAGGAGAAAAACCATGAAAATCACTCGATCAGACAAAAAATCCAAATTTTGAACAAAATGTATGAAAAATGACCTCGCTTCGCTCGCCACGAAGTGATGGGGCGGTTCGGGGGAAGGGTGAACACGGCGGCTCGCTTCGCGAGCCGCTGTGCTTCCCCTTTCCGCGATAGAATATAAAAATTTTCAACAAAATGTATGAAAAACGACCTCGCTTCGCTCGCCACGCTGCGGGGGGGCAGCCTGGAGGGGGGACAACAGATCGATTCAATTTAAGAGATGCTTCGCTTCGTTTATCCGAAAAAAAAATTAAAATTTTTGACAAAATTTTTGAAAAAAAAACTCGCTTCGCCCCCCACTGCGTGGGGGGGCGGCCGAGAGGGGGGGGAACAGAGCGGCTCGCTTCGCGAGCCGCTCTGCTACCACCCACCGTTAAAAAAAAATCACATTTCCGAAAAAATGTATGAAAAACGACCCTCCGGCGGACCCCCTTTTCAGGGGGAAGGGGGGGAAAATCCGGAAAAGTACGATTTTTCCCCCGTCATGATTGAACCGATCTACGAGATGGTACCAAAAAAAGTATACCTCCCCATCCACCATCTAGGAGAACAACTATGTCAGTCAGTCAGTCAGTCAATGGTAATGCAGCTATATATATTAGGGTAATTTATTGATAATAAAATTATTTAATGTCATAAAAACATTTATCTAAGAGCCACCTTCCTATTTACATCCTTACATCATCTTCCTATTTTAACTGTGCATCCCAGCTGAGTTTAAGTCCTTGTATTAAATACCGTTGGTCTGGGTGTTTTCTATGTATAATAAAAAAAAAATATCCATCTATGTATAAAATGTAATAAATATATCAGTTATCTAGTACCCATAACACAAGCTTTGAGTGGCTTACTTTGTGGCTAGATGGTGCTGTGTGGATTGTCCAGCATTATTTATTACTTATTAATATTAGTTACTTAGAACATCTTTACTGATCATAATTATTTATCGAAATAACGAGAACGCCGATTTTAAAATATCCAAAATGCGATTGCGATTGTTTCGTAATTTTTTTTGTGCAAATTGGTACTATGATTTGGTGTATTCCAATTGGCCGAAAAGAAACACAAAATTTCGTGTTGGAGAATTAAAATAGGCCCCCAGCTACCGTATCAAGTAACCTAACCACTAATATTGTTAGAGCATCTTACTAAATAATTCTATAGTCTTTTCAGTAAACTTTCGAGGAGTTCGGAAAAGAGCGAAAAGGCGAATAAAAAGGCAGAAGAAAAGGATTTGGATTCTGAGTGAGTATTTATTTGTAAGTTTTAAGTTCATAGAAAGCGTGGTGCAGAAGGAAGATCTAAGTAGCTAGTTTAACCTTCATTTGACCTCATTAGTTGACACATTCAGCGCCCGCACGCACATGTCATAATCGAAAGCTTGTCCAGCAGCGGCGGCGCGCGCTGAATGCATTAACGATCACGAGTGATAATTTCATCCCCTAAATAGAACGAATAGATACTACCGTTACGTTAACGTTGAGGTAACATATAAGTTCTAAATAAAGACTGTTGGAAACTGGCAGCTGCTAGATACTGCAAGCTGAAGAGAGGGTGATATGGCGCTCATTAGGGGAAGCCTGTGTCCAGCTGTGGACTAATATAGGCTGCCTATATAGGTAGGCATATGCGTACAGTCGTTCGACGAAGGCGTTTTGACAGGGCAATCGTGTGGGGCCCAAGGAACGGGTCGGGGAGGCGGGACGCTCCCGAGTGACTTAAGCGGTGATGTATTCTACTTGCGGGAGCTTTCCTTGCCTTGTTCGATTTCTCTGTCAAAACCACGTCAAAATGCCTTCGTCGAACGACTGTGTGCATATAAGTAGACTGTGCCAATACCAGGAACTCAGTCATCACATCGCTTCTCCCAGCCCCCCAGCCCCCCGTCCATACCGCTCCAACTCCATCGCGTGGAAATACTTCTCCATCGCGTGTCGCGCCCGGCGCCGCGCGCGCTGCAAGCTCTGCTCCAAGATCTACTCCTACGCGACCACGGTCACCAACCTGCTGACGCATCTCGAGAGGCGTCACGATAATATACATCTGGAGGAAAACGGGCAGCTGTAAGTATTCGTAGTGGTAGGTAGTACCTATTAGTTAGTAGCTATTAGTTTGTAGGACTCCGTTTCCCCAGCTGCGACGCGACTGACAACAGGAATTATCGAGGGTTGTTGAGAAAACCTGGATGCGATTAGAAGACACACTCACTGTCCTGTGGCATCAACCCTGAAGTGGATGGCCACCGATGCTAGACTACTCCAGGTATCTCGGTTCTGGACTGTCTCTCGCTAGAAGCGTCGGCGCCGCTGCTAGTTCTGTTGAAAGATCCAATCCTACGCGACCTTAGACACGAACACTGACACATCTCGAAATATGATGTGTTAATCGTCCAACATTATTTATTAATCACTTTTCCAGCGTGCCAACCCCCACCTCGCCTCTCTGGGCGTACTTCAAATGCCTGGACGAGGCGATGCAGCTCGCTTGCTGCCTCATCTGCAAGAAGCGGGTGGACTACTCCGACGACTGTAGTGAGCTGCGGCGGCATCTCGTCAGGAAGCATCCGAACGTAGACCTGGACGAGAGTAGCACTGTGAGTTATAACGGGCTTTGTTCACGGTGATTTAGAGCGTGGGTTATTAACGGTTAGTTTCGGAGCCCGTACTCTTACAAAAATAGAATTCAATTCAATTCTTGGTTAATGGCTCTGTGTACAAAAATAGAAATTTCTCATTTCTTTTAGTACTGACGCTATCTTGTGCAAGTGACATAAGAGTTCTTCTTCTTTTTGTTTATGGCTTGCTGTGCTTGCTAGTTCGCAACAATTCTGCCAGTGTCCATGTAACGAGTGTCATAAACTTAAGTACAGATAATATGGGAAACTATTGGCCGGTAGAATGAGGGAGTCTTATTTTCAATAACCATTTAATTTTGAATAGTTAACCAGTTTTGTTAAATCTGAAACAGCACAGACAACACAACACATAATCGGACAGTACAAAGTTAGTAGTTAATAAAGCTATTTAAGACAATATAAGAGTTGGTTTTGCACAAAAACTAATCAGAAACTTCTACATATTTAAGTTTTCCGAGTAGGCCCACAAATCACTGCTATTCCGCGCAGTTCGAGAATTAGCGGTGTTTTACCTCACTGTGAGTTAGCGCCGATCAACTATTTTCAACAAGATGGAGAACACGGAACGAGTCTTATTCCACACCGTCTCATACATAATGAATGAATGAATGAACACTTTATTGTACTAGTAAATAGCATTAATAAAAATCTTATATCTAAATAAAAAAATAAACATAGTACAAAAGGCGGCCTTATCGCTGAGAGCGATTTCTCCCAGGCAACCTTGGGCCAGGCAACCTTATAAATCTAGGGACTGGGAAGAATGGGAGGAAGGTCTCTGCCCTGACCTAAAAACAACCTGTTCAATAGATTAATTACTTACCTCTAAATTGATATAAATTAAATAAAAATAGATAAAATAACTAAATAATCCAATGTTGCAGGGAAAAACCTTCATGGTGACAGATGGTGGAGACCTGTTCGAGATTGACATCAATAAATCGGAGCCCGTGCCCGTTGAATCGGACAACGACGAGGTATAAATAAATAAATAATGCTGGACAATTCACACAGCATTATCTAGCCCCAAGCTAAGCAGAGCTTGTGTTATGGGTACTAGATAACTGATATACTTAATACAATACACTACATAGATAGATATTTTTATTATATGTACATAGAAAACACCCAGACCAACGGAACAAATTTCTGAAGACCGTACACAAATTTGTTCCGAGGCGGGAATCGAACCCGCAACCTCCTGCGTCGTAGGCGGACTTTCGCCCACTGCGCCACGGAGGTCGTCAAATCCATTCAGTTTGAGCGTGAAGGAGAAACCAACCCAATTATATAAACTTTTACATTTATAATATTACTGTGATATCAATATCTTTATTTTATTACAATTGTATTCTTATGTATTATTTATGTATTTGAGCGTCTGGTCTCGCGACGCGTGACCCGAGAACTAAGCAGTATCTGGCACAGCGCATCAGCATTGCCATACAGCGGGGCAATGCAGCCAGCGTAGCGGGGACGCGATGACTGGTATTGATATGGATCAGTTGAGCTACCTGTAGATTGTTTGCAACAGTCTGCAGTTAGCTCAATTGTTTCAATTGTAAATACTAGTTCCAATTTATTTCTATTATTTTATTCAAAATTTATTTGTGAATAAAGGCTACTGCCTATTAAAAAAAATTTTATTCTTTCAGAACGAACTCTACGATGCGGACTACCTCGACGAAACAGCGTACGATGAGCCAGAAGAGATAATAAAAGAAAAATCAAAACAAAATACACCAAATATACGAATGCTTTCGCAAAAAAAAATTAAACAACAATCTGAAATCTTAGAGCTCTCAAAACCAAAAGAAGTAATAGAAAGAACAAAAGAAGTACAAGAAGACTCGATAGACATTTTCGGAAGATACATAGTTTCACTGCTAAAAAATATGCCTAAATCTACATCAGATAAACTACAATATCAAATAGTGAAGCAGATATTTGAGGCGCAAAGCGAAGAAACGACGGTGAAGGACAATAACGTTACAAGTAACAGTGAACAATCACCTGTTATAATTACTCACGAATAAAACCGACTGAATATTGATTAATTAATTTAATTTATAGTAACCGTGCTAAATAGTTACTAAGGAGTTACAAATTATACGTGAACGTGAAATAAAATGGAAATCTCATTTCACTTCTATTTATCATGTGCTATTTATGTGATTTTTTGTGTATAATAAATTATTTCTCTCTCTCTCTCTCTCTCTCTCTCTCTCTCTCTCTCTCTCTCTCTCTCTCTCCCAGCACTTTGACTTCCACTGGTTAACGTGACTTCTCCAAACAAGAGTTTTACTATAATCACCACGCGGGGCAGGATTGGTATAATCAGTAGAGCCTAGATGTGGTTAAAATTAATTAATTTATTGATTTGTTGAGGGAATAACGTCGTTACAGGTTTTTTATGAAGCCATAATGGCGATGTTATCTAGGTAGGTACTTATAATAACTTATTTATTTGGTCTAAAGATCGGTTCCGAAACCCTTACGGTCTCGCTTTATCAGTCCTTTTGAAATTTAAAATAATAATACATTTCGAGCATCTGCACAGATTTGAAGAAAATAAAATTAAAATAAATGAAAAAGAAAATTTTCCATACAAGTCGTGATGCCGAAATTTTTAAAGAGAAGAATGTTAAGTGGGGTATCAAATGAAAGGTACTAGTAAGTATTCAAAATACACTAGCGAGCTTTAAAATGAAATCGCTTTCATCGCGAGTTGATCAAAACAATTTTTTTACAATTTATGTACAATGAACTATAGATTGTGGTATATCATTTGAAAGGTAATTTTGTTACCTTTCAAGTGATATCAAGAAGATTTAAAATTAATTAAATTGGCTACCTAAATTTTGGGAATTATTGCAATAGGTCGAAGTTGCATCGGCTTCTATCGGCGCCGGAGCTGGATGAGCTGGATTTCTCCCTCGTATCCGCTGTTTTAGCTCGTCCCACATATGCCAGATTGGGTTCAAGTCAGGAATAAGGGCTGGCCAGTCTAGTGTGGGAATGCCGACATGGAAGACGTCTGTCGGTACTGTCTAGTCACTGCTGCGGTGTGGCAGCGGACATTATCGTCCATTAAATCAAAATTTATCGTCGCCAATAAATCCTGCGTAAGGGAAAACATAACTTAACTCATAGTTCACTGCAAAGAAATTGTAAAAATTAGTCTTGAAAAACCCTTGAAGCGATTCCAGTTTAAAGCTCGCAAGTGTAGTTTTGGAAATTTCTGTAGGTTTTATACTTTTCGAAATATTTAGAAAAAAGTCGAAAAAATACCCATCCCCCCCCTATCTCCGAAGTTTGCAGAGCGATTCATTTGAAATGTATGGAGCGTTTGTTTGTAGATATGGATCTATATTTTACAGGAAAAATGTACCTACAGAAGTTTGTAAAAATAACACTTTTTGAATTATTGCTATTACCTTGTTATTGTTATAATTTTTTGTTATCTTTTCATACCTAGTTATGTCTTTGTTAACATAAACAAGGACAAAATTAAAAATTTTTAAAACCCCCCGACAGATTTTCATGAAACGGCTAAGAACACTAGGGATAAAATTATCTATGACACAAAAAAAACTAAACGAAAATCGGTTCATCCGTTTGGGAGCTACGATACCACAGACATACACGTTAAACATAACACCCCTCTCATTTTGCGTCGGGGGTTAAAAGTCTTGGATTCTAAAAACAAGTGGGTACCTAATGGCAATGGGTAGCTCCCGCCCCGGGTGTCTTTGACCTTGGTCGAATGTTCCCTCTCTGTAGAGAGAAAATACATTCGATGAAGGCCAGCAAGAGTACCAAACCCCGCCCAGCTGTGGCCTTGAACCCGAGTCGGAACAAATCTGTGCGTAGCTATCGACGAACAAACTAGAGGTTTCGTTAATTTCCACTTGTCCACAAAAAAAAATTTCCTCCTGCGAATTGTTTTGATTAGACATTGATTTACATTAATGCTTGTGTACATGTCCTTTATTTACAAAAAAATAGGTGCGGTTCTAGAACGGAGAAATAGATGTCATCGTATGTCATCACAACGGGAATTACAAACAACAATCAAACATTTCAAAATGATCAAAAGTAATAATTATTGCAAAAACACTAGTAATCCCATCTACGTCACGAACGTGCGCTTAGCGCTAATGACGGAATACAAGGTGACTCATCAATAACGGCCAACGGCGGCCGCGTGGCTTTGTCACGTCACGCACGACGAGTCACGTTGTGGAACACAATGTCGACACTTCAAAAGTTAGTGTAGTTACTCGAGCTTCCTGGAATCGTTCCGAAACAGGCTGTTGCCGAGGAAATAGAAATTGAACGAATCTTTTTGTCGTAAATGTAGCTTTGTCCGAACATATATTTTAAGTGACTTACAATAAAAATTACCTGATGGATCATATTGTAATGAGCGTAAGTTTTTAGGTAGGTATAACACTTAAATCGATAGGTATATCGTACGTATGTGATCGTGATTCTAATAAAATACGGGAGTGTCGCTAGTTTTTACCCGACTGCGCAAAAAAGAGTCGCTATTGTCGCTAGATCGCAAGGGCTTACCTCTTGGGTGGTAGTGATATTTCTGTGTTGGTAAAGCAGAGTAGAAAAATAAAAATTATTTAATATTTCAGAAAAAACTTTTTACCGAATTTGGAAAGATAAATCCAACGAGCGAGTTTACGTGTTTACGTCGTGTCGCTTAGGAAGTCCAATGGGCACCTTCTGACTCCGTCATCAGACCACCAGCTCGATAGTAGGTACCATAACATGCATTGTCACCGACCTTACATTAGTATGCCAAATTTCATTTTAATCGGTTGAGGTTATCTAATCTTAAATTCACATGTCAAAATTATCCCACACAAACTAAAAATATTAAGTATCAATCAATTTGGCATTACTTTCAGTAGTACGCTATAGTAAGGAGTATAGTATCGCAAGTCTCAACTCCTTAGTTACGGTTTTAGCGAGGTCAAAAATATTTTTAAAGGGATTATTATTTTAAGTATTTATTTATATATATTTGACTTAGTACAGAATTACTATTCTAATGATGGGATACTGTTTCGTAACCATAAGGAGTTACGACATAATACACTAGCCAGACTCGATGTAGAATGTTTATAAGCTTGCTAGGCGTCGAGTTTTATATACCTTACATAATTGTAAGCAGTTTTTATTGAAGTTAGGATCTCAAATCGACAAGTAATGTAGGTATATAGCGTTTGCGTATAAAAAGACGCGACAAGAGATTGAATTTTATGAACGGTTGGTTTTCAAACATTCTACATCGAGTTTGGCCAGTGTATAAAATGTTTCAATAGGTGGATAGTTAGGTAAAAAATAAAAAAAACGTGACTATAGGATTTCAGTAGGTATGTATCAACAGGAAATGATGTTGACTAATACAAAAGATAACAAAACTACGTGTTTTCCATTGCTACAACATTTTCACAACATGCTATCTGCTTGACTAACACCAGATACTCGTATATTTCCAAAATGATAATTTACTGTGACTGATTATACGATAAAGATTATATAGATTAGATGTAGATTATATTTATACCAAAGTTAGAACCGAAAGTTACACTGATATCAAAGTTACACTTACCGAAAGTAACATCATGAGCAGCTAAAATAGTATGAGTGATACACTCACGTATCACTCATACTATTTTAGCTGCTCACTTGTCCATTCTCTTTTTAAACGACTTCGAAAAAAGGAGGAGGTTCTTTCGAGGTTCGGATATATTTATACATTTTTAATGTATGTACGTCGATATCTCCGTTAATTACGGACCGATTTTGAAAATTATTCCGTTTTTGTATAAAGAATGCTGACGAGGTGGTCCCATAAAAAAAGTACTCCCGAGGGATTTGTATTTATACCGCAAAACTTAAAAACAGCGTTAAATTAAGGGATTCGATATCGATTTTTAGTTTATTCAAATAATTAACCTATTTATTTTATTCTTTATCAAAATGCGAAAATAGTGATAGACTCACGAATACCTACATCTGAATTGAAAAGCTGGACAGCGGACTCGACTCGCCAGGGACCGGACAGAATGGCACATAAACAGGACACCTCTAGCCTCTAGGCTGCAGTTGGTGCAAAGGGGGCAAATAATTACCGATGATTTTAAATGTTAAACTTTCATTTAGCGTTGAGAGTCTTGTGTTTTGACTAGTCATAAGGAAAATTGGCATTCTGATTTAGGCTTTGGTGGTTTTACCAGATAACATCACAAAAACCTACCTTTACCTACTACATATAACATAAATGTAACCATTTATAGCACTTCTAACGTTGTTTTTACGTAGGTAGGTACAGTCAGTAGCGAAAGTCAGTTTACATTTCATATTTTTAAAACTCAAATTACTGCGGAACTAAGCAAGGTTTTTTTAAAATTACAAGCTAGAATTTAAGTGTCACCTTTAAATTATGAGCGCACCAAACTTGTAATCTTCGATTCGGATTTAGAAAGTTTTGTTAATCATGTGAATTTTAATTTACATATTTTTTTTTTTAGTTTTTATTTATTCGGGGTAACAAACAATTACACTCTTAGCATAATTAAATATATACTTATTCTAAGTGTTATTCTATAAGTGCAATCATTACCGTTAGCCTCTTATAGGTATAAAAATAAAAACAGGGCAGAAATTAGTATGGTTATATAGGTACCTACTATTATGTAAGGAACACAGACAATAGATGTATTCTTCCACTACAATCCCCGCGCGCGGGATAACTGCGTTGGAAATAACAAGCATAAATATGTTATGTTACACACAAATTTAATTACCTACTTGTAGCCTAGTAATTGTAGCCTTTGCGGCTTTTTTTTTAAATGAAAATAAAAGAAAACAAAAATTAAAAGAGAACAAAAATTAAATCTGTTAAAGTGCAAAACTACATGTGGGCTCAATGCTTATGTTATGACAATGATAGCTTCAAAAGTTTTATTACAAAATACATGAATGCCACACCAGGTCCGGCTGCCTTGACTCGTACGAGGATACTATCTGAATGCTAAGTCATTGTGACGAAGGCGCCTTCAGACGGATTATTCAACGATCAAACAAATTGAGGTCACCTGTCTTCTTTGTCAATTCAGACTTCATTATTCAAGTTATTGAGGTTATTCTTAAAATAAAATAAAAACAGCATATAAACCGACGTCCTAAGTCATCAGCGAATGATTCGGTCCAGTTTGTTTACCAAAGCGGAGAATAAATGTGTAAAAATAACCAGTTGAATTTTGAATTGCAAACATGTCATGTGAAGCTTTTGTGGGAGCAGATTGTTGGTTTTATTACACACTAGCGGCCCGCCCCGGCTTCGCATGGTTGGACATTTATTTCTAAACATTTTGGTATAAACGTAGAGTAAATGTATCCTATCTAATATTTCTCTGGCAGGACATTTTATACTTTTAGTTTTATCCGACTGCCTCGTTGGTCTAGCGGTCTAGTTTATGTGTATGAATATAAGGTACATAGGAATTAAATTAATATCATGCAATTAAATAAATTCTAAGTCATCTTTGTTGGTAACATAATAATTACTTTCGTTTGATAAACTCGTCAACTGACTAAAAACACCCCTTCAGCAAAAGTTTTCTTAACATATTCTTGAAAATATTTGGATTGTCAATTGCTTTCATTTCAGTCGCGTGTTCAACCGCTGATAGTGAGGTCCCGGGTTCAAATCTATACTTATAATAAAACTGTAACAGGTCCAATTCTGTACATTGAAGATATTTTGAAAATTTTTTTTGGAGGGCACTCTATTATCGATACTGAAGCCAAAACTGCAATTTTTTTCATTCATGTCTGTCTGTCTGTCTGTCTGTCTGTCTGTCTGTCTGTCTGTCTGTCTGTTTGTTAAACGCGCATCACGCCGAAACTACTGAAGGTATTGAAATGAAACTCGGCACGATTTTAGGTCATACTACGAGGAAGGACATAGGATACTTTTTATCCCGGAATTCAGTCAGGTTTCCCTGGGAGAGGGGATGAAAGTAAAATTCTTTAACTGCGCATCACGACGGAACTACTTAAGGTATTGAAATAAAACTCGGTACGATTTTAGGTCATACCACGAGGAAGGACATAGGATACTTTTTATCCCGGAATTCAGTCAGGTTCCCCTGGGAGAGGGGATAAAAGTAAAATTTCTTCACCGCGCATCACGTTCACGCCGAAACTACTGAATGAGTTGGACTGAATTGGTACGATTTGAGTTCAAGGAAGGACATGGGATACATTTTATCCTGGAATTCAGTAAGGTTCCCCTGGGAGAGAGGATGAAAGTAAAATTCTTTAACCGCGCATCACGACGGAACTACTTAATGAATTCGAATGCAACTCGGCGTGATTTTAGTTCGTACTATGAGGAAAGATACATTTTATCCCGGAATTCAGTAAGGTTGCCCTGGCGGAGGGGATGAAAGTTAAATTCCTTCACCGCTCGTCACGCCGAAACTACATAGGTAATGAGTTGGAATGTAACTTGGCACGTTTTGAGTTCATACTACAAGAAAGGACATGGAATACATTTTATCCTGGAATTCAGTAAGGTTCCCCTGGGAGAGAGGAAAAAGTAGAATTCTTTAACCGCGCATCACGACGGGTCTACGCGTCGTCCGATTTCATGCATTCTTTTTGTTAGAAACAGAGATGCAAGATCGAATATGACTAAATCAGTAGAAAGTCGAGTAGAAAATCAGTAGATTGACGAAATAATCTGTAGATTGAAGAAAAAAATTAGTAGATAAAGGGTAGGTAAGTTCCTATCTATTTATTTTTCCAAGACGCACCCATTAGTTAGGTTCCTACCTACTAAGGTGGTGGGTCTTGGAAAAATAAGTTAGGTTCCTGCCTTACATGATATGGTGGTTTAGCTGGTCCAGCGAAGTTTGGTTGGAGTCTTACTCCAACCAAACTTCGTGGACAATTAAATTAATTAATTATTGTGGTCCACTTAAACTAACTGGACCGCAGAAAAATATTTTTTATTGTGGTACACAGCCAACTGTACCTACCTACTAACGAAAAAAAATTACGGTGGTCCAGTCAAATGGATCAGGAGCCCAATTCTGCAAAACAATTGCTTCAGTATGACAATGGAATCGTCGCAGAATCATCGCGTAGAATCCTTAGATTAATAAAATTCCAGATAGTGCGCGCGAGATAAATTAATATGTAGTTTCAAACTTGACGCGCGTCTCTCCATCTGCATTCATCATAATTTCTTTCATCCAAGGTGGAATACCAAAAAGTGTCATTCTGTGACGATAGCCCTGTCATAGTGAAGCGATTAGTAAAGCAGAATAGGGCCCCAGCTGTGAGTAAGTCAAACGAGTAGGACACTTCTTAACACTGACGCTGGCCGAGTCGTAGCTAAAAGTCGTGTGGATAAAGAATGGGATTGAAGATGCCAATATGCTATCCCCCGTAGACCCTACACGATTTTTGGACGGCGGCGTTTCATAATATGAGAGACTATGGTTAAATGTGAACTTAATTAGTCGGCAGGTAAGGCAATCGCGAACGAAGTCGCGGGTACAGCTAGTATTCAATATTCACAGTAGCAGCCCGGAGTCAGGAAGTTAGCGGTGTTAGACGGCTTAAGCCGCTGGTCCTGCGCTTGACCCCTCCCTGGTCGTGTCGGTCTGCTGACCTATCGGATTATGAGAGTGAGGGAATAGAGTGCACCTGTGTTTGCACACACACTTGTGCACTATAATATGTCCTGCGCATCTGGTTAGTCACCGAGACTGGCCGCCCCGTGGTCCAAATTCGCCTAGGAGGACATTTTATTATTATTTTTATCCACTTACCATTTTGAAATTCGTAATACCTTTTGAATGTAATGTCCGATTTGAATGATTCAAAAAGTAATCTACAGGTATTGAAGCAGTCTTACATACGAAATGGTTTATTTGGATAAGGATTAATACAAAGTATGGATAACATGGTCAGATTTTGGTCGGCATTTCTATCAACTTTTAAAATCTAAAAAGTAATTATAGTGTAAAACCACAATAGTCGGACATATGGTATCGCGAAGTTTTTTGTAGATATTGATATGATCTTTAATATTGTAGATTTTTTTTTGTTCTATCATCAATAGTTTCCGCAGCACATGCGATGATAGACAATTTATGGCTAATTTTTATACACCTTGGTTACATTATTGAAGTTTAAGTAGGGATCCCTAATTTTTTCTAGTAATAAATATAGCCTATGCTTTTGCTCAGGAATAATGTAGCCTTCTAAAGGCGAAATAATTTTAGAAATCGGTCAGTAGTTTTTGAGTTTAGGTATTCGTTACAAACATACAAAAATACAAATCTTTCCTCTTTATAATATTAGTGAGTAGACTAGCTGCTGACCACGGCTTCGCACGCGCTTTTTAAGTAGCCTATGTCCGTCCCCGAGATATCTACATCCCTAGTCTACAAAATTTCATTAAAATCCGTACAGCCGTTTAGGCGTGAACAGGGAAACAGACAAGACAGATACTTTCGCTTTTATAATATTAGTATGGTATCTCTTCTCTCTTACTTTAAGAACGAGTTATGTTTATTTCGCGATACTCAACCGACGTCAAACAAGGAAAAGGTTATCAATTCGGCTCAAGTTTTTATGTTTCTTTGTTACTCGATATCGACATCACCAGTTGTTTTGTTATCTATCTGATTTCAACGATTCTTTCGGTTTGAGAATGATCACAAATTGGTTATAAAAGTTTTATTCCCGCTGTATTAATATGTGTCCTGTAAAATTTAAAGCCGGGCGCTGTCCGGTGTTACGACCCGTACACCACGTTACGTTATACGTTACATTACGTAACTTAACGTACGGGAAGTAATGTAACATGTCACGTGTCGTGTCACACGGCACACAGCAAGCGTTCTTGTAGTCCGTACTACAAGGAAAAAAACACGCTCGCAAGGACTCGTTGCTCGTTGCTCGTTGCCAACGAGCAACGAAACGGAATTCAGCATTCGTAACGTTTCATGCTCGCTGTGAATAGTATCGTTCATAACACCAATAGGGGTTGTAGTTATTGTAAAAAACATCAAATTATTATATACAGCCATGTTTTCTTACTTGCTTGAGATAATTAGGAATCTCTAGTAATCACCTGTTATGTGGTTAGGCACGTCTACCAATTGGTCTCAGTACAGAAAACGTAGTGGCTTAACGATAAAGCACCTAACCTGGCCCAGTTGCGCCAGGCTAGGTTAACACGGTAAACTCAGAGCTAAATACTACTTTGAAGTTAAATTCGAATTATTTCTTGTACCACCAAGAGTTAGGAGTTAACCTTGTGTTAAATATTGAAATTTTTGATGTGGGCCCCCCTACATCAGTGGTTTGGTCAACTAACTCTGGGCTAGTAATGTCAAAAATATGAAAGCTGCGATGTTAGGTAGTGCAATATAAAGGCTTATTCCAATAATCTCCTGCTATAATCCCCTGCGAAGGAAAACATTAACACCGAGTTAGGAAGCCTTGAGTTATTTATTTAACTCCAACTTTTGGCACAATTAAATAAATAAATAAATAATAAATAATACTGGACAATCAACACAGCACCATCTAGCCCCAAAGTAAGCTACTCAAAGCTTGTGTTATGGGTACTAGATAACTGATAATATTTAATACAATAATATAATACCTATATATTTTTATTTTTTATGATACATAGTAAAAACCCAGACCAACGGAACAAATTTCTGCAGATCGTACACAAATTTGTTCCGAGGCGGGAATCGAACCCGCAACCTCTTGCGTCGCAGGCGGACTCTCACCCGCTGCGCCGCTGTGGGCGTCAAAAAAATCAGGCCTTAGGAGTCGACGAATCTTTGACGAAGTTACGTAAGTAAGGTACAGTCAGCAACACGAAATGTTCATTCAGTATTTAATCAAGTAGGTACCCAGGTTTTGTTGACGTTTATAAACAAAGAAGTGAGGTAGGGACCTCTGGACCATGTTTTGAGACTATGAACTTCAACTAGTATGTCATGAAAGATTTAAAAATAAGAAAATTAAAAGTCAACCTTACCTAAAGTTATTTATATAGGTAATCAATTCATCTGTCATATTATATTAAACTAAAGGGAAATCAGAAATCAACCGTGACTACAGAATAGAATTATAGACCAATAGAGAAAGTGGGCGTAGGTAACGAAACGGTTTTAACGACAACGGCTGAGTAGACCTAACATACAAGTTGCTACGTTGCTAGGTTAGATGCATTTTATAAAAAAAAATCAGTCCATGCCCGTCATATCCTCAACTCTTCACGTCATGTCTCTTATTTGGGCAAAAACGTTTTTGGCAAATATGTAATGGTAATGACTTAATGACATTAATTTATTTATAAAAAGTACTTACCTACCCTATTTTTAAAGGGGCACCTAATGCAATAGTGTAAAAATCAATAACTTTTTACAATAAATAATAAAAAAAAATTACATATCGAATATGTAATTTTTTATTGATTTTTTACACTTCGTTCGTGAACAACAGGGGTGATAATACTTAGATATATTTGTGGAAAAAATTACGTAATATTTGCTGACATCCCCCTCTCCCCCACTTGAGATTGGGCTCGACCCATGAGTGTCATTGTTCGTTGTCATGAAAAAACAAAATTAAAGTATTTTTTAACTGTGCTCATTTTAGTTCCGTACCCTTGTGCAAACGGCAATACAAAACAAGCTGTTCCTTCAAGCTCCAGTCCCATCGTCCTTGATTTGATTGGTTTTAATTTTGTTTCAGTAACTTGTTCATCTGACTGTCCAGTTACCGAGTAAACAAGTGTGACCTACTTATCATACGTTACATAAATAGCCTTATCAAGAACTGTGTCTACACATAACATGCCTCCTACCGAACTGCCAATCAACTGCTCCACGCGCACGACTGTCAGAAGAGTACAGTAGGTACAACTTTTTAAAATTTTATGATATAGCCCTACAAATGGAGAACTGGCAACAAAGAACAGAGCATCAAACATAGTTCAAGATTTTTTGTTTTAAGGCGCTACCCCGACCCAAATGAGCGCAACCGCCTATTTTATCTTATTACTAGCTGTACCCGCGACTTCGTTCGCGATTGCCATACCTGCCGACTAATTAAGTTCACATTTAACCACAGTTTCTCTCATATTATGATACGCCGCCGTGCAAAAAAACTCCGATGCGCAGAATTGGACCTGTTACACTTTTAATATAAGAATCTTTATTTAGGTACCTAGTTAAATAGTGTATAAATCGTGTGGGGTCTACGGCGGATAGCATGTTGTCATCTTCAATCCCATTCTTTATCGACAATACTTTCAGCTACGACTCGGCCAGCGTTAGTGTTAAGAAGTGTCATACTCGTTTCACTTCTTACTCATGGTTCCGTTCAGCTGGGGCCCTATTCTGCTAAATTAATCGCTTCACTATGACAGGGACGTCACAGACGTCACGGAATGACACGTTTTGGTATTCTACCTTAGATGAAAGAAATTATGATGAATGCAGATGTAGAGACGCGCGTCAAGTTTGAAACTATTTATTTATCTCGCACGCACTATCTGGGAGTTTTATTAATCTAAAGATTCTACGTAATGATTCTGCGACGATTCCATTGTCCTAGTGAAGCCATTGTATTACAGAATTGGGCTCCTGATCCATTTGACTGGACCACCGTAATTTTTTTTCGTTATTAGGTAGGTACAGTTGATTGTGTACCACAGTCAAAAATATTTTTCTGTGGTCCAGTTAGTTTAATTGGACCACTTACTCCAACCAAACTTCGGTGGTACAGTTAACTGGACCAGCTAAACCACCAAATATCATGTTCATGAATATTGCATGGACCATTTGTACATTTTACTTTGCCTGAAATAGGCATTGACGCACTCATTAGTTAGGTTCCTACCTACTAAGGTAGAACCCTAACTAATGGGTGCGGCTTGGAATAATAAATGGATAGGAACTTACCTACCCTTTATCTACTGATTTTTTTGTTTCAATGAACTGATTTTCTACTCGACTTTCTACTGATTTAGTCAAATTCGATCTTGCAACACTGTTTCTAATAAAAAGAATGCATGAAATCGGCGACTCGTTAATGAATTACAACTAAGAACACATTTTGACTTTTATCACCTCTCCCAAGAGAACCGTGCCTACTGATATCCCAGATAAAATGCATCATTTGATTTCATTCTGTACTTTTGGCGTGATGCGCGACCCAAGAATTTGACTATTATCCCCCTCCACGGGAACCTTACTGAATTCCGGTATAAATGTATCTTTCCCCGTAGTATGAACTCAAATCGTGCCGACTTCCATTCGAATTCATTCAGTAGTTCCGTCGTGATGCGGGGTTAAATAATTATACTTTTTCCTCTCTCCCAGGGGAACCTTACTGAATTCCAGGATAGAATGTATCCCATGTCCTTCCTTGTAGTATGAACTCAAATCGTGCCAGGTTTCATTCCAACTCATTCCGCAGTTTCGGCGTGATGCGCGGTGAAGGAATCTTACTTTCATCCCCTCTCCCAGGGGAACCGGATAAAATGTATCCCATGTCCTTCCTTGTAGTTTGAACTCAAATCATACCAATTCAGTCCAACTCATTCAGCAGTTCAGCGTGATTTGCGGTGAAGAATTTTACTTTCATCCCTTCTCCCAGGGGAACCTTACTTAATTCCAGGATAAATGTATCTTTCCTCGTACTCAAAGAGTAGAACTCAAATTATGCCGAGTTTCATTCGAATTCATTGAGTAGTTCCGTCGTGATGCGCGGTTAAAGAATTTTACTTTCATCCTCTCTCCCAGGGGAACCTTACTGAATTGCGGGATCAAATGTATTCCATGTCCTTCCTTGTAGTATGAAATCAAATCGTGCTAGGTTTCATTCCAACTCATGCAGCACTTTCGGCGTGATGCGCGGTGAAGAAATTTTACTTTCATCCCTTCTCCCAGGGGAACCTGACTGAATTCCGGAATAAAAAGTATCCTTTGTCCTTCCTCGTAATATGACCTAAAATCATGCCGAATTTGATTTCAATACCTTCAGTAGTTTCGGCGTGATGCGCGTTGAAGAAATTTTACTTTCATCCCCTCTCCCAGGGGAACCTGACTGAATTCCGGGATAAAAAGTATCCTATGTCCTTCCTCGTAATATGACCTAAAATCATGCCGAATTTCATTTCAATACCTTCAGTAGTTTCGGCGTGATGCGCGTTTAAGAAACAGACAGACAGACAGACAGACAGACAGACAGACAGACAGACAGACAGACATGAATGAAAAAAATTACAGTTTTGGCTTCAGTATCGATAATAGAATGCCCTCCAAAAAAAATTTTCAAAATATCTTCAATGTACAGAATTGGACCTGTTACAGTTTTATTATAAGTATAGATTCTGTAAAACGAAGGAATTTTCAAAAATCGATTGGCCAGTTTGTGATGCCTATCATAAGCTTTTTTTAATGCCTCTATAAATGATATCGAAAGTATAGTGTAGGCAGAGATGCGAAGTTGCTCTTTTTTACTACCTAGGTGGCCAAAAAGAGCAACTTCGCATCTCTTCTTAAAGGTAATAAATAAAACTTTTACAGAGGCATTAAAAAAGCTTATGAGAGGTATCACAAACTGGATTTTTGAAAATTTCTTCGTTTAACAGAATCTATACTTATAATAAAACTGTAACAGGTCCAATTCTGTACATTGAAGATATTTTGAAAATTTTTTTTGGAGGGCACTCTATTATCGATACTGAAGCCAAAACTGTAATTTTTTTCATTCATGTCTGTCTGTCTGTCTGTCTGTCTGTCTGTTTCTTAAACGCGCATCACGTCGAAACTACTGAAGATATTGAAATGAAACTCGGCACGATTTTAGGTCATACTACGAGGAAGGACATAGGATACTTTTTATCCCGGAATTCAGTCAGGTTTCCCTGGGAGAGGGGATGAAAGTAAAATTTCTTCACCGCGCATGACGCCGAAAGTGCTGAATGAGTTGGAATGAAACCTTGCACGATTTGATTTCATACTACGAGGAAAGATACATTTTATCCCAGAATTCAGTAAGGTTCCCCTGGGAGAAGGGATGAAAGTAAAATTCCTTCACCGCGCATCACGCCGAAACTACTGAATGAGTTGGACTGAATTGGTACTATTTGAGTTCAAGGAAGGACATGGAATACATTTTATCCTGGAATTCAGTAAGGTTCCCCTGGGAGAGAGGAAAAAGTAGAATTCTTTAACCGCGCATCACGACGGGTCTACGCGTCGTCCGATTTCATGCATTCTTTTTGTTAGAAACAGTGTTGCAAGATCGAATTTGACTAAATCAGTAGAAAGTCGAGTAGAAAATCAGTAGATTGATGAAATAATCTGGAGTTAGAAGAAAAAAATTAGTAGATAGAGGGTAGGTAAGTTCCTATCTATGTATTTTTCCAAGACGCACCCATTAGTTAGCTTCCTACCTACTAAGGCGTCTTGGAAAAATTAGTTAGGTTCCTACCTTACATGATATATGGTGGTTTAGCTGGTCCAGTTAACTGTACTACCGAAGTTTGATTGCAGTAAGTGGTCCAATTAAACTAACTAGACCACAGAAAAATATTTTTTACTGTGGTACACAGCCAACTGTACCTACCTACTAACGAAAAAAAAATTACGGTGGTCCAGTCAAATGGATCAGGAGCCCAATTCTGCAATACAATTGCTTCAGTATGACAATGGAATCGTCGCAGAATCATCACGTAGAATAATAGCTAATAGTCCTTAGATTTATAAAACTCCAGATAGTGCGTGCGAGATAAATTAATAGTTTCAAACTTGACGCACGTCTCTCCATCTGCATTCATCATAATTTCTTTCATCTGAGGTGGAATACCCAAACGTGTCATTCTGTGTCGATACCCCTGTCATAGTGAAGCGATTAGTATAGCAGAATAGGGCCCCAGCTGAACGGAACCATCAGTAAGAAGTGAAACGAGTATGACACTTCTTAACACTGACGCTGGCCGAGTCGTAGCTAAAAGTCGTGTGGATAAAGAATGGGATTGAAGATGTCAACATGCTATCCCCCGTAGAACTTACACGATTTTTTGCACGACAGCGTTTCATAATATGAGAGACTATGGTTAAATGTGAACTTAATTAGTCGGCAGGTGAGGCAATCGCGAACGAAGTCGCGGGTACAGCTAGTAATAAAATAAAATAGATGGAGACGTTTATTTAGGTCAGGGAAGCGCCTTAACAAAAACTAAAAATCGTCTTCGAGCTCCTTTATATATTTTTTTATACAGGGCAAATATTAAACCTACGGAAATACAATTTATATGGAACTTCCTCCGGATCATTCTTTATACAAAACCATAATATAAATATGAGCATACAGAGTCAGTTAAAAATCATCAAAAAGGGTCTACGATTAAAAGGGAAATTGTATATTATACACACAGACCAACATAGAACCTACTCCTTTCTTCAAAGTCGGTTAAAATACAGTGACATTGCCATAACATGATAGATGGCATGCTTTGCGGTTAGAAGAGCTAGAAATTATCAGTCAGTGTAATGAACCTATATTTTCGACACACCTGTATTTTTGAAATGAAATCCTGACAATTTACCTAAATTGAGGAACCTACTACTAATATTACAAATTCGAAAGTTGCTCTGTCCGTCTGTTACCTTTTCACGTCGTCTATTCCCACTAGTTTAGTTGTCCTGTTCAGTTGACTGAACTAGTGAGATTTCTTTCTCTTTTGTTCAATCTATACTTATAATAAAACTGTAACAGGTCCAATTCTGTACATTGAAGATATTTTGAAAAATTTTTTTGGAGGGCACTCTATTTTCGATACTGAAGCCAAAACTGTAATTTTTTTCATTCATGTCTGTCTGTCTGTCTGTCTGTCTGTTTCTTAAACGCGCATCACGTCGAAACTACTGAAGGTATTGAAATGAAACTTGGCACGATTTTAGGTCATACTACGAGGAAGGACATAGGATACTTTTTATCCCGGAATTCAGTAAGGTTTCCCTGGAAGAGGGGATGAAAGTAAAATTTCTTCACCGCGCATGACGCCGAAAGTGCTGAATGAGTTGGAATGAAACCTTGCACGATTTGATTTCATACTACAAGGAAGGACATGGGATACATTTCATCCCGGAATTCAGTCATGTTCCCCTGGGAGAGAGGATGAAAGTAAAATTCTTTAACTGCGCATCACGATGGAACAACTGAATGAATTCGAATGGAACTCGGCATAATTTGATTTCATTTTACGAGGAAAGATACATTTTATCCCAGAATTTAGTAAGGTTCCCCTGGGAGAAGGGATGAAAGTAAAATTCCTTCACCGCGCATCACGCCGAAACTACTGAATGAGTTGGACTGAATTGGTACTATTTGAGTTCAAGGAAGGACATGGGATACATTTTATCCTGGAATTCAGTAAGGTTCCCCTGGGAGAGAGGAAAAAGTAGAATTCTTTAACCGCGCATCACGACGGGTCTACGCGTCGTCCGATTTCATGCATTCTTTTTGTTAGACCGAATTTGACTAAATCAGTAGAAAGTCGAGTAGAAAATCAGTAGATTGATGAAATATCTGTAGTTAGAAGAAAAAAATTAGTAGATAGAGGGTAGGTAAGTTCCTATCTATGTATTTTTCCAAGACGCCCCATTAGTTAGGTTCCTTCCTACTAAGGCGTCTTGGAAAAATAAGTTAGGTTCCTACCTTACATGATATATGGTGGTTTAGCTGGTCCAGTTAACTGTTCTACCGAAGTTTGGTTGCAGTAAGTGGTCCAATTAAACTAACTAGACCACAGAAAAATATTTTTAATGTGGTACACAGCCAACTGTACCTACCTACTAAAGAAAAAAAAATTACGGTGGTCCAGTCAAATGGATCAGGAGCCCAATTCTGCAATACAATTGCTTCAGTATGACAATGGAATCGTCGCAGAATCATCACGTTGAATCCTTAGATTTATAAAACTCCAGATAGTGCGTGCGAGATAAATTAATAGTTTCAAACTTGACGCACGTCTCTCCATCTGCATTCATCATAATTTCTTTCATCTAAGGTGGAATACCCAAACGTGTCATTCTGTGTCGATACCCCTGTCATAGTGAAGCGATTAGTATAGCAGAATAGGGCCCCAGCTGAACGGAACCATCAGTAAGAAGTGAAACGAGTATGACACTTCTTAACACTGACGCTGGCCGAGTCGTAGCTAAAAGTCGTATTTATAAAGAATGGGATTGAAGATGACAACATGCTATCCCCCGTAGACACTACACGATTTTTTGCACGGCGGCGTGTCATAATATGAGAGACTATGGTTAAATGTGAACTTAATTAGTCGGCAGGTGAGGCAATCGCGAACGAAGTCGCGGGTACAGCTAGTTGAAAATAAGACTAGCTTTTGCACTTTGTTACATTTATTATTATTAATTTTTTTACTATTATTAATTTAATTTACACGAAGTTTTTCCAAAAAGGTAGCCACATTAATTTCGCCATTTAGTATTTGCACATGACGAACGAATGCATCGTTTTCGATTTGAATTTCTGCCCTCTTCTTTGCCTAAACAGCTGAACGCATTTTAATGACATTCGGCAGGGAGGTAAATGGTATCTCGGGGACATAGGCGACTTGAATAGTGCATTCGAAGCCGTGGGCGGCAGCTAGTTACAAATTATACCGATTTTAAAGAAACCAATTTACGATCTTTAAAGTTAATCACAAAACCTGCCTACTCAACGTCAAGATATTAATCACCACAAGTTACGTAGGTATTGCAAAATACTGCCCCAAAAAGGCCTCTATCTATTCTATACTAAAGAACTCAATAGTTACTAAAGTACGCCATACGTTAGGTTTTCTAGGCTTGGACAAAATACATTTAAGATTCTAATTGCAACGCTATAAAGTACATTGCAGCTTGTACTTCCTCGTCAGAGCGTTAACTAAATGGCTAGCAGCGGTCTTTGTGCGTTGAAATAGGGGGTCTCTTTCTACACTATGTTAACTATTGTGAACTGAGCGAGACCTCAGTCAGACCCAGCAGACGCGACCACTATTAATAAAGCACAAGGACATCATCGTAAAAAGTAGGTTTAAAGTTCAGCCATTCTTGCAACTGTCTAAAGAAAAACAAACTTTCTAAGAACTTGTTTCTAGAAGTTTATAGAACCACTAGCTGCATTCTTACTACCCGTTGTCCTATTACCCGTTTTCCCGTAGGAATGAAGCATTTTCCCGCGGTAAAAAGTACTATGTTCATCAGTAATAATCTTCTAATGGTAAAAGAATTTTTCAAATCAGTCCAGTAGTTTCGGAGCCTATTCAATACAAACAAACAAATTTTTCCTCTTTACAATATTAGTATAGAAGTATAGATACGGAAATTAGTCACGTCACCAAACTTTCTTGAAAAGAATATGGCGTTGGTCATTATCATTATGTACTACGTATATCCAGATTTAGAAGTAGGTATAAATAGTATCTACCTACTTAATAATAATATGTCTGTAGGTAAAAATATCATATTTTCAATTTTTACTCGAATAGCCTAGAATCTTCTCTCGAGCATAACATAACATACCTACGAAATTTGGCGAAAACAACATGACATGCGAAATATTTCATCGTTATTTTTAAACTAGTTTTTTGGCTATGTCACATGATGCATCCTGTTTTAGGCTGGTAATTATGGACTGAATTAGATTGTTGTTGTTTTTTATGGTTTGGTAGAAGTTTTCATAAATAACTGACATGGCTTAAATTAAGTTTTTTAAACTTACGCGATCAGAACACATTATTATAATTATTCACGGGTATTTATCGCGTTTATTTAGTGTAAACCTGTTGAAACGTCGGGAAAAATAGGTAAATAAACGCGATAAATACCCGTGAATAATTATAATAATGGCTTAAATTTTTTAAAAGCAAGAAATCTTACACAATAACAGAGATATGTGTAATTTCGCCACACAGGCTCTTCAGGGTCCTAGTGAGGGACAGGGCTCTGCTTAGGGACCTCCATCTACACTTTAACTATTCCATGAAATTATTTTCTTTTTGGTTCTTTGACTGACAACAACGAATCATATCCTAACCTATACGATTTTTTATGACAATCGACTAAATGATTTTATTTTTTGAAGACAGATCGAGTTACTCTGGTAAACTATATTTTAACCCCCGTCGCAAAAAGCGAGGGGTGTTACAAGTTTATCATTGTTCGAAACGAAACACATTTTTTTGTCTGTCGGTGTATCTGTCTGTGGTATAGCTCCCAAAAGGATGAACCGATATTCGTTTAGTTTTTTTAGTGTCATAGATAATTTAATCCCGAGTGTTGTTAGCCATGTTTCATGAAAATATGTCGGAGGGGTTTTAAAATTTTTAATTTCTTACTTATTTTTTAATACTTTCTCATGGAAGACTCATCACATCAATCTTCGTTACACACTATGTCGGCTCAATAAAAATGGCAACGTACATAATGTTCCCATACTTGTCGAGTCAACAGATTCACTTATCTTTCAAAAGTAACTGTGTCGTGTGGCGGGGTATAAAACCGGAAATGTATTTTTCATGATAATATTACTTATAAGTTGAGTATGTAGATACTTTAAAACTTTTTGATTTGTGGATATGGCATTAAAGAGGTTTTTATTTATAAAGATTCCCAAGCAGAACGGACCCAAACTACCTAGGTATAGGTACTCCATTCTAGAATCAAAGATACTTTAAGTAAACAATCGCGTTACAAAACCAGATAAATATTAGTGGATATTTTACGGCACTGGTACCGTCACCAAAAGTATAGATATACTAGATACCCATACACAACTTTAAATGATCTTAAAAGATTTGGTGATCATTTGAACAACGTGGCTAGAATCGAACCTTCTGCGCCTCGGGCAAACCTTCGCCCGCTCCGCTGCTAAGGTCATCTATTTCTAACTAGATGAATTCTAAGATTTTCTTTTAGATACTTATAATGCTGGACAATTCACACAGCGTTATCTAGCCCCAAGCTAAGCAGAGCTTGTGTTATGGGTACTAGATAACTGATATACTTACCATTAAGTACATGGATAAATTTTTTTTTTTATAGATAGAAAACAACCAGATTCAAGATTTTATGTTAATAAAAACCTAATTAAAACTTACCAAAAACTGATACTGAACTGAACAATAAGAAAACAACAAGGTAATCCATTTAAAACTAAAACAAAATTTCTACAAGGCTTGTACTTGTACACGCACTGCGAAAAATGTTTAAATTCAAGTTCGAAAATGGACGAGACGAATTCAATGAAATGTTTTAATACCAATGTTACCAGTGTCGTAATAAAATATTTTCCACCAATATTCCGTTGGTTTCGTAAGCCTTTTGTTTACACAAAATATCTAGGATTCTAGAACCGAATATAAGTGTATCAATCTTCAAATACTCTAAAGACCAGGTATCCCCATACCAGGTTGTGTGGCAGAGATCGCTCTTGAGCGATAAGACCGCCAATTTTCATTTGTGTTATAATTATAATCGTTTCATTTGTAACTTGTTTCTTAGTCAGCGTGTAAAAAGTATTTTCTATCGATCTCGAAAGTGACTCGAGAAGTATAAGTTATATATGAGTGAGCAGTTTTATGGTAATTTACAAAAATATAGTAATAGAAAAAAATTCCTATCCACTTCCGCTGTTCTCTTACCTTATTTACTGACTAGCTGTGCCCAGCGGCTTCGCCCGCTTGGAAATTATACAAATTTCAGCAAGTTATTGCACATCTCAGGGGTAGTTTTTTAAAAATTAATAAAAAACGTCAACTGCGAGTCGGAATCGTGCACTAAGGGTTCCGTATAATTGTAGGACCTTGTATTTTGCCAAATATCATCATTCTAGGTCGACGGGAAGTAGGTAGGTCGACTGTAGGTTTTGGTCCATGGCGAGAATCATAAGCAATTTTTTTTGGTGAATAAACAACATTTTTAGTTTTAGGATTTGTTCCTTCACTTGTGCTATAAGACCTTGCTTCTTGCCAAATTTCATGATTCTAGATCTACGGGAAGTACCTACCGTTTAAGTTTCGTGTGCTTATGATTCCCTTGGAAATTTCAAAATTGGACATAAACGGCTGTAACTTTCGATTGCGTTGACTTAGAAGTTTTATTTATATCGAGGCTCCAAGAGGTTACGGACTTGAGTATTTGATGTTAATTTAAACTCGATACCTTCACGCGTCCCTGAGAAAAGGGGGTTGTCAGAAAGACAGACAGAGAGAAGAACAAAAAGCGATCCCATAAGGGTTCCTTTTACTGAATACCGAAGCGACAGAAATCAAAAATATCACTTTATTTCCGTTTCAGTTTCGTTGATTTGATTTGAATGCTTCATTCCTACGGGAAAACGGGTAACAGTACAATGGGTAGTAAGAATGCAGCTAGTCGGTAATAAAAAGGAAACTTGATAATGATATTTTGATTGATGTAAAGCTAATGAAACTCACCAAAGTCACCTCCCAGTGCCTTTCGAGTCTCCTGTCTTCAACGGCATGATTTCCCTTCTTTTTTCTACAGTGGTCCAACAGCTGTTGATGGATCTTCAGGTCTTCAACTGATAGATCTTCAGGTTTTGTTGCATTCAATCTTGCGGTCTTGAATCTTGCAGTTCTTCGAGATAGAAAGCTGTAAGTTTTGCTCCACTCGTGAAGAGTGACGAGCCGTTTGACCGTAAGCCAGAAACAGTGAACCATTTGGGGAGTGGGCTCCGAAGAGCCCGGGAGAAGAAAGGAACAAGGATGGGACAGGGGGGACAGGGGGCGGGAGGATACGCTGCGACAGTCTCCGGCGCCGGGGCACCGCAACCATCTTCACTTAAAGTATACTTTACAAACTAATTATAAAAATCTTGTAAATTCCAAATATACTCGTTTTTTTTTGTACATCACAGAAGCTCCTACCGGCCGAGACGGCCGCAGCTGAGATCAATATACTATCTGTACAAACATATATCTTTCCAATCGTTAACATCCACTCGGGACCATCTCGTTACATTTTAAAATCTACAACTAGAATTAGGAACGTCCGGCCTCACTCGGATTCATTTTTTTAAAGCTCTGGTGCGGTGAGGTGAATGCACGCAGACTGTGCTTGTAGGGACCGCTCACCGGAGCGGGCCGGCCGTTTTACAAATAAAAATACATTGGTCTCGAGATAAACAAACGTCACGACTAGCGAGCCGCACCCGGCCGCCCTAACTCAACAAATGCGGAGCGCCGCGCCGCGCGCCGGGGGCCGGAACAATATACTGGGGCCGCCGGCGCCGCGCGGCCGCCGCGCTGCGCCCCGCCCGCTGAGACTCTCCGTTCCTTTTTTTTGTGTTTTATCTTGTTTTGTGTGGGGAGAGGGCGGCGGGCGGGGCGCTCGCGGCCGTACACTTATGTACTAAAATTTTCACAAAATAATACCTAACGCCGGAATTTGATCAGCGGCGCGGGAGCGGCCCGCGGCTCGCTGGCGCGAGGGGCGCCGCGCCCGGCCGCGGGGCGCACGAGGGGCGCCGCGCCCGGCCGCGGGGCGCGCGCGGCGCTAACTAACAATAGAGTCTCTAGGTTCACGCCACGTTGAGCAGCAGCTTGAGTTGGAGCGCTCGGTCGGGCTCCGAACGGCAGCGGCCCTCGCGGCGCCAGTGCGTGGGCGGCTGCGGCAGCGCAGCCGCGGACGGAGCGGAGCCCCACTTGCTGCCCGCGTAGCGCTCCTCGCCGGGCGAGCGCAGCCCGGCGCGCCGCGGCCGCCGTCGCGCCGCCGCGGCCACTTGCGCTCCGCAGTTCATGACGCGAGCGCGCGGAGGTACCGATGACTGACCTCTCGTTGTCTGAGTGTGTGGCTCGCGCGGCGTGGATGTAAAATGTAAACTAGGTTTGTGGGTTCTTCAGTTCTGGTCGCGCGGGTCGCTTTGTTCTTCAGTTCTGGTCGCGCGAGTCGCTTGGCTCGGCAGTTCGCCGTCCGCGCTGTGTTCTCTTGGCGTAACGCGCGTTGCGTTCACAAGATGGTCGCCGTCACGCGCGGGGCCGCTCGCTTGGCCTCGAGCCGCTGTCGTCCGCTCGGATGACACGTCGAAACACTTCACTACTGCACTTTCACGACTTCGTCGGTCGGCGGTCGCTGCTAGCTCCGATAAAGGCGATCGATTTTTATTAGCACACGGAATTGACGCCACCTCTCCATTATTCGCACCTTCACCTCTCGATTTCGACTACGTGACGTCGGCGGCGCTCGTGGTATTTATACCAACATGGCCGCTGCGTGGCGCGGGCTGCGCGGTGGGGAAATAAGGCGAACTGTTGACAAGCTAGGAGCTCATTTTTGTATGTCATTTTGGTATGATGATGATGATTTTTTTTATTATTTATAGTCATTAGACGTGCTTTCACTGCAGTCTTTATTATTATTATACATATTATTTATTATTATTGTTGTTTCTCATTTCCGAGGTCTCCGACCATATCGAGAGAGCACCATTCCAATGGGTTGTTTCGATAAAACGACATTATTTTTATTTCACTATTTAAACTAAAGTTTGGTAAAACATTCATATTTTAAATATTTTAGTTAGGTCTTAGATGCATTTATTTAGCACATAAGAGCACATAACACACAAGAGTCCTTTGCAACGATGACAAACCGGATAATATTATTTATTACATTTAAATTTTCGACCACTACTTTGACCAGATAATAACTAAATAAACATAGCCCATATGATAATTTTCAGGGTATGGAGACGAATCGAGCGATACCTCATTTGCCTAAATCAAACTAGTAGTTTTGGAAGTACGAGGTTACCGACACATTTTGCCTACATCTAGGTAAATAAACAGGGCGCCGAGCTCTTTACGTTGGGAGTCGAGTAAAAAATGCAAATGAAACTATCTTATGTCCGCAATGCCATCGCAGTAAAATGTGCTCTTACCATGACGTGAAACGGCAAAATAATATATCTCCCATTTCACTACCCCTACTATATATAACTTAACTGTCTAAAATCGAAACAAAGACAAACATCGGCGCATGGCATGTTTTTTGTGATTTAAGCTGTCGAAAAAAAAGATTACAACAGAGATTTGCCAAAGAAGTAATTATTATATTAAGATGATAATGATGGTCATCACATCACCATATAACGGGATCAAAACATCTTGAATAGAAAGCTTTATATCAACCGAGCCGAGAATTGGAGGGGAGGCGACGTTGAAAAAAAAAACAACGAACAAAACAAGAAGGTTGATGCTTATAACCCGACCGAATGTAGTAGGTCACGGAAACAAAGAGTATAGTCGCGTTGTCACGGTTACGCAACTTTGTAGTGTAACAAAATGGCTGACGAACTATACCTATTTTCGTTAAAGTACTAGGTGTCAAACCAACGATAAAGCCGGCTTTTCACTATGGGATATATATTACATCCCGAGATATAATATTTTATCGCTCACCATACATTTTGTATGGCACCGTTTACACTGTGCTATAATATATATTACATCCCAAACTATAAATATTTTATCGACCGAGTGAGCGATATTTGAAGGTCATTTGAAGGTGTATATTTTACCTCACGTCCCCGGACACCGCGCCTCCCCCGCTACGCCCTCCGTTTGAATGTTGGCGTTCGTGTGCAGACGTGTAAACTGATCATTGTGTGCTCCAAAATATATATCTTACAGTGTGAATAGCAATCGCGGGATGTAATATAAAGCACAGGATGTAATTTATATTATATCCCATAGTCAAAAGCCGGCTTAAGAATTTGTTGTTTGTTTTGTTCTGCTATAATAGTAGTTTATGCAACTGTCATATAATGAAGGGTATTAAAACACGAGTGTGAGTTTATGAAACGAGCGTAGCGAGTTTCATAATAGTAACGAGTGTTTTAATACCCGTGTTATATGCAGTTGCATACACTACTTTATCTTCACTAATGCAATTAATCAAACAACAAGAGTAAAAGCTGACAATAGTTTATTTATAATAATTGTTCAAATTTTGGATGGTACAATTTTGAAAGTTAATGTTAATTATTGATCCAGCAGCTGTAGCGGCCGCGGGGCAAGCAGTAGAGCTCGTAGACGGAGTCGGAATATATAAAACTTTCACCATGATTGTACTGTCGTCTATGTTAGAGACTTCATCGAACTGGATGTTGTATAGCTCTTGCCTTCGGCATGCCCCCATTATGCCGAAGATTAGTGCAACCTGTAACAATAAACGATATAATAAGCTTGAGGTACATAGCCAAGGCAAAAACTATGATTTATGAAGTAGTAAAGTGTAGGTACCTACTACCAAATTTATACACAAAGCGCTTAAACGGAGTGTCTAGATAACTTGCGTGTGTAGTACGTAAGTACTAGGTAGATTAAATAACAGAACTAAAATACACTTACCTTTTCAAAAAGATACAAAATATCTTGTGAATCTTCCAGGAACATCTTTATTTGACCTGATGTAAACGTCAAGGACTTTTTTCCCTTGTGTCCTTCTGAACTGCGTTTCAGGAACGCTATGACTTTTGAATACTTCGTGATATCAATATTGTTGTAGATACTCAGTGTGGACTTGAGCATAGAATATTTAGCCCACCTCGCTATCCATTTTTAACTTTTAATTTGTATTTTAAAAACAAAACACATTGCGAAACATTAAATTCACGCGTACGTGTATTGTCACAGTGAACTTGCCGCCATTAATATCTAACCAATGAGAGCGCAGCTGCTCGCGCAGGGCCAATCAGGAACGAGCGCGCGCTGTTCTTTTTTTATTTAATTGGCACAAGATCTTACCAAAGAGTTTTGTGTATGTAAGTTTAGTAGTTTCGACGAAGTTTTCACGTATAACCCAACTGTTTTCAAAAGCCAGTCTAATATCAAAATTTTATACAACTTGTACGAGGATTTTGACATAAGGCTCGCCAGGTTAATTGGTCGCGTTTTATTGATGTTATAATGAGATTTTACGATATCGATGTGGATATCATCATGTGAAATTGCTTAAATTGAGTGTTTTGCTAACTGCGCTATAACAGTAGTAATTATAAGTCAAGTACTGGAAACATAAGTAGAATGTTATAACATTAGTGTAGATAAATCGTTTTATCGTACTATAGCTGGGTACCAATATGCATACCTACCTACATGCGACGTACCTACCTACCTAATGCATAATCAATATTACACAAAGCATAAAATATAACCTTTTACGATGCAACATCATCATTTTTTGACAGTGAGTTTACGCTAGTAATAGTAGGTAGTTCAATGTTTTTGACAATTTTTTGACTGATGTGGAGTAGGGCCACCATAACAAAATACTTTTTACCAAAGAGTTCAAATTCTTACGAAATTACCAAGGGATTCGCAACTCGGAAAAAGAGGTCCAAAAAAGCATATAACCCTTAAAAATAAGTAGGTATTTGATTCTAAACCGGTGAAAACTTGGGAAAAAGTAGAGATGAAGAACAACACGTTCAAGGGTCCAAATGTGCATCAAGTGCATAATGGTAAATAAATAAATTAAATTAAATTCATTTATTTCAGAGCCCCTGGCACTTTAATAAATAAATAATAATGCATATAAACAGTTATACCTACATCGCATTAAGAAATGTAGGTAGCTATGTACCTACTAAGTAAAATTTTTATTTAATAAGTATCTACATTTCGGAGATGAAAAAAAATTAAAATACGGCATTAGGAGTTGGCTTGCGTACCTACCCACATATTTAGATAGGTAATATCAGCTATCCACTGCATAAACTCCCTCCACGTCGAAAGTAAGTGAGACCAGCCATATTTAGGTAAGTAGGTACCTACATAGTATTACATATGAACGGTAGGTAGGTAATGTTGTTTGGAAATAGGTAGGTAGGTAGGTAGGTATCTAAATATCTATACTTATAATAAAACTGTAACAGGTCCAATTCTGTACATTGAAGATATTTAGAAATTTTTTTTTGGAGGGCACTCTATTAACGATACTGAAGCCAAAACTGTAATTTTTTTCATTCATGTCTGTCTGTCTGTCTGTCTGTCTGTCTGTCTGTCTGTTTCTTAAACGCGCATCACGCCGAAACTACTGAAGGTATTGAAATGAAACTCGGAATGTTTTTTGTTTATAGTACGAGGAAGGACATAGGATACTTTTTATCCCGGAATTCAGTCAGGTTTCCCTGGGAGAGGGGATGAAAATAAAATTTCTTCACCGTGCATGACGCCGAAACTGCTGAATGAATTGGAATGAAACCTTGCATGATTTGATTTTATTCTACAAGGAAGGACATGGGATACATTTGATCCCGGAATTCAGTCAGGTTCCCCTGGGAGAGGGGATGAAAGTAAAATTCTTTAACTGCGCATCACGACGGAACTACTGAATGAATTCGAATAGAACTCGGCATAATTTGAGTTCATACTACGAGGAAAGATACATTTTATCCCGAAATAAGGTTCCCCTGGGAGAAGGGATGAAAATAAAATTCTTTCACCGTGCATCACGCCGAAACTGCTGAATGTGTTGGGACTGAATTAGTACGATTTGAGTTCATAGTACAAGAAAGGACATGGGATACATTTTATCCCGGAATTCAGTAAGGTTCCCCTGGGAGAGAGGATGAAAGTAAAATTCTTTAACCGCGCATCACGACGGAACTTCTTGATGAATTCGAATGCAAGTCGGCAAGATTTTAGTTAATACTATGAGGAAAGATAAATTTTATCCCGGAGTTCAGTAAGGTTCCTCTGGAAGAGGGGATGAAAGTAAGATTCCTTCACCGCGCATCACGCCGAAACTGCGGAATGAGTTGGAATGAAACGATTTGAGTTCATACTACACTACTAACCGCGCATCACGACGGAACTACTGAATGAATTCGAATGGAAGTCGGCACGATTTGAGTTCATACTACGGGAAAGATACATTTTATACCGGAATTTAATAAGGTTCCCCGTGGAGGGGATACAAGTTAAATTCCGGGGTCGCGCATCACGCCGAAAGTACAGAATGTATTCAAATGAAAGAAAAGAAAGAAAGAATATTTTTATTTACCTTAAAAACTACTACACAGAACGAGAACATATTATGCTAACAAAATAATACTATATAAAAAATGTAATCTGTGCGCAGCAGGGTTTGAGGCAAATATGGCCTCCACTCAGCGTTATGCTGGATGAACACTGGTGTGTCCACCAGCGCTGGTTTTCAGTGAGGGCCATAGGAGGGAAATGAGCAATACGATTTATCCCGGAATCAGTGCTGTTCCCTAGGGAGGGTGGATGAAAGTAAAAATATGCTACTGAATGAATTCAAATGAAACTTGGCATGATTTGAGCTCATACTACGAGGGAACATAGGATGCATTTTATCTGGGATATCAGTAGGTACGTTTCTCTTGGGAGAGGGGATAAAAGTCAAAATGTGTTCTTATTAAGAACTAGCTGTACCCGCGACTTCGTTCGCGATTGCTTCACCTGCCGACTAATTAAGTTCACATTTAACCATAGTCTCTCATATTATGAAACGCCGCCGTGCAAAATATCGTGTAGTGTCTACGGGGGATAGCATGTTGTCATCTTCAATCCCATTCTTTATAAACACGACTTTTAGCTACGACTCGGCCAGCGTCAGTGTTAAGAAGTGTCATACTCTTTTCACTAATTCTTACTGATGGTTCCGTTCAGCTGGGGCCCTATTCTGCTATACTAATCGCTTCACTATGACAGGGGTATCGACACAGAATGACACGTTTGGGTATTCCACCTCAGATGAAAGAAATTATGATGAATGCAGATGGAGAGACGTGCGTCAAGTTTGAAACTATTAATTTATCTCGCACGCACTATCTGAAGTTTTATAAATCTAAGGATTCTACGTGATGATTCTGCGACGATTCCATTGTCATACTGAAGCAATTGTATTGCAGAATTGGACTCCTGATCCATTTGACTGGACCACCGTATTTTTTTTTTCGTTAGTAGGTAGGTACAGTTGGCTGTGTACCACAGTAAAAATATTTTTCTGAGGTCTAGTTAGTTTAATTGGACCACTTACTGCAACCAAACTTCGGTAGTACAGTTAACTGGACCAGCTAAACCACCATATATCATGTAAGGTAGGAACCTAACTTATTTTTCCAAGACGCCTTAGTAGCAGCGTTGTTCTCAATACGGCAATTGCCGTAAAATACGGCTTTCAGGGAGTCGATGCATCAAAAATACGGTATACGGCACCAAGTTCAGTACCGTATTAAAATATACGGCAATTGACTGGAGCATGGCTAAAACCATATCTACTAGCAACCATATCTGCCAAAATAGAAGAATTAGAACAGTTTAACTCTCGTTGCAGAGATTTCCTTATCACAGGCTGCAAAGAAATAAAAAAAAGAAATTACTTTTCGGACGATTTACTTCATCTTTTAAAGTATCTATCTCCTGAAGAAGCAGTTAGTAATCAGACGAGAAACGATTTTCATCCATTTTGCCGCTTATGCAAAAGTTGCCACGAATCGTCAATAATGCCGACGATCTCCAAAAAATTGATGATGAATGGAGAATGTTACCTGTGGTAAATAAACTATCATTATATGAAATAAGCTCTCAGAAAACTGATGAGTTCTGGATTAACATCCGTGAAGTAACTGAAGTGAAGGCATTAGCATCTTTTGCTTTAAATGTATTATGTGTGCCACACTCCAACGCAGACTGCGAGCGGGTCTTCAGCGAGGTCAATAATTATAAAAACCAGACTTCGTAACAAACTAATAACAGCAACAATAAATGGAACTCTTTTAGCCAAACAAGCTATACGTAATAATGGAAATTGTACAAAGATGGAAGTGTCAAACGAAATGATTCGTAAAATGAAAGACAAAAAACAGCATGACCTAAGTACGAGTGAATCAGAGGTCTTGGAAGGTATTCAAAACCTATACGGTGAAGAATAAATCTATGTATATATTTAATGTTTCTTTTTAGTTATTGTTTTTAATACAAAATAAATAATACGAGCAATACGGCACTTTTTTCAATTTTCCCTAAAAATACGGCAATTTTCGACGTTGTATACGGCAACACCTAATCTGTTAGGAACAACACTGCTTAGTAGGTAGTAGACATGTGCGCCGATGCTCATTTGACCGGCGGCGGCGTCTGGCGTCCAATTTGTCGGCGGCGGCGGCGTCATCGGCGTAATCGGCGTGGATGTGAAATTAAGTAAAAGACGCCTTAATCCTTAATAAACTTTTTATTCATTAATTATATGACAGACTTACCTATTTGTATTAAAACAATTATAAAATCAAAATTTCAATAACAAAAAAACCTATATGGCAACAATCAAATCACATATTACAAAAAAAAAAAACAGGGAAAAGACAAAGTTATTTTTAAGCGAAATGCAAATTACTTTAATGTTTGCACTTGCTTCTTACACATGTCATAATTATCATGTAGGTATGAATATTATTTTGTCTACCGAAGTAGGACTTAGCCGAGACCTTTTTGCCGTAATGGTTAGTCCCGCAACTGAGAAAACTCGCTCGCTTGGCGTGCTCGTTGCGGGAACACTCATGACATGACGCATAACGCATAACGCAGTTGAGGAGCCAAGGATAACTATTCTTCTTTTCCTTCCAATAACGAAGAATGTTTCCGTCAAGCACATCTTTTGGGTTGCATCCACCAAAGTATTTCCAGCTTTCGACCACTACAGGATCATCAGCCACGTTACTACCATATTTGTATACTTGATTTGTATACTTTTGGGACATAGCCAAAAGAAAGTTTGATGAAGATGATGACGGTTGAGCGGTTGGAGCGGAAGAGACTGACTCACTGTGCTCATTCACCCTTTCTTGTCGACGCCGATGACGCCGATAAAAAATTCGGCGGCGTCGGCGTGGCTAAAATGATCGGCGGCGTGCGCCACGCCGATCGGCGCACACGTCTAGTAGGTAGGAACCTAACTAATGGGTGCGTCTTGGAAAAATACATAGATAGGAACTTACCTACCCTCTATCTACTAATTTTTTTCTTCTAACTACAGATTATTTCATCAATCTACTGATTTTCTACTCGACTTTCTACTGATTTAGTCAAATTCGATCTTGCAACACTGTTTCTAACAAAAAGAATGCATGAAATCGGACGACGCGTAGACCCGTCGTGATGCGCGGTTAAAGAATTCTTCTTTTTCCTCTCTCCCAGGGGAACCTTACTGAATTCCAGGATAAAATGTATCCCATGTCCTTCCTTGAACTCAAATAGTACCAATTCAGTCCAACTCATTCAGTAGTTTCGGCGTGATGCGCGGTGAAGGAATTTTATTTTCATCCCTTCTCCCAGGGGAACCTTACTAAATTCTGGGATAAAATGTATCTTTCCTCGTAGAATGAAATCAAATTATGCCGAGTTCCATTCGAATTCATTCAGTTGTTCCATCGTGATGCGCAGTTAAAGAATTTTACTTTCCTCCTCTCTCCCAGGGGAACATGACTGAATTCCGGGATGAAATGTATCCCGTGTCCTTCCTTGTAGTATGAAATCAAATCGTGCAAGGTTTCATTCCAACTCATTCAGCACTTTCGGCGTCATGCGCGGTGAAGAAATTTTACTTTCATCCGCTCTCCCAGGGAAACCTGACTGAATTCCGGGATAAAAAGTATCCTATGTCCTTCCTCGTAGTATGACCTAAAATCGTGCCGAGTTTCATTTCAATACCTTCAGTAGTTTCGACGTGATGCGCGTTTAAGAAACAGACAGACAGACAGACAGACAGACAGACAGACAGACAGACATGAATGAAAAAAATTACAGTTTTGGCTTCAGTATCGATAATAGAGTGCCCTCCAAAAAAAAATTTCAAAATATCTTCAATGTACAGAATTGGACCTGTTACAGTTTTATTATAAGTATAGATTCATTAACGCGTCGTCCGATTTCATGCATTCTTTTTGTTAATAACAGTGTTGCAAGATCGAATTTGACTAAATCAGTAGACAGTCAAGTAGAAAATTAATAGATTGAAGAATAATCTGTAGATTGAAGAAAAATATCGGTAGACAAAGGGTAGGCAAGTTCCTATCTATATATTGCGTCAATGCCTATTTCAGGCAAAGTAGGTAAAATGTGCAGATGGTCCATGCGATATTCATGGACATGATATTTGGTGGTTTAGCTGGTACAGTTAACTGTACCACCAAAGTTTGGTTGGAGTAAAAGGTCCAATTAAACTAACTTACTAACGTAAACAACCAACTGAGCCTACCTACTAACGAAAAAAAAATTACGTGGTCCAGTCAAATGGATCAGGAGCCCAATTCTGTAATAAAATGGCTTCACTATGACAATGGAATCGTCGCAGAATCACCACATAGAATCCTTATCTATACTTATAATAAAACTGTAACAGGTCCAATTCTGTACATTGAAGATATTTTGAAAATTTTTTTTGGGGTACACTCTTTTATCGATACTGAAGCCAAAACTGTATTTTTTTTCATTCATGTCTGTCTGTCTGTCTGTCTGTCTGTTTCTTAAACGCGCATCACGTCGAAACTACTGAAGGTATTGAAATGAAACTCGGCACGATTTTAGGTCATACTACGAGGAAGGACATAGGATACTTTTTATCCCGGAATTCAATCAGGTTTCCCTCGGAGAGGGGATGAAATTAAAATTTCTTTACCGCGCATGACGCCGAAACTGCTGAATGAGTTGGAATGACACCTAGCACGATTTGATTTCATACTACAAGGAAGGACATGGGATACATTTCATCCCGAAATTCAGTAATGTTCCCCTGGGAGAGAGGATGAAAGTAAAATTCTTTAACCGGGCATCACGACGGAACAACTGAATGAATTCGAATGGAACTCGGAATAGTTTGAGTTCATACTACGAGGAAAGATACATTTTATCCCAGAACTTAGTAAGGTTCCCCTGGGAGAAGGGATGCAAGTAAAATTCCTTCACCGCGCATCACGCCGAAACTGCTGAATGAGTTGGACTGAATTGGTACGATTTGAGTTCAAGGAAGGACATGGGATACATTTTATCCTGGAATTCATTAAGGTTCCCCTGGGAGAGAGGATGAAAGTAAAATACCTTCACGCATAACGCCGAAACTACATAAGTAGGTATTCCTATGTAGAATGAAACTTGGCACGTTTTGATTTCATACTACAAGGAAGGACATGGAAATACATTTTATCCTGGAATTCAGTAAGGTTCCCCAGGGACAGAGGAAAAAGTATAATTCTTAAACCGCGCATCACGACGGGATAACGCGTCGTCCTTTTCATGCATTCTTTTTGTTAGAAACAGTGTTGCAAGATCGAATTTGACTAAATCAGTAGAAAGTCGAGTAGAAAATCAGTAGATTGATGAAATAATCTGTAGATTGAAAAAAAAAATTAGTAGATAAAGGGTAGGTAAGTTCCTATCTATTTATTTTTCCAAGAAGCACCCATTAGTTAGGTTCCTTCCTACTAAGGTGGTGCGTCTTGGAAAAATGAGTTAGGTTCCTACCTTACATGATACATGGTGGGTGGAGTAAGTGGTCCAACTAAACTAACTAGACCACAGAAAGATATTTTTTACTGTGGTACACAGCCAACTGTACCTACCAACTAACGAAAAAAAAAAATACGGTGGTCCAGTCAAAGGGATCAGGAGCCCAATTCTGCAATACAATAGCTTCAGTATGACAGTGGAATCGTCGCAGAATCATCACCTAGAATCCTTAGATTAATAAAACTCCAGATAGTACGTGGGAGATAAATGAATAGTTTCAAACTTGACGCGCGTCTCTCCATCTGCATTCATCATAATTTCTTTCATTTGAGGTGGAATACCAAAACGTGTCATTCTGTGTCGATACCCCTGACACAGTGAAGCGATTAGTATAGCAGAATAGGGCCCCAGCTGAACGGAACCATGAGTAAGAAGTGAAAAGTGTATAAGGTGCATCGGGGTAAGAACGGATGGTTTATTAGAAAACCATTAGGTTGTTACAAAATATTTTTTTTCTCGGCTTTAAAAGTGCTAGCCTAACTAAAAATATACCTAAGTTTTAATTAAAATATAGGTCTATAAACCAGAGTTTTTGACAATTATCTAAACGTTAAGATGAGAGAGTTAGTGATGACTAAAGTTACAATAATATTTTGAAAACCAAGGGAAAGATCGGACGTTGACGGGGTAACATCGGACTACCTTCTAAAATCGCTTCTGTAGCTCTGATCTGAAGCGCTATAACATAAAATTATCCGGTCTTAACCAAGAAAAACAGAGATACCTATTTTTCGATATAATTGTTAACATGTAAAGTATTATAGCCAAAAACTTTTATTTTTTGCTTTTCTAATCCGATCTTACCCCAATGCAGAAAATTCCAAGTTTTTAGGTTTCTCAAACTTTACGCCAACCAAGGTTTGACAAGACCTTCCTACCCTATCTAATTATTGTAAACAAAAGCAAACTAAATCTACTAACTTGTTTCGTTTAGGTACTTACCTAACTTTCTAGGTTTGATGGATGCATTAAAAGGCTTTTAATTCTTTGGACAACTTTAATAAAGTAAGTTATTTACTAATAGTGTAACACAGTATTTAGGCAAAATTTACTTACTTAGTAGACTTAAAAATTAAAAATCAACAACTTAAGATAATAAAGTTTATCAAATTCGAAAACTACACATTAAATGTGTTCTTAAATCAACAAACAGTGTGACTGTTTGTTTTTAGAGTATTCAACTTAAAGTTCTTAAGTAATATTGTAATTTGGTAAAAGAATTCTAAAACTTCCAAAATAAAAAAAATCAAACAATCAAAGAAAGAGGACATAAACTGAACTTAAAAATAATCAGACTTATAATTGTTATTACTTTCCCATAGTAATAATTATACAAAAAGAACAAATAAGTCCTAAGAAATTATTCAAGTATTTTACTTTATTATTATACCATCATACATACAAGATCAGGGACAGGTAGTTTCCTACTAATTTTATATGCATTTATGATCTTTAAAAGTTTGAGAACCTGTGTATTTTATACAGGTGGGAAAGAACGGATGAAATCCATCCGAACTTCACCCATTAAAATTTGAATGTGGAAAGATCGGATCTCAGTCCACAGACGGTTTTAGGGTGTCTAATACACTGAAATTAGTTAACAAGTTGCCTCATGATGGCTATATGTTATAAAACTTGTAAACAACACAGTAGTTACACCAGAATTTCGAACAAAAAGTCGACGGGGTAAGTTCGGATCTTGAATAAATCACACTTTACGTACCTTCTCCGTTCTCACAAAAATATCACGCGTCCAAGCGGGCCTAGCGACTGACGTCAACTGATGGGAGGGGCTCGACAAAATGGCGGTTACGACTATATTGCGAACAACTAAAAAACACCCTAGATTAGGGAGTTATTAGATTTATCCGTTCTTAACCCGGATACGATCTTACCCCGATGTACCTTAATACTTCCTAACACTGACGCTGGCCGAGTCGTAGCTAAATGTCGTGTGGATAAAGAATGGGATTGAAGATGACAACATGCTATCCCCCGTAGAACTTACACGATTTTTTGCACGGCGGCGTTTCATAATAATTATGAGAGACTATGGTAAAATGTGAACTTAATTAGTCGGCAGGTAAGGCAATCGCGAACGAAGTCGCGGGTACAGCTAGTTTCATAATAACAATGTTCATATAACGTGGTGCTTCAGACAGAGCACGTAGAGCGAAAACAACATATCTATACCCACTAGGTACGTGCCCATACCTATTACTAGCTATGTAGTATGTATGATTGTAGCTGAAGATGGTGAAGGTTACCTTCATAGTGACCTACACTTACTTACACATTCTCTTCCCAATCGTTTTTATTTAGATATATATTACCTACTATGAGAGTACATAGGTCACTTATACCTAATTGAGTTTTATGATCCAGTTTTCAAGTAATATAATATCCACTACATAGATATATATCGAGAATCTAGATAATTATATTTCTGTGATCCACCAGCTTAACCAAATTTCATCTATATCAATTACTTAATGTAATTACGGTGCTACGTGGTAACAAACATTCACACAAACTTTCGCTTAATTTCATTTCATTCACACAAACTTTTAATATTATACATTAGAAGGGTACGATAGGATAGTAGGATTCTTATGAAACCCTTATTACGTTGCAAACAGACTGATAAATATTTAGACCGGTTCTCTATTTATTTATTTATTTATTAAGGGCAACCAACTAGAAGTAACACAATAGATCACAAAATTAATACGACAAAACTTAAAAACTAGTGCACTCTAAATTACAGGTAGCCACAACATGCATATATAACAAGGCAACTCAACTAAACACTTAATCGTAACATGTATGTAATAAATTAATAATATTATGGTTAAATCAATGTAATTTATATAATTTTATATAGGCACGAGTACGAGTATGTATCATGAGTATCTATCATGTCATCATCATCAGTTTACCGTATAGCATCGGACTCCCCTGTAGGTACTGTACCTCCTCCGTAGGTACTGTAGCAAGTGTAGCAACCCACCTATTACGAATAAGGACTGCTTCGTCTATACGAGTACCTACTTACTTTAAGCACTAATTAAGCAAAGTCACTTCTTTATGTAGTGTACCTAACATCGTTACTGGCTTCCAAGAACGACGTCATAATAAGCGATATTCGATAACAGCCAAGCCAACCTACTTGAAGTTAAAACAAAGAAGACATTCATCCTCACATCCTGTGGGCCATATTTACCAAAAACATCTGCTCGAGCCTCCAACCTGTTAAAAATAAAAACAGCTGATATCCGCCATCTTGTTCTGCCCCATTGGATCTTGTGGAGTGAGGGAGACAACCGAGGGAATGTGGGAGACAGCCTACCTGCGGAGGATCAATATTGCGGGACGGACTTTTATTTTTATACCTATCTTTGTAAGTAGCGAATAGAAATATTTTTCTTTTGTCCGTTACTACAGGTAGCACGATAGCACAAAGAATTACACTTGGTTTTGCGAGATCTTTGTGCATGAGAGATTAAACTAGGTACTTCTTAGACTATTACGAACACCTAAATATAGGTACCTATCTATTGTATTATTTACTAGCTGCATTCTTACTATCTTTGTGTATGAGAGATTAAACTAGGTACTTCTTAGACTATTACGAACACCTAAATATAGGTACCTATCTATTGTATTATTTACTAGCTGCATTCTTACTATCTTTGTGTATGAGAGATTAAACTAGGTACTTCTTAGACTATTACGAACACCTAAATATAGGTACCTATCTATTGTATTATTTACTAGCTGCATTCTTACTATCTTTGTGTATGAGAGATTAAACTAGGTACTTCTTAGACTATTACGAACACCTAAATATAGGTACCTATCTATTGTATTATTTACTAGCTGCATTCTTACTATCTTTGTGTATGAGAGATTAAACTAGGTACTTCTTAGACTATTACGAACACCTAAATATAGGTACCTATCTATTGTATTATTTACTAGCTGCATTCTTACTATCTTTGTGTATGAGAGATTAAACTAGGTACTTCTTAGACTATTACGAACACCTAAATATAGGTACCTACCTATTGTATTATTTACTAGCTGCATTCTTACTATCTTTGTGTATGAGAGATTAAACTAGGTACTTCTTAGACTATTACGAACACCTAAATATAGGTACCTATCTATTGTATTATTTACTAGCTGCATTCTTACTATCTTTGTGTATGAGAGATTAAACTAGGTACTTCTTAGACTATTACGAACACCTAAATATAGGTACCTATCTATTGTATTATTTACTAGCTGCATTCTTACTATCTTTGTGTATGAGAGATTAAACTAGGTACTTCTTAGACTATTACGAACACCTAAATATAGGTACCTATCTATTGTATTATTTACTAGCTGCATTCTTACTATCTTTGTGTATGAGAGATTAAACTAGGTACTTCTTAGACTATTACGAACACCTAAATATAGGTACCTATCTATTGTATTATTTACTAGCTGCATTCTTACTATCTTTGTGTATGAGAGATTAAACTAGGTACTTCTTAGACTATTACGAACACCTAAATATAGGTACCTATCTATTGTATTATTTACTAGCTGCATTCTTACTATCTTTGTGTATGAGAGATTAAACTAGGTACTTCTTAGACTATTACGAACACCTAAATATAGGTACCTATCTATTGTATTATTTACTAGCTGCATTCTTACTATCTTTGTGTATGAGAGATTAAACTAGGTACTTCTTAGACTATTACGAACACCTAAATATAGGTACCTATCTATTGTATTATTTACTAGCTGCATTCTTACTATCTTTGTGTATGAGAGATTAAACTAGGTACTTCTTAGACTATTACGAACACCTAAATATAGGTACCTATCTATTGTATTATTTACTAGCTGCATTCTTACTATCTTTGTGTATGAGAGATTAAACTAGGTACTTCTTAGACTATTACGAACACCTAAATATAGGTACCTATCTATTGTATTATTTACTAGCTGCATTCTTACTATCTTTGTGTATGAGAGATTAAACTAGGTACTTCTTAGACTATTACGAACACCTAAATATAGGTACCTATCTATTGTATTATTTACTAGCTGCATTCTTACTATCTTTGTGTATGAGAGATTAAACTAGGTACTTCTTAGACTATTACGAACACCTAAATATAGGTACCTACCTATCTATTGTATTATTTACTAGCTGCATTCTTACTATCTTTGTGTATGAGAGATTAAACTAGGTACTTCTTAGACTATTACGAACACCTAAATATAGGTACCTATCTATTGTATTATTTACTAGCTGCATTCTTACTATCTTTGTGTATGAGAGATTAAACTAGGTACTTCTTAGACTATTACGAACACCTAAATATAGGTACCTATCTATTGTATTATTTACTAGCTGCATTCTTACTATCTTTGTGTATGAGAGATTAAACTAGGTACTTCTTAGACTATTACGAACACCTAAATATAGGTACCTATCTATTGTATTATTTACTAGCTGCATTCTTACTATCTTTGTGTATGAGAGATTAAACTAGGTACTTCTTAGACTATTACGAACACCTAAATATAGGTACCTATCTATTGTATTATTTACTAGCTGCATTCTTACTATCTTTGTGTATGAGAGATTAAACTAGGTACTTCTTAGACTATTACGAACACCTAAATATAGGTACCTATCTATTGTATTATTTACTAGCTGCATTCTTACTATCTTTGTGTATGAGAGATTAAACTAGGTACTTCTTAGACTATTACGAACACCTAAATATAGGTACCTATCTATTGTATTATTTACTAGCTGCATTCTTACTATCTTTGTGTATGAGAGATTAAACTAGGTACTTCTTAGACTATTACGAACACCTAAATATAGGTACCTATCTATTGTATTATTTACTAGCTGCATTCTTACTATCTTTGTGTATGAGAGATTAAACTAGGTACTTCTTAGACTATTACGAACACCTAAATATAGGTACCTATCTATTGTATTATTTACTAGCTGCATTCTTACTATCTTTGTGTATGAGAGATTAAACTAGGTACTTCTTAGACTATTACGAACACCTAAATATAGGTACCTATCTATTGTATTATTTACTAGCTGCATTCTTACTATCTTTGTGTATGAGAGATTAAACTAGGTACTTCTTAGACTATTACGAACACCTAAATATAGGTATCTATTGTATTATTTACTAGCTGCATTCTTACTACCCGTTGTCCTATTACCCGTTTTTCCGCAGGAATGAAGCATTTTCTCGTGGTAAAAAGTAGCCTATGTTCATCAGGAATAATGTGGGCTTCTAATGGTAAAAGAATTTTTCAAATTGGTCCACTAGTTTCGGAGCCTATTCAATAAAAACAAACAAACAAACAATCAAATCTTTCCTCTTTATAATTATTAGTATAGATAAGTCCTTTATCTATCAGTCATCATCATCTAGTAACCATAAATAGGTAACACAAGCTCTGCCTAGCAAGTCCAGCGATATTTATTTTATTTATTTATCAGTTGAGCTACCTGTAGATTGTTTGATAAAGTCTGCAGTTAGCTTAGGAAATTGTTTCAATTGTTAACACTAGTTCTAATTTATTTCTATTATTCGATTGTAATTTTCTATGTGAATAAAGTTTTTATTTATTTAAATAGGTCCTTTTAGAAACCTACCTACTTCTAATGTCTTTAAATAGTAAGTCAGCAGAGTGGGACGAAATAGGCTAAAAAAAGTAAAGACTTACGAAGTTATATATAATTATGCTACCTAGGTAACCAATTAGTTAAACCTACTTAGAAGGTACCTACATTGTTTATTTCATTTCAAAACATCTAAAAAAAAACCTGTTGAATTCATTGCAATTAGGTAAACTTTTTATCGGTTAATTCGAAGGTAAATTTAGCAATTATTTACCTACGTAGCTAAGTTGTACGTAGATACGTACCATGATATCTACTTGTTTGTTGTTTTTGTCAATGAATAATTGATTATCTGGATAAGTAGGTAGGTAATCTACCTATAGAACGTTCTACATGGGCGTGGAAACTTACCTTATAGATCCTTATCTAATCTACAACAAAAGGTAAATTTAGTAGGTACCTTTCTGTCTGTCATTATTTTGTTATTATATTTTCTAATATTACTACTATTCTCTCATATGCTACGGCTTCACCTGCTTTAGCGTTAATGTTAGTGTTAATGTCCATTAACGCGTTAATTAAGGCGCTAAAAATGCACCTTGGTTACGCGAGCGTTCCACTTTCAAGAAGCTAGAACCCAATCTCCAGAATTTTACTAACATCGATTGTATAAAGTTAGTATTTTTGCTATTGCCGAATGGTTAATGAATGAAGTCCTTAATTAAATGATTAAGGTAAGGACCTCTCATTAATCAACCTCATTGCTCATCCCTTCCGCATATAAGATCGTCAATTTGGATAAGGTAAAGGCACCTAACTCATCATCATTAAAATTAGCCCAGACACGTCAACACGACAGGCCTCCCCATAGGAAATAACACCGAACCGAATATTATGGCCGATACGAATATGTGGAACTCTATAATAATTATATACATATATTACCTATATCATACTGAATAGAATAGAATAGAATATAATTATTTATTCGGGTAAATAACAACATTACATTTCGGTTAGTGGTGCCTTAAAAAGCCTATATTAGCCCATATTAGCTGTCTAATAATATTACTTTAATCTACATAAGATATCATAGCTGTTGAGCATCTGTTGAGTTACCAATGAATGAATAACATAATTAAATTATGTCGGTGGTGTAGGTAACACTTAGGACTTAGTGTAAGATTTGTGAGTCAAATCAACAATAAACAAATGATTGATATGAATTTATCAGCGAAAGCCGATGATCAGATGGTTGCATGATGGACCCAATCGCCCTGTATGCACATGGACGTGTGGTTCTAGCACTGCTAAAGTGTTAACTTGTCTGACGCCGCCGCCCCGCCAACAGTTGTTTTTGGACGAACAAAATCACCCCCCTTGAAGGAAGATTTTGTCATATTTTGTTCCGTTGTCATCATCTTAGGGTAAATCATGGAACGTCAAAACCAAATCAAATGTCAATGTCAAAAACAGCTGACAATCGGGAGCTTTGCTATTTTTATTTTTGTTTACGCAGAAATTTCGCGAAACATTGCAGAAATGCGACGAGAATTTATATTTGGTATGCTCGGGATTATTCTAATATCCACAATATCGTCTATTCTGGAAGGCTACACGAACACGGTGCCTGAGAAAATGTTGTTGGACACGGTGCTAGGGGCCGTCGGCGCAGGGAACTTCTCTTATTGGCAGTTGGGACACGCCGGGCCTCTGCTGGTTGAGCTCCACTCTATCAGTGGGGACGCGGATCTGTATGTAGCTGATAATACCAGGTTTGCCAGTCTTTTCTTTACCTAAGTTAGAATTAAAGAGTATACTAAAGAGGTTATGTTTAAGGAGTCTCTGGAACCACTGGTCCTATACCAAAAATGTATCCACTATAAAATAAAATCTATATATTTTTTTTATTTAGTCGGGAAACAAAAAGCTTATACTACAAGACATTACAAGACTTCACCTTAAGCTATTTTTAGCAATCTCTTCACATGTTCATGTAATGGCTTCCCTTGTTCCAGCCCGAGTTACGAGACAGATCGGAACAACTTCAGCTCAGTGACGTGTGGGCAGGATCAGGTCCAAATTCCAGCCTCCTTTCCCAGACCTATTGGTAAATAAATAAGTTTTTTAGATGACACACTCTGCTTACCAAAGGAAAAACACCTGCCCTGTCGTGGCTGCCCCCCGTAAAAAAGATGTTTATCTGCTAAAAAGGTGTATACAAGGTACACAGATCTTTTAACCTTATTTTTAATGCCAAATAAATATGTGCATCAGTTGTTTGCCTAATGTAGTGAAAATTCAGTACCTATTTATTAAATTTTTCGAAATCTAAGGGATGGTTTTTTGAAATATTTTTCCTGAATTCAGTCTAAGAATCTACACCCCGCCTGAAAGTTTGGTCCTTCATTTTTGGTGCACTCTGTGTACAGGGTTATTGGCAATTCACTGATACTGCGTCAACTGCAGGTTTATGGGGGGAGGGGGTCAAGACAAATCTGACGTAATTTAGGGGGAGGAGGTCGAAATCTCACGACATGTCACCAAAGGGTGTCGGAAAATCGTCAAAATCACTTCACGGAATTTATGGATGCCCCCTTATCTTGCAACCAGTTGTCGAGTTATGAGAAATTATGAGTGGTTGTGTGGCTTAGAATTTACACCACCGGGGGCGGGCAGCAGCGCCTCCCCCAGAACAGTTCTACCACCGAACTGCCATTCCAAAACTGCGATCCCTAACCTGCATGCCCGGCGCGGGGATTATGGATACCTACCTACTACCCCCGTGAGATAAAAGCCAATAAGGGACTTATCAGGGGGAGGCCTGCGTCCAGCAGTTGACGAATACAGCCAAGTGTGAATTGAATTGATCCCAGGTATCGGAGTGTTCGGGTACTGGGCGCACCGGCTCTCGGAGTACAGTATCCAGGTGTACCAGGACGGCGCCCCGAGCCTGCCTATCCTACCGAATACCTACCGTAGACCGGACAAGTATGGTGAGCTTCCTTACTCCTGCCTCCTGTTTTGACTTCCGAGACAAGACTTCTCCAGGCCTGAGGTTTTGGGTTGTCTCTCGCTAGTAGCGTCGTGTTTGCGGGAATTATTAATAGGTACCTAACCTTATTATGGCTTGTATTATGAAAGCTTGCTTGATTTATTATTTTATTATTTATTATTAACTCATTTATTTCAGATAGGTAATACAATCCATACACACAACACATAAAAATTCACAATAAAATCGAATTACATAAAATCTGAGCATAAATAATAATAATGATAATTTATGCTTCAGTCACGGTTTTTTAGGGTTTCGTACCGGACGGGTGCAAACGAAACCCTATTACTAAACCTCTCTGGCGATCACAATAGGCCTATCATGGCCGCAGTCATACAAAAGCCACCAAATACAAATAAAAATAAAATAATACTCGCACTTGGCCGGTTTATTATGGCATAAACTTCACTCAAGCATCTATCTATGACGACCTCAGTGGTGCAGCGGGCGAGAGTCCGCCTGCGACGCAAGTGGTTGCGGGTTCGATTCCCGCCTCGGAACAAATTTGTGTACGATCTGCAGAAATTTGTTCCTGGGTGTTTTCTATGTATCATAAAAAAATATATCTATCGATGTATATAATGTATTAAATATATCAGTTATCTAGTACCCATAACACAAGCTTTGCGTAGCTTACTTTGGGGCTAGATGGTGATGTGTGGATTGTCCAGCATTATTTATTTATTTATGACAGAGCGGGCTTTCATCGGGCCTAAAAGCAGTAAATAAAAGTATTTGACTGTATTCTTGTATGTTTCTCGCAGATCCAAAGAAGCACGCCAGCGAAGCGATTCCCAAGAAAGACAAGAAGAAGCCCATGGTGATGAAGTTCCTCAGCATGGTGGACACCATCCTGGACATGTTCGTGCTGTAGGCGGGCCGAGTCGGGGGCTGGAGCTAGCTGTGTATTCCTTCAAATACGATACAAACTATTAGTTTGACGAATTGATTACGGAATTCATTTAATAGTTAAAATTAATCACACTAATATTATAAATGCGAAAGTTTGGATGGATTGATGGATGGATGTTTGTTACCTCTTCACGCCAAAACTACTGAACGGATCAGGCTGAAATTTTGCATACAGGTAAGTCTAACCCTAGAATTCCCATGTCTGCAGAAATAACCCTGAAACGTTTCCATAGAAACAACGCGTGCGAAGTGGCGGGCAGAAGCTAGTAATTTATAATTCATTAGCGGGTTAGCTACGAAACTTATTTGTGTTGGAAGAACACCAACATCGTAGTTAACCCGCTTACCTATATCCGTAATGAACTAATGAATTACCATGGTAATTGAAAATGTTTCCTATTTATTTATTTTAATACTTTGTTGTAGGTATACAATTTTAAAAAGTATACAAATGGTGTGTATAATTCTAGTTTAGCTTAAAACATTGTGTCAAAAACTACCATTATGGTGGCCATGCATGACTATTTTAGAATTAAATTAATGATTAATTTTACTTTCTGTCCACTAGCCAAACTCGATGTATACTAATGTCTGTAAACAACCCGCCCATACTTAACTTAATATTCACTCTGTTGCCGCGTCTTTTTATACAGAATTTACATACTTGTCGATTTACGATGCTTCCTTCAATAAATATTGCTTACAACTATATCCGAAACTCAAGTGAGTTTTAGCTTTTGTGTCGTGCTTTGTTTACAAACATTCTACATCGAGTTTGGCGAAAGTACAGTCAGCGTCAAATTGATATGAGCGTCTAGAGTAGTCAAAATGATCTGAAAAACATAAAACCAATTTGATATAAGCAGTTCGAATCACCATAATGTTGTAAGCACCCAAGGTGTTCAAAATATCTTACTATTCCTTGTTTCACATTTATATTATGAGCAGTCAGGGTGACTGACTGCTTAAAGAAATGAAATCTCATTATTTCATTTATTTAAGCAGTCAGTCACCACCAGTAAGATATTTTGAACACCTTGGGTGCTTACAACATTATGGTGATTCAAACAGCTTATATCAAATTGGTTTTATGTTTTTCAGATCATTTTGACTACTCTAGACGCTCATACCAATTTGACGCTGACTGTACTATACATTAGCCAAACTCGATTAAACGTCTCCAGCTGATGTGTTAATAAACTTATAATTGTACATTACTCCTAGCTGAATGTCGATTACGGCAGCAGGTCTCACGAGAGACTAGCCCGATGCGCAGGACATATTATAGTGCACAAGTGTGTGCGCAAACACAGGTGCACCCTCTATTCCCTCAATAATTAACTTATACTTGACTGTAATAAGCATTGTAGGAGAAAGAAGGCGCTTCCAATGATAAAATGGGCGAAGAAAGATCCAAATACATGTACCAAGGGTTCCGTATAATTATAAGACCTTGCTTCTTGCCAAATTTCATGAGTCTAGGTCTACGGGAAGTACCCTATAGGTTTTGTATGCATGTGACCCTTGGAAATTTCAAAATATTCTGACAAAAACTGCTTTAACTTTTGATTTTGTTGATTTAGATGTTTTGTTTCTATCACGGCTTCAAGAGGTGACGGACTTGAGTATTTGATGTTAATTTGAATTCGATACGTCCACGCGTTGCTGAGAAAAGGGGGTTGCCAGACGGACAGACAGACAGACGGACAACAAAGTGATCCTATAAGGGTTCTTGGCCGAAGATCTCAAGAGGCGCAAATATGCAGGTCTCGACAGAGCCTACACATCTGCTTCTCTCGGAGTCGAGACCCTAGGTCCGTGGGGTACCGAGGCTCTTCGGGCTTTTAAATAATTATTTCTCGCGTCTGGTCTCGCGACGCGTGACCCGAGAGCTGGTGAGTATCTGGCACAGCGCATCAGCATTGCCATACAGCGGGGCAATGCAGCCAGCGTAGCGGGGACGTGACGACTGCTGAGAAGTACCTGTAGATTGTTTGCAACAGTCTGCAGTTAGCTCAATTGTGAATACTAGTTCTCCACAATTAATGGTTCTTCTTATTCTGGATGTTTTCTATGTATAATAAAAAATATCTATCTATGTAGTATAATGTATTAAGTATATCAGTTATCTAGTACCCATAACACAAGCTCTGCTTAGCTTGGGGCTAGATAATGCTGTGTGAATTGTCCAGCATTAACTCAAGATTTGTAATTTTAAGATATCATTGATAAGGTTGGAGTGCGGTGTCTATCTGTATATTGTGCATTCTTGCTTCCAATTGGATGCACCAATTTTGATAAAGTTTTTATTCTTGCAAGGTGACTTCATTGATTCTGTTCTTAGCTATGTTTGTTTAATATTAGCGCAGCCCTTCATTCTGTATGTATATAGGTAGTATGATTATTCTAAGTAAAATCTAGGGACGTTATCAAATTTTTGTAAACTACTATTTATTAAAATTACGGTGTACCCTTCCAGTTTAATCTAATTTTAATCTAGTCATTAATTGTATTATTGTGTGTTAAATTTACGGTAGATATTTTATGGTAAATATGTATAGGCTAGTTTATTGATTTAAACAATGTTTTTAGTAAATGATTTTATTAAATAAACAATAAGCTAAAACAATTGTAATTATTCTAACCTAACAAGACATACAAGCTAGACTAAACAAATGTCATAAACAAGAGTTGAGATTCAATTAATTTTTATGGCTTTTAAAATATTGTTCTTTGGTGCAATGTTACTCTACACTAGGACCAAAAATCCTTTTCTCAAATAAAAAAACATGCCTTATTCTATTCTACCATTATACATGTACTAGCCAAACCCGATGTAGAATTTTGGTAAACAAGCCAACACAAGTATCTAAAACTCACTTGCTTCGAGCTTCAGATAGAATTGTAAGCAATATTTACTGAAGGAAGGATCTCAAATGGACAAGTAATGTAAATTGTGTATAATAAGAAGCGACAACAGAGTGAGTTGTAGGTTAAGGGCGGTTTGTTTACAAACATTCTACATGGAGTTTGGCTAGTGTATAGGTAGGTACTAGTACCTATACATAAATATTAGGTTTCTAACTTAAACAAATTATACAATAGAAGAAAACGAAACAGTGTTGTAAAACTTCATTTTTAAAAAACATTTTATAATAAAATTCTTAATAAATTTTTCGAACAGACTACCTACCACAAAAATAGCTGAGCTGGATCTGCTAAGACATGAGTTTAAAAAATGCTAAGCCTTAGAAGAGAGCTTAGAAACAGAAGCCACAAACGAGGTGTAGCGGAAAAGAAGGCAGAGAATGTAACTAAGAAACTTTGTCAAGAACTAGAGTTATCAAATACCTGGGAGTACTTCGTTGATTTCTTTGTATTTTTTGTTTTTTCTCATAAATTAATTAAAAACTATATTATCTTTATTATTCTGTATAATAGTAAGTCGGTATATAAATTAAGAAACTTACCTACTTACCTATATTTTGTAATTTGTAATTTTTACTTTTTTGGAACTCTTTCCACTTTAACTTCGGAGGAGGGCGTTGTCATCTGCGACACAGTTTCTAAACTTCTGCAGATGGCATCGTTTCCATTTGTAACCATGTCAAATTGTTCTGGTTGCACAATAAACGATTTTTAATTTACTTGTGGACGAATATGAAACATTCAAACACCACCTTGAGACGTTATCAGCAAGGACCAGAAAAGTCGCTCTCATGAGAAATCTGCGAGATGCAGCTGACATAGCACTCCTGAAATCGGTGCATATGTAGTAAGATTAGTATAGGAGGTTGCGGGTTCGATTCCCGCCTCGGAACAAATTTGTGTACGATCTGCAGAAATTTGTTCCGTTGGTCTGGGTGTTTTCTATGTATCATAAAAAATATCTATCTATGTAGTGTATTGTATTAAGTATATCAGTTATCTAGTACCCATAACACAAGCTCTGCTTAGCTTGGGGCTAGATAATGCTGTGTGAATTCTCCAGCATTATTATTTTTATAGTATTATGCTTATGCCAGTCTCTTTTACTATACTGCATAACCTGCTGGTCTCGCACTAGGCAAAGCCAGCGGGCTTTGCCTAGTGCGGAGGCCGATGGTAAATTGTAACCTGGATTCTTAATACATAATTTTTTTTTTTCATTTTCAATGATAATGGAAACTCCTCGCCTCCCACCTGACCGAGCTTCCTCACCCCGCCGCGTCCTAGCGACTATGACTACAGGAAAATATTATTATTAGTATTGTTAAACGGGTATTTATCGCGTTTATTTACCTATTTTTCCCGACGTTTCAACAGGTTTACACACTGTCGTGGTCAAATAAACGCGATAAATACCCGTTTAACAATACTTATAATAATGTGTTCAGATCGCGTAGGTTTGAAAATATTTACAGGAAAATAACCAATCAATCCTTGAGGAGTTATTTGCACAAGGAGTTTGTATGTCAAGTATTCTTTGCACAAGGAGTTTGTATCGAGTATTTTTCGCGCAAGGAGGTTGTATAGCATTGAGACGAAGGTCTAATATATAAACACCAAAATAGTGATAAAAAGTGCTTTTTATTCACTTTTTTCATTGAATAACATAAGCTTTTAGAGGGGGATATGATATAAATTGGATTTTAGCTCAAATCAATAAAAATATTGAATGACAATATCCCTGTTTTCCTCTCTGTGTGCTCAGCTATCTATACATATATCTGAATCAGCTAATTTTTGTCCAACTCTGTTGTTTAAAATACTTAGGGCTGAAATGCTGGCAGTAGGCAGTAAGAAAAGCTTTTTTAAATTTGATTTTTCAAACAAATAAGTATATTCATATTGAATACGTCTACGATAACTTTTAAAGTAAAATATGCTTTTTCTATCAGCTAAGAATTTGTCAAATACATTACGGATGCAAGCGGGTTAACTACGAACCTTATTTGTGTTGGAAGAACACCAACGTTTCATCTCTTAACCAGGGACATCTTCAGGTGAGTGCGATTCTTCCAACATAAATAAGGTTCGTAGTTCGCTTCATCCGTAATGTAATCGTCAAACAATGATAGTTTTTATTTTTCAAATAAATTCAACTAAAAATTTGTAACTTTTCCGAAGTACTTTTGGAATTTGTCAAAAATTATCCAATCTGATATTTATTTCGTAACAACCTTGTGTTTTCATTTCCCTAATTTTGCATAATTACAATATTGGTCAACTAATCAACGTTCAAGAAACCGGCTGTCACATTATTCGTCATCCTATCAGCCGTAATGTCCACACCAGGGCCGCGATCACGGTGCGGTAAGTGTAGTTACCTATTGGCATTACGGCTCAAGCGTTAGCAGTTGAAACGTTAGGGTGCGCGTTCACAGGCCGGCATCGGACAATCCGCACTGGACCCATCAATGTTTTGCCATGCAAGATCCGCACCGGACGAAGCGGACTCTCTGCAATGCCGGCGAGGATTCTTAAAGGCAACTTTTCCGTTTGGTGCGAATGACGTCATTGCACTGACAAGTGTCTCTTGTCAGTGAATTTATTTATTTATTTATTAAAGAAGATAGAAGTTTACAGTGTAAGAACCAAATCACTCACTATCCTATGCTATTGACAATAAATACATGTTTTAACTTAAATATATAAAAATACTTTTTACTATTACACTTAGTTTGTCGAATTGTCCGATGCCGGCGTATGAACGCGCACCCTTATGTTTCAACTGCTAACATTTGAGCCGTACCTAATGCCAATAGGTAATTACTCTTACCACGCCGTGATCGCGGCCCTGGACGGGGATCTCCATACAACGCCACGTTACCATCAGCTGGTGCGACTAGTTGGTCTTCTTGTCGTCTCTCCTGGTGGCTAGTTTCTGCTGACACTCCTGGTAGAGGTCGTCCAGGTTGAAGGCAGCCTTCAGGTTGTCTTTGGAGAAGAGGAACCTGAAATAAAAGAAAAAACACTTTCAAGAAAAGACTCAATATGTATTAGAGGATATTATTATAAGTATAGATAACAAGAACAAAAAAAAAATTAAAAATCTCCTGGCAGATTTTCATGGAACTTGGCTAAGAACACTTGGGATAAAATTATCTAAATTATTATTGACACAAAAAAAACTAATCGAAAATCGGCTCATCCGTTTGGGAGCTACGATACCACAGACAGATACACAGACAGACACGTTTAACTTATAACACCCTTCTCGTTTTGCGTCGGGGGTTAAAAAGCCGAACAGTACAACAACTGCTCTGTAAACTCCAACCATAAGTTTTTCACCAACTGGGACTTTTCTGCTCAAAAACAGTAAGTAAAATTGGGTTTTGCTCACATGTGGAATAATAAATATTGAACTTATTTATGGCATAAAAAGTAGCCTTTGTTATATCCCAGGCCTAAAACTACCCATATGTAAAATTTCAGCCCAATCCGTTCAGTAGTTTTGGCGTGACGAGATAACAAACATTATTATCAGCAAACGTTAGTCCACTGCTGGACATAGGCCTCCCCTAATGAGCGCCATAGCGCGCTGTCTTCAGCTTGCCGCATCCAGCATCTGCCTGCAGTCTTTCGCAGATCGTCATCCCACCTGGCTGGAGGGCGTCCTACACTACGTTTGCCGAGTCGTGGTCTCCCTTCAAGAAAATTTTTCATATCCTCAAACTCCACAGCCGGTATTGGTCCACTGCTGGACGCAGGCCTCCCCTGATAAGCGCCTTGTTGGTTTTTATCTCATGGGGGTAGTGCCCATAATGCCCACGCTGGGCATGCGGGTTGGGGATCGCAGTTCGGTGGTAGAATTGTTCTACAGGAGGCGCTGCTGCCCGCCCCCGGTGGATATCCCTTAGTCGCCTCTCTAGACACCCGCGGGAAGAGTTGGGGTGCAGGTGGTGCAAATTCTAAGCCGGCACCACACAGCTAATATATATTTCTAATATCAGTTTGATGAAACTTACTTCTGCAGTTTCCCAGTGGAGTCAGCTTGTGGTCTCCTGGCCAGCTCGCCTCCCTTCATGAGCACCACGGTGGGGAGCTGGCGGCTCGTGGGGCCGTCCTGCACGCGGAACTTAGTGGCTGCCTCCGGGTATCTGACAAATGTATTAAAATCATTTACAACGGGATATTTACCATGATTCGAGTTTTAATGACTTTAGTGTTAATAAACATGATGGATTTAAAAGTTTTAACAAATGTATTATTACTAGCTGTTGCCCGTGGCTTCACACGCTCTTTTCCGAGATAGAAAGAAGCCTGTCTGTCCCCGGGATACTATGTTTATGCCAAATTTTATTTAGATCTGTAAAGCCGTAAATGATAAAAGCCAATAAGACTCTATCAGGGGGAGGCCTGCGTCCAGCAGTGGACCATTATAGGCTGTTGAGGAAAGCCGTGAAAAGGTAACAAAATTACTTTCGAATTTATAATATTACTTAGCTTCTGCCCGCGGCTTCGCACACGTATCTTCGGTATAATAAGTAGCCTATTATTATCTAAGTTAGGCTTTGCTCTAAACGTACGCCAAATTTCATCTTGATCTGTTCAGTATTTTCGGAGATCCTAGGCAACAAAAAATCACATTTCATAAACTTCTGGCTTATAATATTTGTAGGATATTATTAGGAAGTATGGATTCTTTAGTAGCCTCTAAGGAGGCCCGTCTAAGTGTGTGGCCTACGTAAGTAACAAGTAAGTAGGCAAGTCTTTAGTAGAACCTACCTGTGCTTAGCACGCGTTTTTACTGAAAAAAGTTGGAACCCGAAAATAAATCCCTAAAACGTTGCGTTCAGCGTTACCGGAACCCCCCCTGGCAGGTTCAAAGTCTCGTAATAACGTCAGCTTTAGTTTTACATTATAATTATATTTTATAATTATTTTTATATTAAACGGTTTGATATCTTCGTTTTATTTACCGAAGAAATATAGAAATTGACTTAACAGGGGGTTCATTTCAGCTAACAATGTACAGGTTGCATTTTGCGCATTTCCGGATTTCATCATCATTCATTATCTGCTCCAAGTCATTATAATCAGAAAACATAACTGCCCTAAAGTCTGTTAAATTTTGCCCAATCCTGTACAAGCCTAAAATATAAAGTCAGTTATTCCATCTACATCACTCTTACAACTTTATTAAAATTTATTATCTACATTAAACCATGCTCCAAGCAGAAGGTAGGGCATTATGGCGCTCTGTCTTCTGCAAAGACCAGCTAAAAATAGTTTCAATTGTGTATTTCATGCTTATACAGGGTGGGGCAAAATGCAGAAGCAGTTATTCCATGTCAAGAACTATCTACGTCAGTCTTACAAATATAAACAAAGCTTAATCTTTCTTACCTGCCAACATCCAGCTTCCCAAACTTCAGATTATCAAGTGAGTAGCTGGCAGACAGCTCCGCGTACACGGGTGCAAAGGTCACGCAGGCCGGATGCCAGGCTGCGTACAGACAGACCAGCCATGTGGTTTCCTTGTGCTTCTTGAGCTCCTCGTCCAGAGTGGCCGGCCCGCGGAAGTATGTGATGTGTTCTGGGCCTGAGTAGGTTGGCTCGGGGAAGAGGAGGCTGATTAGGATTATTAGTGCTCCATAGGGGAGGCCGTATCTGAAATAGTTGCGTTTTATTGGCCAATGTTTATTTTGTTTGTCATTGGTAGGTATGTTTAATTAAATTTATTATTAATGTCATTGGAAATTTAGGTTGGAGTGGAGTTTACGGGACGTAGCCAATTACAATGCAAAAAAGACTTGACAATTTTTTTATGCATAATTAACATATATTTTGTTTATAGAATCGTGAAGGGGGTCACTAAGGGTGCAACTTTTCTTAGTGACCTTGACCTCTTAGTTCAATGACCTTGGCGCTAGAGGTCAAATGTATCCCAGAATTACAAGGTGAAAAAACTTTTTACTTTTTTTTTCAGAGCCATAATGTAAATACATGTCAAAAAGGAGTCCTTTTTTCGTTGTCGTCGTGTTGTAAGCGTCCCACCCCCGCTTGGCGGGAGGGGGGGTCCCTCAACATTAACTTCTAACGAAGCCCGCCCAACCGGGGGGCCACTTTCGTGGCGACTCTGTGACTGAAGGGTGTGTATATGTATAATTGCACCCAGAGCCATAACGTTAACACAGGCGTCCCACCCCCGCGAAGCGGAGGGGGGTTCCTGATCTCAAGGTCACTGACGTCAAAAAAAAGTTGATTTTTCCTTGCATCCTGTAAACTCCACAGTGACCGAAATTTATGTTTCCAGCTTTCTTTATTTTTTCTTTCATAAGAACTTTCTCCTGACAGTAAGAAACGTAACAAAAAAGAATTTGCGAAAATGGTCTAACCAAGGGAAAGAGGGATTCACTTATAAATACATAGATAAATAATGCTGCACAAGCTGGCTGCGATAAGATTCATCTATAGTTTTGAGGTGAATAAAGTATCAGGTAGTTTCTCAATGTAAAACCTTGGTGGTGCAAGACAGGAGAAGTGTGGAGAAGGGAGGCTTTTGCCCAGCACTGGGACAGGTAGGCCAATATTAAATAAGTGCTCCATGTATGTTGAGTTAGAGTCCATTTGATAATAAACTAAACGAGGTTTCAACATAATAAATAGCGCTGTATTGTCAACACAATAACGCTAATTTCTCATGGACAGCGACCAAGCCTTACTTCACTTTTATGCTCACTTCAACATACCAATCTACCTTTATTTATTTATAGTACAAAACATGCCTCACCTTACATCGGCATATAGCCACAAAACCAGGTTCGCTAGCTTTGTATATACGAAGGAGGATGAGAGGTAATTGACCATCGTCACACTCCCCGCCTTCTTGGTCCGCAGCATCACGACAATAATTAGGAAAAATAGGATTTCCGTTTCACGACTATCCAATTCACAGTCAGACTCCGGGAAAAGATTCTGGCAGATTACAGCTGTCCGCTTGCAAGTTATGTAGGAAAGACTCATTATGATATTGATCCAGTAATACGGCTTCAATATTTGCCGTAAATCGGCTTTGAAAGACATGTTTTATGTTAGATTTTTCGATAAAATGCGAAAGAAAAGAAACAACACTCCACCCGCTTGCAGAATGAAATTGCCTAAAAAAAAAACAACATGAGACGAGACATGGCTATTTTGACGTTGACAGCTACGACCAAGAAGACGGAAAACCACACAGCATGTCGTGGAGCCATAAGTGCAAGAGCAACTGAAGTGCCATCTATATTTTAAGACAACACCCGGTAAGTAAGTGTATACTAACTAGATGGCGTTAATTTTCTCTTCCTATCGTCGTTCACAATTATATTATCGACCAATTAGGTACCTACCTACTACACCCTACGATGAAGCAGCCTACACCAAACTTACCTCGCCTTTAGTTCACCAGTATTATTATTATCATCACTATTCTACTACCTAGCCACAGTAGATATATATATACTATTTATCTACTGTGACCTAGGCCTAGCACGGGAATTGTTGTTTAGGGTAGAATAGAGAAAAATTACGTCGCATCGTCATCGAATGCGTAACGAGACATCAACTATCCCCATGCTAGGCCTACGGCTTCTCTACCCAGTCCATAATAGAACACAACCTAGCAAGGGAGTATAATCTATTTTATCTACACTAATGTTATAACATTCTACTTATGTTTCCAATACTTGCCTTATAATTACTACTGTTATAGCGCAGATAACAAAACACTCAATTTAAGCAATTTCACATGATGGTATAATATCCACATCGATATCGTAAAATCTCATTATCGTCATAGTGTTAGTTGCTAAATAAATAAATACAAATTCAAATAATGGGCCCTCTACTATTCATACTCTGATTTTTGTGAAGCGCTAATTTCAAAACTCGCTTTTCAAAATTCAATAAAAGTTTGGTAAAAAAGGAGCTTTTACTGAATATTAGAATGTTAATAATCCGCCGCATGCAAAGACTAGCATGTATGTAGGTACTCATCAAATAGAAATATTACACAAGATTACCTCTTAACATAACTTTAATGAATATTTAACATAAATACCTAGTACAGTAAAGCTCTGCGCTCATTTATCCAATACCGCTACCACACAACGTGCATAAAATTCATCTAGATGTTACAATTCAATTCAATTTATTTATTGCGGTTATTCACCATAAATGTTAGTACAACTACCTTTATACTAATTATTCATGTCACATAAACTCCAGAATACATTAAAAAAATTATCATTACAATATTAAATTAAAATAACAAACTCGAACAAGATTAAATTTAAGCATGTAAATGTCAAATAATATTCAGCAATTCAAATTAATTTATGTACTTAAAGCATGTAAAAGTCAACAAATTAATAAATAGTACCCTACTGAAGTAATTTTAAACGTTACGAGTGTTACGAGTTAAAGCCCTTTATGGACGAAGAAAAAAAAAAACGCGTTCAAATTATTGACAAATTAGTTGCCTACACAGTTTTATGATGTGCTGCAGCGATAGGTACTTTTCAGGTGTGCGACAAGCTTAGGAACTCATTCGTTTACATTTTCTACTGAGTAAACAAACAAACAAACAAACAAACAAACAAAACAAAAGACATTTATTACTGAAGAAAAGATAAAGTATAAAGTAATTACCTACTGAATGGTTTAATAATTACAAAGTATACTAAAAACATTAAAATGGTTAAACTCCAGCCATTGTCAAGGTACAATTGTAAACAACTCTTAACACGACAATGCTGATTAGGCTTATTATGGATGTGATGTTTACAAACATTGTATTTCGAGTACTTATAGATAAAAGGCCTCCGTTTTATTACCTACTTAAATCAAATTAATTAATATAAGCTATTATGAGCGTTATACACACAAGACTAATGGCATTTATTCAATCTCTCATTCCTTTTGCTATCATCGGACGCAGCATTTTCTAGTATCTTGTCTGTCAAAAAAAACTTCAGGCAGACTTTATCCTCTGCTGAACCACGTGACAAATGCGCAGAACGCAATTCTTAAGGCCAAATTGGTGGGCGGTTACCTTCTGGATAGTCGCGTCGATTATTCACTGTGAGTTTTGGTTTCAAACAAAGAAAGACCGAAACAGAGCTATACGAAGCTGTACCCATCTCTTTCACCTGCTGCTTTGTCGGCGGCATATGAATTTTATTATACCCGTGAGTGCGTCTGCGCATATTTATCGCTCTCGCTGCCCGTCACCGGACAAGTTGTTTGGCGGCAACTTTACCCAGCCAAAACACTGACTTGACTTGGAAATTCTCTAAGAAATAACTTCAAGCTTTGCGACCTCGAAGTCACATTCGAATACATCAGACTTAACAGAGCGTTTGTGATTTTTCTCCACATGTTTCTCAAGCTCCCGTCTCCTCACGAAGCTAGCGGTGCACTCCGTACACTTGAACCGGGTCCCTTTATTATGTTTCCGTTTAGCGTGTTCTAGCCTCCTCGATGAGGAGATAAAGCCTGCTCCACAGTCGTCGCACACGTAAGGCTTCTCACCGGTATGCCGTCGTCTGTGATAAATTGCAGCACTTTTTGACACTAGTTTCGCGTCACATAGATCACACTCGAAGTTCCTAACTCTTGTGTGGACAACGGTATGCTCGTTCAACCTAGCTGACGTGTAGAATCGCTTCCCGCAAAAGGAGCATTGGTGCGGCCTGTGGTCCAAATGGATCCAGAGTATATGGTTCTTCAATTGCGGCCGAGAGCTGTACATCTTTTGACAGTAATCGCACACGTATTGACCGGGATCGCGGTTGTTGGAACGACGAATGCGGTGGGTTGATTTAGGTTTTGCGTTGGGTTCGCAAAAAGATCTGTGTTGGCGGAAGCAGCTTCTGTTAGAGAATTGGGTACCGCAGAGTCTGCAGGTCAAGACGACGTGCATTTGGATATGGCTTTCGTAGGACCCTTTGCGGGTAAAGGTCCTTCCGCAAGCGGTGCAGTTCAGTGCTCCAGGTTTATGAGCTAAGCTCTCATGTGCTTTGAGCTCAGCTTCTGTTATCACAACGGTCGGGCATTCTTTGCACAGGATAGCGCGTTCTCTGTGCACCGTCGTCAGATGATATTTCAACCCTGCACCTATAGAAACAACGGCGCCGCAAATTCCACAAGCGTCTTTCCTGTCGCTATTCTGTAGATGCGTTTGCAATAAATGGGGACCTGAGAACTGCTTATTGCAATCAGGACAGGTTACAGTCGGCCCGCTGCGGAGAACGCGGGGTTTTCTCTCGTATTTCTTAGTCAACTTCGACTGCAATTTATCGATGACTTCAGTCGCATCGCCGGCGTCGAAATCACTGTGTGTGTCGACAGTTACGTTGGAGGAAACGACCGCGCAAACGGATTTGGCGTTGTCGGCAGCCTCGTGGGGTAGTTGGGAGAGGTTGATGATGGCGCGGCGCCAGAGAGAGGCGGCGTTGCGGACGAATAGACGGAACTCTTCCGCTGCCAGCGCTGCGCTTGCGCACGCTACGCAAACACCGCCCGGACAGAAGGTCTCTTCTTTTATCTGGTGACAATGTGTGACAAATTCACAATAAATACAATATTAAAAATATTTGACGTTTTAATGTCATTAAAAATCATACAGGTCCAGAGTCCTGAGGTTGACGATAGATAGTACCGAGACGTGATAGTGACGTCTCCTTTTTCTATGGGTTTTAGTACCGCGCCTCTATCGTACGGACAAGGAACTACGCAAATCCCAAATAAAAATGAGACATCACCACAATAAATAAAAAGTAACTATTTATTTATTGTGATAGAACAGAGAAGTTTCTAAAAGATTTGGTCCACTCTCTGATTAGAAACTTGTCAATCGTTTCCTTGTAATAAATACACATGGTGTGGATAGATAAAGCATTTATTTGCTATTGCAACACACAATAAAAAGGGAAGAAGTCAAATGCTCGAAAGAATCTGATGCGATTAGGTACGGATTTAAATTTCAGACAAAATAAAACAAACCTATCTACCACTAGGTGTTCAATTAATGGGAAACAGTCGATCTCTGCCGCTTCGACGGCTGCACATCCACTATCGAACTATGCGAGAGCTTGTAATGCTTCTTCAGTTCCCAAGGCCTGATGAACCGAGCCAAGCACTGATCGCAACCATGCGCCATATCTTTCACACTCTTATGTCGTCTCTTCATATGATCGGAGCGTCTAGACGCTGATATAAAACTCTCCTCGCACTCCTCACATTTAAAAGGTCTCAAACCGCTGTGTATTCTCATGTGTAGACGGTACCCTAACTCAGTCCGGAACTTAGCCCCGCAGTGGCATTCTAGAGTCTTCCTATCAGCCTCGTGAATTTTGGAGTGCGATTTTAAATGACTTAAGGTAGAAGTTTGCTTGCCACAGATCTGACAAACGTAGGGTAGGACATTTAAATGTTTTTGTATCACATGTATTCTAAGAGATCCTTTCTTGTCATATTGCTGTCCGCAGTCATGACACTCAAAGATAGTAAAGTCGTTTTTGTGTTTAGGTTTACATGTAGTTTTGTGGTGACGGTAACAGCGGATGTTCTCGAAAGTTTTCCCGCAAGCGGAGCAGTCGAACAAAGTGTGGGTGTAGTAATGTGCCCGCAAGGCTCTCTGGTTTCTGTAACCACGTCCGCAATGCTCGCAACCGAAAGATTTAGGACCATGGGATCTTTTGCTATGCCACTTTAGAACCTCATTACTCCGAAACTGCTCATGACAGATACTGCATTCGAAGACATCAATCTTATGTGTCTCTCGCAAGTGTTTACAGATTTCTGATTTGTCCATAAGCCAGCCGCATATGCACATTCTTTTCGAGCTGTTTTTAAGATGTTGGTTAAGATTCTGCACAGAAATCATCCGTTTATCGCAGAATGGGCATGAAGTAGGATTCTTTTTATTGATCGATGTTTCCTTTCCGAAATCACTGAGGGCTGTGACCGCAGATTTAACACTCTTGGCCCGTTTCTCGTAGAATATTAAAGTGTGTTCTTCGTAGACGTAAAGCAGAGTTTTTGTGTCTTTGCTCTCGCTATCTATTCGTGAGAGGTATTGAGCCGCTTCGGTCCAACATTTCGCGGACTTATCGGTAAGTTGTCTGAATTTGGCGGCGGATACAACATCGCCTGCGCAGACGCCGCAGAGCCCCGGCGGGAGCGCGGGGCCGTCGTCCACCTGAAACCAGGCGTAGCGTCAATCTTCGTTTCTTCATGGGGGAAAGCTTTGGTCTTCAAGTTTTGTTTTTGAACAATAAACACTATCGTAGTAAGTAGTTTGACGGATTCATTATAAGTATGAGCGGGTTAACTATGAACCTATTTTGTGTCGGAAGAACACCAGCGTTTCATCCTTTGTCAAGTATTGTTCTAACGCAGGTTTTGAACAGTAACGATTGAAAATACGGTTTACAGTTTTAGCGGTTTATTTTAACACACGTCTAGGTATACAAAATTAAATCTAATTCGTTATTGAGAGTATAAATGCAGAATAGAACCTAAAAATGTCGTTTACAAGATAATAGTTGTCGACACGTTAACGATCAAAGCAACTGGAAAATAAAGTTGATTTAGTTTAATTCACAACGTTTGTAGCACATTATCTACGAATTCTTTACCCTGTTCTGACAACTGTAAATAAGTAGGTATAATGAGTTACCTACATTACAGCTTAGTAGTCCAACTCCAACCGCTTTCTCTCCTTCACTTTATCTATATGTTTCTTAGATCTCAAATGCTTCTGGTGGTTCTTAAAACTTATAAACTGAATTTCACAGACATCGCAAGTGCATTTCATATCCATCTTTAGTTCGGGATTAGTTCTATAATGTTTATTTCTCAAATGCCTTCGATAGCCTCCAGAAGAACTATACGGCATATCACAAAATGGGCAGACATATCTATCCGGTACCACATTGTGGGATTCTTTATGTTCGTTCAAGTGACACGCACTGTCAAACTTCCTGCCGCACACCTCGCACTGATAGGACAAAATCTTTGAATGCATTTTATGTATGTGCAACTTAATAGTACCTTTCTCACTGAACTCTTTTGAGCAGTGATCACAAACATATTTCTCTGGCTTTCTAGACTTGCATTTGATTCGATGCTTGTTAAAACATATACGATTCGAAAACTTTTTATTACATTTGATGCAGGAAGCACGCTCATGCTTCCTATTGACGTGAATGTTTAGATAGTGCGCTAAGGGAAAGGTTTTTTTGCATTCCCCGCACATGATTCTACCTTTATGCACACTTTTGTGTTTTATCAACTGGTATTTACACTCAAAGGGTAAGGAACAGATCTTGCAGGTATAAAAAGGGATTGAATGCGACTCCAGATGCTTTCCAAAAGCTTTTAGATCGATAATCTCGTGACAATGAGCACAGAAACGCTTTTTCTGGTTCGCTAAGTGGTTATTAATCTTGTCCAACCGACTAAACTTCGCGCCGCACTCTACGCAAGTGTAAAGAAACTTTCCTGGCTTCGTCGGTTCATTGTCGCTGGACTCTCGTGTCCGTCTCGCCGACTCTAGCTGGTTAATTCGCTTTGCCACGACATGCCACAACTTATTTTTGCTTCTATCCCTTTTTTCGAACACAGTGGTAACTTTATCAATTTTATCGTTGACAAAGATGAACGCTGTGTTAAAAGTCTTCTGGGCAGAAGGGTTGATCAAATTCTCAGATAGGAAGCTCCAATGTTCAGCGGATTGCTTGCAGAGTTTCAGGAAGGGTAGAAAGGCGGTGATGTCGGACATGCATTGTTGGCACAGCTGTTGCGGAGTGTTGCCATCTTCCATCTAGAACAAGAGTTCTTTTCAACTTGTTGGTTATGGCTCTGCGTCGTTTAACGCATGTTTACCAGTGTCCGTTTGATAGCATCGTAAGCGTTGAGTGCGAAGTTATGATCTTAGCAGTATTTACAAGAAAAATATTGGTTGTGATTTATTTCGAATACGAAAGGAGGGGCAACAATGAAAACAAGGCAATAAATAATTATAAATTGGCAAATACAAAATACCTACCTACCTATACGTTTATTTTATACTAGCTGACACGGCGAACTTCGTATCGCATAACAGTCGATTCTTGATTTTTTTTTTTTTTTTTATTTTTTTTTTAGAATTTTTCTTTCCGTAAGAACCATCCTCGTACTTCAAGGAATATTTTAAAAAAGAATTAGCGAAATCGGTCCAACCGTTCTCGAGTTTTGCGCTTAGCAACACATTCAGCGACTCATTTTTATATTATAGATAGTAAGTAGTAGTACATACTTTTATTTACAATTTACACTATTCGATAAAGTTATTTAGAGTCCAAAGGTGATCGGAATGCTGGCTTCTATTTCGGTCAACGAATCAGCATTGCCATTCATCGTGGCAATGCTGCCAGCATTCAGGGCGCGCTGCCTTCTGCTGACGTCTTAGATTTTTAGGAATTAGATCAGTGTAAATTCTATTATTTTTTTTTATTCTTATTGAAATTTTCTATATAAAATTGTTGTATCGAGTTATATTCGAAAACAAACACCTATACAATGATTTCGCTGATTAAAATGTATGAAATTATTTTTGGTGCAGGGAAACTATGATTTGTACTTCTTTTAGTCTTTCGCCTTAGCCTTCCTAGATGTGATACCTAGTACGGCAGATCAGTTAAATTAAGCGTCACTATTAATTAGGTACAACACAGTTGTATTATATAAATCTAGGCAGATAATAAAATAACCTACTAGTATAGTATTATAATATCTGTGCTAATGTCAAAAAATCCATAAATGTAGTGAACATTATTTAACAAGCCATTTCCATAACTTAAGTCTAAACGTGTTTACATCAATCAAGGTGTTTTTTTCGTCTGGTAAATTATCAACTACTTTGATAGATTTTGTATAGCATACATACATACTGTTGTGGAACATTGAATTGTTAATTTGACGTATATCTACATAGGTTTATTTATATTTATTTCGCAAATTATCAGATGGTATTAGATTTTATATTGGTGAATGTACCTATATAGTTATTTTATACGAATAAGCAAATCTCTAAAATGAATATCCCAGTTTATGTTAGAATATCAGTCTTTGAAACATTCCGGAAAGACGTGTACTCTCTAAATTATGTATACTATAATATTGCTATTGCATTATTTTTGCACAACAAAAACTGATTGGACTTCAACTGAGTTTCCCCAAGAAAACACTCCATAGCATAATTGAGAGAAAACGTGTCCTTAATACGCGTTATTTGCTCCCTGTTCTGTGTTCTGTAATGTGGAGTGCATAACAGTACCTACTTAGATGTTTTACTTCTTACTTTATTAATATGACATGTCCAATATAATTATGTGTCAATTCCTATCCCAAGAAAGTTTATTTCACTGACTTCTTCTACTGAAATAACTCGGTAACACATTTTTAAATTTGCTAGTAGTGCTGTAGGTGTTTCGTAGTTTTTAAATGTAAGATTTTTTGTTTTGTCAGTATTAACTTTTAATTTATTTCTATCATTTGATTGTTATTTTTTTTGTGAATAAAGTACTTAATTTTTAGGTTTAGAATACCTAGCCAAGTAACTATTTCTTCTAAGGTTTCATTAATTTCCGTTTCAAAATCCTGTAAGCTATAATTTATTCGGGGTTGTGGCATCATCTGCATACATGACACAGAGATGTAAATTAGTGATTCCTTAAATGGTTCATCAGACTTTGACAGCTGTCAAACATCTCACGACATAACTCGCACTTATAACTTTCGACTTCTTCTGTTCCATTGCATTTATGCACCTTATCCATATGCATTTTAAGTTTACCCGGCAGTCTGAACTTAGCCGAGCAAATTGTGCAGATGTTTTTTAAGACAATTTGGGATTTAAAGTGTTTGTTCCGTTTGTGCTCTGACATCCTTGATGAAGACGAGAAGTGTTCTCCACAGAGGTTGCATTCATAAGGTCTCTCTCCGGTGTGAAGTCTCAAATGCTGCTGGAAACCTAGTTTCGATTTAAGGACTACCCCGCAATGTTCACACTTAAAGCTTGATTTGTTATGACTCTTTAGATGTGTAGACATGTGAGCAGCCGCATACTGCTTTCCGCAGTAAACACAGGGTCTGTGTGTATTCTTCAAGTGTACTATTTGTATATGAGCGGTCAAGAACTTTTTGGCAGCATAAGTTTTATTGCAATAATCACAGATGCATTTATGGGTGATGCTGCCTCGTTTTCCCATTTTAACCTGTTTGTTTTCTTTGTTCTGTAAGGTTACAGGTACTTGTTTGCTCTTGTGTTTAAGGTCTAATTTGCAGCATTTTTGGATGTGGTAAGAATAGCAAGGTTGGTTCTGAAAGATTTTGTCACAGTTCGGACAGGATCTTTGGGTATGTATGTGTTGATGAGCGTTTAACGCATGTGGGGTCATGAATGTATAGCTACAATCGACACATTTAATACTCCCTTTTGCATGTGCTCTTAAATGATGGTCAGTAAACAGTTTGGCATTGGTGAGTATAGCTGGGCATTTCTTGCAGGGGTATGTTTTTAAATGATGCTCTTCTTTGACATGTTTTATCAGCTTGCTTCTACTCATGACTTGGGCACAGATGTGACAAGCCCGGAGCAGGTCTACGGAGTCCCTCAAATGCTTATTAAGCTGCACAGCATACTGAAACTTATTCCCACAAGTTGGGCATTGACATTCTTGTAACTTTCCTGGCCTTTTCAGTATTGGATTCTCTCTCGGCTTCTCAACAGGTGGTTTTATTCCTTCATCACAAATCTTTATACAGTTATTGGAAAGGACTGCTAGGATCTTATGACTAGTCAGGGCATATTTGTGGTCAGGAATGTGGTCTAACAGGTTGACCATGCTGCTCCACTGCCGCTGGGCTCTTTGGACCAGGGTCTTGAACTCAGCTGCCTCGAAGGCAGCAACGGAGCAGGTTAGGCATAAGGAAGGTGGTAGCGCTTCCTCCAACTCCACCTGCAACCACTGTTTGGGTCAAACCGCCACAAATATATTTAGTTTTTCGCAACTTTTTTTAAGTTTTCAGTGTAAGCTTAAGGTATTAACATTTCTGGGTCTAGTATTAGATAGGGTTTTATTACGTCATTCAAACTAACTCCGTAAACGCATCAGAATGTAATAATAATTAAGTAGGGCCTCAGTAGTAAAAATATATATTTTATACAGGAATGGTAAACAAAAACATAATTATTTTTTAGGCATAGAAAATCAAAATTGCAACATCGAGTGATTACGCATAAAATACAAATAAATAAAATTCATGACCAGTTCCGCCATTTTGATTATTCCCGCTGGCGGGAAGCTCGGCGACGCCGTTCCGTTTTTCCCAGAATATCGAAATATAAACAAATCACCCGAAGTTACAACTACGTTGGCAAGAATAACAACTTACCTCGACTCCTGTGATGACTTCGAGAAGCTCTGAGAGCGTAACAGCTTTGTCTCCGTCCATCATTACTGTGTCCGTGAGGTGTACTTGTCCTTGTGATGTATCTCCCATGCAAACCCTGCATTTGTCTAAGCCATCACCTTTCACGATATGTGATATCAGAGCCTTTACGTCCACTTGGCGACTCATTTTTATAAACTTGGCAACGTTTATCTAGAGAAAATTCATTAGAACTTTATGAGAAACTTATAAAATGCGTTCCCTTGGCGAATGCGAACGAAACGAAAATGAAAAATTGATTGACATTTATAGTGACGTGGTGAATTCTAGGTCTCATCGATTTCATCGAATGGCAACACAATCGATTGTTGATAAATTGTGCGGTTGAAGAACAACGAGAAGTCAACCGATTCATAATACTTTACTAGATAAATAAAAAATAAAGTGCATAGCAGGAACCTAGATGTTTTTACTTGCAAGCGTGCTTGCTGGCGCTCTCGCTCGTACGCGAGTGACACCCACCACTCGTAACGCAACTTGGAGCCATGGTAGGTAGGTGTCTACATCTCGTGTTGAAGCTCCTACAGAGCTTTGAGGACTAAGGCTTACGCCAAGAAGCTTTACAACAGTTTCTTCGAATACCTACCTTTTATTTATTTCATGAAGTGCTATACTTAATATGACCATCTCATCAGCAAAATTCGATGTGAAATGTATGCAAACAAATCGCTAATATATACATACTTAACCCTCACTTCTTTCACATTCCTTATTTCTATCTACATAGTATAAAACAAAGTCGCTCCCGCTGTCTGTCTGTCCCTATCTATGCTTAGATCTTTAAAACTACGCAACGGATTTTGATGTGGTTATTTTTAATAGAAAGAATGATTCAAGAGGAAGGTTTTTATGTGTAATACATGCATAATATAGTAGAGAAACACTGATAATTTTAAAGGTTTCTAATACAATACAATACAATACAGTACTCTTTATTGCACACCAAATAGAAACACAGGACAGGAAAAGACAAATACAAATAACGTTGCACAATGGGCGGCCTTATCGCTATGAGCGATCTCTTCCAGGCAACCTTTGGATGGACCGGAAGTGAAAGAACAAGTATAGACGGTGGCGTGTTTTACAAATAGTGGTAGCTATAAATACAATAAATATGACAGATACATAAAATAAATATATAATATACATAAGATACATAAGATATATATATATAAAATAAATATATAATATACATAAAATAAATATATAGGGTGTATGTAAATATACTAATTTAATACTAACAGTTTGAAGTAGAGGCAAGGAAATGTTCATAGACCATATGTTTGAATATTGGGAGAGACTTAGCTTGTCGAATTGAAGTGGGTAGGGCATTCCACAGCTTTATGGCACGTACGGTAAAGGATGAGCTATAGGAATGGAAGGGGCGGAGAGTTTGCAGTTGAAGAGTGTGTGTTGAGCGGAGGGAGCGGCTATGGGTTTGGTGGAGGTATTGAAACCGTTCCTTGAGGTAAGGGGGTGTATTTGGGACAAAAAGTATGGAATAAAGGAGTGAGAGGAAGTGTGCGTCCCGGCGAAGACGGATTGGTAACCATTTGAGCTTTTTGCGGTACTCTGTGATGTGGTCGTACTTTCGCAGACCGAAAATGAAGCGTAAGCTGAGATTTTGAAGCCGCTCAAGCTTATCAAGCTGTACTTGGGTTAAATCGGGATAGCTGGCGTCGGCGTAGTCTAGGATAGGGAGCAGGAGTGACTGAGCGAGCGCAATTTTGGTTGATGTGGGTAAGAGATTTCGCAACCGTTTGAGCGAGGCCGCCGATGCGAAGATCTTACGACTAACTTCTGCCAATTGGGGTCCCCAGGACAGTTGGTTATCGATGAGAATACCAAGATTTTTGACAGTCTTACTGATCTCAATTTGAACATTATCAAAAAGAACTAGGGGAAGGTGCGCCCAATCAATCTTGGACACCATTCGCGAGCTACCAATGATGATTACCTGCGTTTTTGTAGGGTTCACTTTCAATCCATGCGCGTTGCTCCAAGCAAGAATAACGTTCAAATCGTTATTGATCTTATGGATGGCTTCACTTAGTCGGTTTACTGGAGCCTGGGTGTATATTTGCAAGTCATCTGCATAAAGGTGGTAGGAAGAAGAAAGTTGTTTGGAAATAGAATTAATGAAGATAGCGAAAAGAAGAGGAGATAAAACGCCGCCCTGTGGTACACCGGCACTGAGTTGGCACCAAGAGGAAACGTTATCGTTAAAGCTTATGCGTTGCCGGCGACCGAACAGGTAACTACGAAGCCACTGAATTACATTTGAAGAAACGTTAAGAGAGCGAAGGATACCTAATAAAATGTCAAAATCGACGTTGTTAAAGGCGCTACTAAAATCTAGAAGGGCTAGTACGGTTGCTGATCCGTTCCAGATACCATCTCGTATGTCGTCCGTAATCTTGACGAGAGCTGATGTGGTACTATGGCCTGGACGGAAACCAGACTGAAAAGGGTTAAGAAGGTTATTGGTGTTTAGAAAAAAGCTAAGTTGTTGGTGTACAAGTCGTTCAAGAACCTTGGATAAGAAAGGCAAGATAGAAATGGGACGAAAATCGCAGAAGGAAGAAGGTTTACATTTCTTTGGTATTGGGGTGACTTGGGCATCTTTCCATGTGCTAATATGATTTCGTAAATAATGATAAACCCATTTTTTGGGCTTACATTGCAAACGCTGGCTGAACCCTACGAGGTAGATCAGAATAATGTACCTGCAGTATTGTACACCAAAGGTCTACAAAATATTCTGCGATGGTATATGTCTATCTCTTGAGGATAACCCACAATAACTATCTTTTGTCCTTTTTTTTATGAGAAATATTTAATGGCTTATTAACGAATCAATTTTAAGCAATACAGCATTAATCCTTATTCAATTAAGTAGGTAACTTAAATACATTGTGCATTTAATATAAATCAATATGGGCCTTTAGAGCACGTAATATAAATGAATATTTTCGAAGAAATTACAAATTTAAAATGCAGTGACATATGAATGATTATGTTCTATGTAAGTGAGCCGGTTCTGTAGTATATTTAGCATCAGCATTGCACCCGTGCGAAGCCGGTTATGGTCGCTAGTCGATTATAAATCTATAATTCAACATTAATTTTAACAAATATGTCTGAAACTTAACGCTTAGCATATCAAAGTGAATTTTAGTTTATTTGCAGCCGTTGGTTTACTAATATTTAACATTAAATTTGGCTAGGATATACGTAAGTAAGTGTCTGCGAACACTCCATAAACCGTCCTTCCTGAATCCTGCAGAGGTATTTTAATTCAATCAGAAGTGAATCTGTTGATTCATGGCTATGTTAAAGAGGAGGAGCTCTTTATTTCGATCATCAACCCGAGGCGAAATCAAAATAGCGTCGGAATCGAATTCGAATCCGATGTTTTGAATTCGGAAACGAATCAAAAAATGCCCCTGCTGCATGAAGAGGCCATTGCTCATAATGCTACGGCTCCACCTGCGTTAGCGGTGACGTTAGTGTTCATGTCCATTATCGCGTTAAATAAGGAGCTAAAAATGCACCTTGGTTGGGCACAACTAGTAGCCAAGGTGCATTATGTATTTGAGTCGTCAATAAATGAACACGTTAAAACCTTGGCCACATCTGCGTGACGCCCAAATTAGCTCGTTAAAAATGCGTCAGGATAGTGTAACTGTAGCTCACATGCGCAGTGACACCAAGAAATGAACTATTAGTGTTTTGGACTCGATGCCTCATCATTATTCGATTTAGTTTTGCATTCAGCGTGGAATCACTATTGGTAAACATAAAATGTCAAAGTCAAGTCAATCAGCTGTCATTTGGACCGGCGGCTGAGGCTTCTGTCAAATTCATTCATTTTCGTTATTTTGTTTGTGAAACTGAAAATCTAGCAAAATGGTAATTTATTTCTAAATATTCGTGTAATCTTACATTTGTTCGCTGTAAAACCTGTGCTATCGTAATAAAATATTCGTAAATTACAAGCTCGAGTCCATATTTCGTGTTTATGATGTGTATTTAACGAAGAAAAAGTGATTCAAAATAAATCTGATCAAAATTGGAAGTTGCTCAATTTTTGTAATTCTACGGATTTATTTACGACGTATCGCTGAAATGGGTATGACAGTTTATCGTGAAAGGTTTCTTTCGCGTTTTGCGCATATTAATTGGACAGTTGAGCGATTATTTTCGTAAATATTCTCATTAAAAAATCGCTTGTCATTTTTGGAGTTTTCAGAGATTTTCCTTCGGAGCAGGTGATCGCCGACCAACTGTTCATGTGACTTCGATTTGTTGAGATAAAACAAACAATATGTCCCAAAATTTATACAAATCCATGCTCTTTAATGCATAAACCTTGAGAAATCGCAACTTTTGGCTGGATATCTCAATAATCTTTTGAAATATTGCTATAAAGCTATAAATGCTAAAAAAAAAAAAATTGTGATTCTTACTCCGAAACTGCTAGAATCAACTATATTTAGAAAGTTTGTATACAAACTCACTGGTTATGGGGTAGTTTTGGTCATGTAGTGCCCCAATTATGAGTGGTGACTAATTTCTCTACTAATTTGTTGACATACCTACCCCAGTGCCTCTCGGAACCAACTGAATCATCTCTCTGAATTCTCCTATTTTGCATATTATGTTAATAATTGGTTACAATAAATGGCAATCATTATAAATAAATAATGCTGAACAATCCAAAAAATTCCAAACAATTCCAATCAATGCATCATTTATTTATTTATTTTTGTTTGTTTTTACATTCATTTTTTACATTCATTCTTAGGTCTAATGAATGGTGAGTTAGGTTGTCACTAGCTAGGTACATGCACTCTGGAAGGGCACTGCAAAAACTGAGTTTGACTTTATTTACACATGTCAAATAGAGTTTAAAATACTTACATAAAGAATAAGATTAATGTCATACAGTAAAATAATAGAAATACATTAAAACAAGTATTTACAATTATTAATTAAATTGAATCTAGAAGCCAGAATTGTCATTTATTTACTAAATCATAAGCCTTGTATATGCTTGAGTTTTTAAACCATAGCAATTTGTTAACATAGTAAATAATATAATTGAGTAGAACAGGGTAGGTCTTTGTTAAATATCAAGGGTCCTATTCTGCTAATGAATTTAAAAATAGTGATAAACATAAAAATAGTATATTTTATGCGAAATATATATTGAAAGTATTTATTTATATAACTTTCATGAGCACACATATCCCCTAGTACTATCCAATGATCCTATCCATCCACGGTTGTCTGGTAGAGATCGCTCTTGAGCGATAAGACCGCCACTTGTCACTTAGATTTTAAGCTGTTTTGTTATATGTTTCTATCGATAAGTGTGCAATAAAGAATTTTCTATCTATCTATCTATCTAAACATAATTTTAATACCAGAAATAAACATAAACTCACTGTGCCCGCAACTAGGCTACACAAAATTAATGTATCTTTTAAAGGGCAATGTATACGCTTCATAACAAAACTTCTAGTGAGTTGCAAAAATTATCAGTAAATAAATTCAAACAAATTATAAAAACCTTGCCGTGCAAACAGGCTTACTATAAAATATCAGATTATCTAGAAGATAAAAAAGCTTGGGACGGGTTTTGCTCCAACTCGAAAATTAACAACTAACAGGCTAAAGGTTTCTTCGTCGCTTCTTTACTTTGGTCTACAAGTTTTACAATTTGACCTTTTCTAAGTGTACATTTATTTTGACGACCTCAGTGGCGCAGCGGTCGAGAGTCCGCCTGCGACGCAAGAGGTTGCGGGTTCGATTCCCGCCTTGGAACAAAAATCCTCACAATGTCTTTTTATTTTTCTGACACGGGTCATCATTGAAAATGACATTTCAAACTGTAGTTCATTTCATTACTGATCGAACAACATAATATAGAGGTATAGGTTACAAGCCATAATAAATCCGAATCTTTGTAAATAAAGTTACAAGTGGACTGTAGCCCCATCGTCCCAGAGCAGGACGAATTCACATTGATGGTATGACAAACAGTCGGCCCTGGAGCGGGACGAATTTTCTTGTAGTGGTTAATTGCACTAAAAGTAGTACTAATTTTTTTTTTTTTTTAAACAAAAAATGATGACTCGATGAAATGAATAGCATAGTTTAGTTAGTTATAGTTCATACATAACAAACTGTATTTATAAGCAATGAAATATTAATATCATCGTAAATATATTCCAGCAACCTCAGATCCTAGTACTAAAGGAGGGGACAGACCAGTCTCAAGGCAAGCCACAGCTCATCTCCAACATCAATGCCTGCCAGCTGGTTGTCGATGCCGTAAGTGTTTTAACCATTATATCAGCCTAATTCTAATTCTAAGTGGGGGAACTCAGATCTGCATGGACATCTCACATGGAAGGAGTGTATTGTCTCCCTGCATAAACAGATCCTAACCAGCCCAGCTCTTTGAACTATCGGAGCAGGACTTTTGGTGACTGACAGCTCCGTTTCAGCTTTTCTTTTCAATTCAGGCATCTCCTAATACATATCCATAGCACCCTGTCTTCAGATTGCCACATCCAGCATCTGCCTGGATGCCTGGGGTCCCATCAAAATATTTGTTAAGTATGGAACCCTCCGTGTGCTACTTGACTCGCACTTGGTCCGTTTTATTAAAACGCGTTCCAGAGCACGCGCGTTAAAACGCCTAAATTGTACTCTTAGACAAAGACAGACAAACTTAATATTTAACAGCTTCTGTCCGCGGCTTCGTACGCGTATTTTAGTTTAAGTTAGGCTACGTTCTAAGTGTACGCCAAATTTCATCTTGACCTGTTCAGTAGTTTTAGAGATGCTAGGTAACAAAAATTTCAAATTTCACAATCTTTCGCATTTATAATATTAGAAGGAACGATTGCCACCTAACAATGAAATGAAACATTTTTTGGAATACAGATATTTATTTGTCTTTTTATTTTATTTTATTACTTTACAAAATCCACAGCCCTTAGAGAATACTTTTAACTAACTTATAGTTTAACCTACAGCCAATAACGGATTTACATTTTATAAGTTTAACATAAATTAACTTTCACTAAATCTACATTTAAGTCTAAAATAATTACTTACATAGTTATTGAACAAAAAAATTCATATTATTATAAAATTTTCCTTTAAACACAGCACCTAGCATATTACATTGTTCCTACCTATGTATGTATAACAAACCTATGGTATTTATTGATGTGTGAGTATATACCTAATAATAAATAAAAAATGCTGGACAATCCACACTGGCGTCACAAATCCAGGCTACCAGTATAGGAAAAACAAAAGGGGACATAAGAGGAAAAAGTAAAATTTTATTTTTCAAAAAGTAAAATTTTATTTTTCATGAATATTTGTAGACGAAGGTCGCAAAAGTAATCCATTATCGGATACAAACAACGATCCCGTGACACCCCTAGCTTTATCGCCAGCCAAAAACACAACCAAATCAGCAATTTCCTCGGACTCGCTAACCCGTTTAAGCGCTGTCATGTCTGACATACTCTCCCAAAAACTGTCATGACCTTCTTTAGGCACCTCTATATTGTCTATGAAATCAGTTTTGACAGGGCCGGGGTTGACGTTGTTGACTCTCACTCCATGCTCTGCCAGTTCCAACGCAGCACATTTCGAGAAGTGGTCCAAAGCTGCTTTAGATGTGCAGTAGGGAAAGGAGCCAGCGACTGTCATCATTCCGGCGACACTTGATATGTTAATAATGTTTCCTTTTGTATCGATCAAGTGTTTCGCAGCTAGATGCGTCAGGTAGACTGGTGCCCGCAGATTTGTGGCTATGATTTTATCGAAATCTTCTATGGCATTGTCGTCGAGTATGCTGGTCAAGCCGCCGAATCCGGCGTTGTTTACCAAGATGTCTAATTTGTGGAAAGCGTGCAGCGTCTCCGAGATGATCCTTTTAGCATCCGCGTCGTTGGAAACATCGGCGATGATGGTCAGTGGTTGGAAGCCTCGTTTTGCACAGACGTTGGAAACATTTTTGAGTTTACTTGCGTTTCTTCCGACGATTACCACTTTTGCACCTTCTTCTGTGAACTTCACGGCTATGGCTGCGCCGATGCCGGAGCTGGCGCCCGTCACGATGGCCACTTTGTTCGCGAGACTCATGATGGCTGTCGGTTCACAGTAGAATATTAGTTGATCATTTTTGACGCCTTAGCTTTATATAGTTTTTAGTTGGGACGTAGATTAGATAGGCAGCCGGATATTCTAGATTTCATGATTGATAGATAGATAGGATTTGATGATTGTATGAAAAATTACAGTGATAGTGCATTAACTCCGTTTAAGCAATTTTTTGCACCATTACTGTGATTAGCATAAAATTATATTTGGCCTTGAGTTATATTATCCTAGCCGGATTTGTTGATTTGTGTGTGAATGGTGCAGCATTATTTATTTAAGGTTTTTAACCCCGACGCAAAAAGAGAGGGGTGTTATAAGTTTAACTGTCTGTGTTTCTGTGTATCTGTCTGTGGTATCGTAGCTCCCAAACGGATGAACCGATTCTCGTCTAGTTTTTAGGGTTTTGAAGATCGAAGATCGGTTTCAAAACCCTTATGGTCTCGCTTTGTCTGTCCTTTTTTCCCTCCTTAATAACTCAAAAACTACTGCAGCTATCAACTTGAAATTTAAAATAATAATACATTTCGTGCGCCTGTACAGAATTCGAGAAAAATAAATGAAAATAAATGAAAAATGAAAATGAATATTTTCCATACATATTGTGATGCCGAAATTTTAAAAGATACCTACAGAGTCATATGGGGTATCAAATGAAAGGTATCATTTTGTACATTTCAAAATATTTTTTGAAATTTTTATAGGTTTCATACTTATTAAAATATTTCGAAAAAAGTCGAAAAAATACCCATTCCCCCCACCCCTATCTCCGAAGATTGCAGAGCGATCCATGTAAAATGTATAGAGCGTTTATAGACATGGATCTATATTTTACAGGAAAAATATAGAGAAGTTTGAAAATAGAACACTTTTTGAAAAATGGTCAAAAAGGGGGGAATAATTTTCAAAAGGGGAGGCTACCTCACCGAATCGGGTATCAAATGAAAGGTATCGGTTTGAACATTTCAAAACCGTTTTTTAAATTCCTGTAGGTTTCATACTTTTTGAAATATTTTGAAAATAGTCAAAAAATACCCATTCCCCCCCCCCTATCTCCGAAGTTTGCAGAGCGATCCGTTTAAAATGTATGGAGCGTTTGTAGATATGGATCTATATTTTACAGGAAAAATATAGAGAAGTCTGTAAAAAGAACACTTGTTGAAAAATGGTCAAAAAGGAATAATTTTCAAAAGGGGGGCTACCCCGCCGAGTAGGGTATCAAATGAAAGGTATCAGTTTGGACATTTCAAACCAGTTATTCAAATTTGTGTAGCTTTCATACTTTTTGAAATATTTCGAAAAAAGTCGAAAAATTTACCATTACCCACCTTAACCGAACCACCCATTTAACCGAAGCATGCAGAGAGATCCATCTGAAATGTAGGTTGGTACCTACTATTCTTAGGTATTCGTTAAATTGCGAAGTCTCTAACCGGTACTTTTGGTACATATTTGTTGACAAACGTTCAAAACCCTCGGAGCGCGAGTTACACTCGCACTTGACGGATCTTGTTTTTTGTGTCGTAGATAATTTTATCTCGAGTGTTCCATGTTTCATGAAAATCTGTCGAGGGGTTTTTACATTTTTAAATTTGGTTCTTGTTACTATAGTGCGTAAGCCCTCGCACTCCGGGTAATTTCTAAGAAATAATGTCCCAAATTATTTATTTTATTTATTTGTTTGAAAAGGTCCTGGAAAATTCGTTCTACTCAATTAACGAGTTCTACGAACTGCCAATTTGTTAATAATAGTTTTGCAGTGTATAATGAAATCAATAATTAATTTTTAAGGTTCCGTATCTCAAAAGAAAAAAGCAACCCTTATAGGATTACTTTGTTTTCCGTCTATCCGTCAATCAACCCCTTTTTCTCAGGTACAAGTGGAGGTATCGAGTTGAAATTAACATCAAATAGTCAAGTCCGTAACCTTTTGGAGCCTACATATAAATAAAACTTCTAAGTCAACGCAATCAAAGTTAAAGCCGTTTATGTCCGAATATTTTGAAATTGAAAGGAATCACATGCACACAAAACCTATAGGGTACTTCCAGTTGACCTGGAATCATGACAATTGGCAAGAAACAAGTTAGTGCGGGAGTCCGACTCATACTTGAAATTTTATTATTATAATGTACTAGCTGCATTCTTACTACCCGTTGTCCTATTACCCGTTTTCCCGTAGGAATGAAGCATTTTTCCGCGATAAAAAGTAGCCTATGTTCATCAGGAATAATGTGGGCTTCTAATGGTAAAAGAATTTTTCAAATCGGTTCAGTACTTTCGGAGCCTATTCAATACAAACAAACAAACAAACAATCAAATCTTTGCTCTTTGTAATATTAGTATAGATTATTACATGTTTATTCTGAACTAGCTGTACCCGCGACTTCGTTCGCGATTGCCATACCTGCCGACTAATTAAGTTCACATTTAACCACAGTTTCTCTCATATTATGATACGCCGCCGTGCAATAAAACTTCGATGCGGAGAATTGGACCTGTTACACTTTTAATATAAGAATCTTTATTTAGGTACCTAGTTAAATAGTGTATAAATCGTGTGGGGTCTACGGCGGATAGCATGTTGTCATCTTCAATCCCATTCTTTATCGACAATACTTTCAGCTACGACTCGGCCAGCGTTAGTGTTAAGAAGTGTCATACTCGTTTCACTTCTTACTCATGGTTCCGTTCAGCTGGGGCCCTATTCTGCTAAATTAATCGCTTCACTATGACAGGGACGTCACAGACGTCACGGAATGACACTTTTTGGTACCTTACCTTAGATGAAAGAAATTATGATGAATGCAGATGTAGAGACGCGCGTCAAGTTTGAAACTATTAATTTATCTCGCACTCACTATCTGGAGTTTTATTATTCTAAAGATTCTACGTAATGATTCTGCGACGATTCCATTGTCATAGTGAAGCCATTGTATTACAGAATTGGGCTCCTGATCCATTTGACTGGACCACCGTAATTTTTTTTCGTTATTAGGTAGGTACAGTTGATTGTGTACCACAGTAAAAAATATTTTTCTGTGGTCCAGTTAGTTTAATTGGACCACTTACTCCAACCAAACTTCGGTGGTACAGTTAACTGGACCAGCTAAACCACCAAATATCATGTTCATGAATATTGCATGGACCATTTGTACATTTTACTTTGCCTGAAATAGGCATTGACGCACTCATTAGTTAGGTTCCTACCTACTAAGGTAGAACCCTAACTAATGGGTGCGTCTTGGAATAATAAATGGATAGGAACTTACCTAGGTACCCTTTATCTACTGATTTTTTTGTTTCAATGAACTGATTTTCTACTCGACTTTCTACTGATTTAGTTACTGTTTCTAATAAAAAGAATGCATGAAATCGGCGACGCATTAATGAATTACAACTAAGAACACATTTTGACTTTTATCCCCTCTCCCAAGAGAACCGTGCCTACTGATATCCCAGATAAAATGCATCATTGGATTTCATTCTGTACTTTTGGCGTGATGCGCGACCCAGGAATTTGACTATTATCCCCCTCCACGGGAACCTTACTGAATTCCGGTATAAAATGTATCTTTCCCCGTAGTATGAACTCAAATCGTGCCGACTTCCATTCGAATTCATTCAGTAGTTCCGTCGTGATGCGGGGTTAAATAATTATACTTTTTCCTCTCTCCCAGGGGAACCTTACTGAATTCCAGGATATAATGTATCCCATGTCCTTCCTTGTAGTATGAACTCAAATCGTGCCAGGTTTCATTCCAACTCATTCCGCAGTTTCGGCGTGATGCGCGGTGAAGGAATCTTACTTTCATCCCCTCTCCCAGGGGAACCGGATAAAAAATATCCCATGTCCTTCCTTGTAGTTTGAACTCAAATCATACCAATTCAGTCCAACTCATTCAGCAGTTCAGCGTGATGTGCGGTGAAGAATTTTACTTTCATCCCTTCTCCCAGGGGAACCTTACTTAATTCCAGGATAAATGTATCTTTCCTCGTACTCAAAGAGTAGAACTCAAATTATGCCGAGTTTCATTCGAATTCATTGAGTAGTTCCGTCGTGATGCGCGGTTAAAGAATTTTACTTTCATCCTCTCTCCCAGGGGAACCTTACTGAATTGCGGGATCAAATGTATTCCATGTCCTTCCTTGTAGTATGAAATCAAATCGTGCTAGGTTTCATTCTAACTCATGCAGCACTTTCGGCGTGATGCGCGGTGAAGAAATTTTACTTTCATCCCTTCTCCCAGGGGAACCTGACTGAATTCCGGGATAAAAAGTATCCTATGTCCTTCCTCGTAATATGACCTAAAATCATACCGAATTTGATTTCAATACCTTCAGTAGTTTCGGCGTGATGCGCGGTGAAGAAATTTTACTTTCATCCCCTCTCCCAGGGGAACCTGACTGAATTCCGGGATAAAAAGTATCCTATGTCCTTCCTCGTAATATGACCTAAAATCATGCCGAATTTCATTTCAATACCTTCAGTAGTTTCGGCGTGATGCGCGTTTAAGAAACAGACAGACAGACAGACATGAATGAAAAAAATTACAGTTTTGGCTTCAGTATCGATAATAGAATGCCCTCCAAAAAAAAATTTCAAAATATCTTCAATGTACAGAATTGGACCTGTTACAGTTTTATTATAAGTATAGATATAAAATTATGATTTTAAGTATTGTTTTTTAAAAATCACCAGCTACTTTTGTACTTCAGTACTACTAACTAAGTGTTATCAATAATTGTATTTTATTGATTGTAATTTGATTTGTTCCAGGTCCGCACGACCCTGGGTCCCCGGGGCATGGACAAGCTGATTGTAGACCACAACGGAAAGGCTGTCATCTCCAATGATGGAGCTACTATCATGAAAGTGAGTATTCTGACATAACATACAGTGTTTTGTTATTATAGTGCATAAAGTCTCACATCATCATCATCATCCGCAACCGGACTTCACCCACTGTTGGGTATAGGCCTCCAAACTTTTGTGCCACTCCACACGGTCCTGCGTTAATCTCATCCAGGTTCGCCCTGCGCCTGCGGTGTTAGAAAGTCTGCCCATCTTACCGCTGGATGTCCAACGCTTCTATATCTAGTTCTTGGAATCACTTGAAGACCTCTCACTCGGGGTCATTTCTAAGAAATCAAATAATATCCCAAAACAAATCGACTAACGATGCTCGAGTCTGAGGAAGTCACAAAGATTTTCGACTATGTCACGGCAACGCATCCAGTACTGAGGGAAGGATGCCGGTTCAAGTCCCATCGAAGTGGCGCAGCGGGCGAAGGTCCGCCTGCGACGCAGGAGGTTGCGGGTTCGATTCCCACATCGGAACAAATTTGTGTACGATCTGCAGAAATTTGTTCCGTTGGTCTGTTAGTTTTCTATGTATAATAAAAAAATATCTATCTATGTAGTGTATTGTATTAAGTATATCAGTTATCTAGTACCCATAACACAAGCTCTGCTTAGCTTGGGGCTAGATAATGCTGTGTGAATTGTCCAGCATTATCATTATTATTATTACTTGAAGACCTCTCACTCGGAGTCATTTCTAAGAAATCAAATAATATCCCAAAACAAATCGACTAACGATGCTCGAGTCTGAGGAAGTCACAAAAATTTTCGACTATGTCACGGCAACGCATCCAGTACTGAGGGAAGGATGCCGGTTCAAGTCCCATCGAAGTCGAAAAAAAAATGGGATATTATTTGATTTGCTTACAAAGTGCGCGTTTTATTATTCATGCCTGACCAACAAACTTTAGGCTACACATATCGTCTTAGCCACGATTTCTTCGGTGTGCGCGGCCTAAATGTACCTATGCTATCACTACATCACCTGACATACTAGACATAAACTAGCGCGCTAGGATGAAATGCACAATGATTCATTCGTAAAACGGCCGCGTAAAAATATGGGAACAGACTTTTAGCACAAGGGTTAGTAGTTAGTAAAATTATAGAAAAACTGTTGAGTGTATCTTTCTTTTCAAAATAAATTTATTTCTTTTGTATAACTAAACTATGTTGGTGCGGGCTTTATTTTTGAAAGTTTAGAAGCTTTTATTTTTCAAATATATACTTTTCTACAGTTTTGGGTGCATACAAACATAGATAATGAGAGATAAATAGATATTATCCTTAGTTTCGGATGGTCAACATCAAACAGCGTAGTAGTTACCGAACTGTGATTCCCAACCCGCATGCTCAGCGTGGAGATTGAGACTATGGGCATTACCATCCACGAGAGAAAAGCCAATAATTTAAAGCATTATGTTTGTTTCAGCTGCTGGACATCGTGCACCCGGCCGCCAAGACCCTGGTCGACATCGCAAAGTCGCAGGACGCAGAGGTAAAGTCTTAGTTAATGTGTTAAAGATAGATGCTTTATTTGGTTCATAAATAGACAGCACAAAATACAATCAAACATAGACAAGTAGGTAGGTATATAAATAAAACGTTAAGTGCGAGTCGGACTCGAGCACTAAGGGTTCCGTTTAATTGTAAGACCTTGTTTCTTGCCAAATATCATGATTCTAGGTCAACATGAAGTAGGTACCCTGTATATTTTGGTCGAGGGAGAGAATTAAAATTTATATTTTTTTGTAAATAAACTACAGATTTACGGTTTTTAGATTTTTCTCGTTAGTTGTGGTATATGACCTTGCTTATGATCCTACGTCCACGGGAAGTACCCTGTAGGTTTTGTACATGAACGGCTGTAACTTTTGCTATGTTTCGGGTAACCATTTAATTCTAAGGTTTTTGTTATTATAGTGCGTATCCCCACACTCAGGTAATTAGTTTAGTTTAGTTTATTTATTCAAAAACAATTTACATCGTGTATGAATATAAGGTACATAGGAATTAAATTAATAGCATGCAATTATATAAATTCTAAGTCATCTTTGTTGCTAACATAATAATTACTTTCGTTTGATAAACTCGTCAACTGAGTAAAAACACCCCTTCAGCAAAAGTTTTCTTAACATATTCTTGAAAATATTTGGATTGTCAATTGCTTTCATTTCAGTAGGAAGAACATTAAACAATTTCTAAGAAATTAAATGATATCGCAAAAATCCCAGAGATTTTCGACTCCAGCGTCACTTGACCTCGTGGTGTAGTAGGTTAGCACATTCCGGTACTGACGGAAGCATGCGGGTTCAAGTCCCGTCAGTCGAAAATTTTTGCGATATTATTTGATTTCATAGAAATTACCATTTAGTTCTCTGCCAAATTTCATTGAGGTAAACAGACAGATTTACTTTCAAATTATAATATTAGTATGGATTATAATTATAATTATACAATATTTATGTTATTATTATTACAGTACTAGCTGCATTCTGCCTACCGCGGTAAAAAGTAGCCTATGATCTTCAGGAATAATGTGGGCTTCTAATGGTAAAAGAATTTTTCAAATAGGTCCAGTAGTTTCGGAGCCTAATACAAACAAACAATCAAATCTTTCCTCTTTATAATATTAGTATAGATATATTACACTATGATTATAAACACGGATCCAATTTCCTAACTCCCTTGAGGACACCACAACGTTATGAGAACATCCTAGCACTCAACCGTTCGACATGATCCTCTGCAGTATCTAACATGTGATTTGTGCAGGTCGGTGATGGAACTACCTCGGTAGTAATCCTGGCTGGAGAGCTTCTGAAGAGACTGAAGCCATTCATTGAGGAAGGTATGTCAAAATATTTTTTTAAATCTAAATCTCTTAATTTGTTTTTTTCTAGGCCTTTTGAATGTACATATTATAATTTAGACTGTGGTAAAGAAGATCTCATAGACTAAGTTTCTGTTCTGTTTTTGTTTCGTTACATAGAACATAATATTATTTTGTTGAATAAGCACTATTGTAATCCAGAATTACGGGGGTGACATGCCATGTTCGGCAAAAAAAGGTTAAGTTTTTTTTTATCATTTATTTTGTGCACTAAGGCACAAAATAAATTATTTAAAAAAAAACTTTACCCTCTGATTGGACATATAGCTATTCAATTCAATTCAATTCATTTATTCCTTTAAAACAAAATACGTGTGTGAAAAACTTAAAACTAAAACTCCTGGGTACACAAAAAACTAATCGTACAATCAAATCAATTTAAAAACAATTCAAAGCGTAATAAAAAGATCTTATAAATAAATTATGATAATAAGTGAAAACGAATAAATACAAATGTTATTAATGAAATTAAATACAAATATTTATTTCCTAGAGCCCTATTCTCCTAAATTAATCGCTAGCAGAATTGGGTCTGACATGCTCAAACGCAGCTGTCAAGCACCAAAGGCATTTATTCGCTTTATCTGGGAGTTGAGTTTGTATGGATCGTAATTTCAGATTTCAGATTTATTTATTGCATACATATACGATTACAGAGTTTTAGCTTAGATGGTAATTAGCTTAAAAGTAAGTACATGTACCCTGTAAGGGCGCAGCAATTGGTCTAAATATTGTTATATTATAAGTAGTTACAAAGTTAAAAAGTATAGACATTGTCAGCTACAAGGATCAAAACAATTGTACTTAGTAATAACTGGGTAGGTAGGTATGTAAATTTCAGGCAGTCAAATAATTATAGTTTAGATTTATCATTTATATATTTATATAATTAGAAAAAGCGATCACAAATCACTTAGACCATTACACTGACTTATTAGAATTTTACCATGAACCAATATTTTTACTGTTTTCCGGTTAAAAAGTTTGGCCTCAAGTCATTTTGTTGTTTATTTAATTATCTATTAGAATCTTGTTTTTACCTGAATAAATAATTGTAATCTATTCAAGTCCGGTCTTGTATTTGTTCGTCGTCATTCTTGGGAACATGGTAGCGTTATTAATCGACCGACCTCCGTGGCGCAGCGGGCGAAGGTCCGCCTGCGACGCAGGAGGTTGCGGGTTCGATTCCCACCTCGGGACAAATGTTTGTACCATCTGCAGATATTTGTTCAGGGTGTTCTGGATGTTTACTATCACACAAATATTATAAATGCGAAAGCTTGGATGGATGGTTGTATGTTTGTTACCTCTTCACGCCAAAACTACTGAACAAATCAGGCTGAAATTTTGCATACAGGTAAGTCTAACCCTGGAATCAAACATAGGCGACTTTTTATCCCATAAATCAGTTCTCATGGGATAGAAATAACCTTAAAAAGTTTCCATAGAAACAAATGCGTGCGAAGCCGCGGGCAGCTTCTGCCCGCGGCTTCGCACGCATTTGTTTCTATTGTACAATAAAAAAATGTCTATATATGTAGTGTATTGTATTAAGTATATTAGTTATCTAGTACCCATAACACAAGCTCTGCTTAGCTTGGGGCTAGATGATGTTGTGTGAATTGTCCAGCATTATTTATTTATATATTATTATTTATTTATTAATGATTGCAGGCGTCCACCCGCGTATAATAGTGCGTGCGGTGCGCACGGCGGCGCGCCTCGCCGTCGGCCGCGTCAAGGAGCTCGCCGTGAAGATCGACAACAAGACGCCGGAGGAGCAGAGGTCAGTACCACACGTCCACTGCTGGACGTACGCCGACGTACGAACCGATCCATTCATCTCGGTCCGTGGATCTCGCAAGAACCCACTAAAGGCTCTTCTACTACTGGCTACCTATATGCATACAGTCGTTCGACGAAGGCGTTTTGACAGGGCAATCGGGCGGGGGGCAAGGGACGGGACGGGGGTGGGGACGCTCCCGAGTGACTAAGGCGGTGATGTATGTAACTCGGGAGCGTCCCTCCCCCGTCCCGTCCCTTTCCCCCCGCACGATTGCCCTGTCAAAACCCCGTCTAAACGCTTTCGTCGAACAACTGTATGCATATAGGTAGGCTAGGTAACTATAGGTAGTAGGTATAGGTAACACACGTTTTTCTCTGGAAAAATCACGGTCAACTCGCAGAGTGTATGCACGGTCGTCAGTGTTCGATCCTGTGAAAGCTAAACTCCTTCCTTTCAACATTGGCAAATAATTTTAATCCTACTAATATTATTAAGGCGTATATATACCACGATACTAACGCCACTACATATTTTATTTTATCATTTCGTTATACAAAGGAATTATCAAAAATTCGGACCGCGCGTAGACGATACCTATCACAAGCTTTTTTTTAATGTATCTGTAAAAGTTTGGTTTTGTGTTATTCAGTCAGATACCTTGTTCGAAGAGCTTGGTGACCACCGATAGGAACTAAACTCTTGAAACAAGTATCTGCCTAAATAATACAATACAAAACTATTACAGATACATTAAAAAAAGCTTGTGATAGGTATCGTCTACGCGCGGTCCGATTTTTTGATAATTCCTTTGTATAACGTAATGATAAAATAAAATATGTAGTGGCGCTAGTATCGGGGTATATATACGCCTTAGCTGAAAGTTTGTGAAATCTGAATTTATGTTACTTCTCTCTTCAAAAGTCAAAACAACTGAACAGATCAAGATGAAATTTGGCGTATGTTTAGAGCAAGGCATAACTTAGATAACAGGCTACTTGTTATACCGAAAATAGGCGTCCGAAGCCGCGGGCAGAAGCTAGTGTTATATAGTGATACATAATTATAAATGCAGTCAAACCTATTGTCGAACAAAATGTACCTACCTACTGAATTTGTATAAGGATTTTACTTTGATATATAATAGTGTCTCTAATCACTGAATTTATGAGTACTAATTTATTTCAATCCCTTTCTTTAAATAATACCTAAACATGACATTGAATTGTATGATCTCGAATTAATTGTTTATTTTTATTTAGGTCTTTTTTATTTTGTCTAAGTATGTTTTATCTTTTCAAATTGTACAATTTCTGACATGCCTTGTATAACGACCTATGTTATAAATGGTAAATAAATAAACACAAATACAAATAATAAATAAAACAAAATGTATACTTCCAGAGAGCTGCTCACGAAATGCGCCGCCACAGCCATGTCTTCCAAGCTGATCCACCAGCAGAAGGGGCACTTCTCTAAGATGGTGGTGGACGCGGTGCTGTCGCTGGACGCGCCTCTCTTGCCTTTGGATATGATTGGTAAGTAATAATCAATCTACATTAAATATAAAAGCGGAAGTTTAACCTTGTTTTGTAAGAAATTACGTGACAAAAGCGTCTGGTAGAGATCGCTCTTTAGCGATAAGACCGCCACTTGTCACTTAGATTTTAAGCTGTTTTGTTGTATTATTTCTAACGATAAGTGTGCAATAAAGAATTTTCTATCTATTTTCTATCAAAAGCTTGCAAAACAAATAAAAGTTCAAATGCGACTCCGACTGGCGCACCGAGGGTTCCGTGCAAACTTGTGAGCAAAAAATCGACTTAATCGCCCAGTTTTTTTTTTTAATATTGATATTTACGATTTTGTTTCAACGGAAGGTACTCTAGGTTTTGGTTTTGGAAATTAATTTTTCAAGTATACAAAATTGCTGTTTTTGGATTTTTTTCTTTGGCTATATGACCTTTGCTTTTTACCTAATTTCATGTTTCTAGATCAATAAGAGTGGTATAGGTTTTGTGTGCATGTTATACCTTTGCAACATCTGGATTCAGGCGATAGCTTTCGGAGAAGTCGTCACTACCTCACTGGTGTAGCGGTTTGATCCTCCTAAATCCTAACCTAATCTCGAGGTAGCAGGTTCGAATCCCGCCAGTGACAGTTTGTTCATCGACCAATGATTTAATTTGGATCCAAATTCTGAAACTATGTGTGGAAGAAAACAGAGCAGTATTACTATGAGGTCGATGATTCAGACTTATTTTAGGGTTCCTTAAAATTTTATTTGTGAAATCGTTGCAAATGACAATATAACTGCTGAATGGATAACGTGTTTCATTAATATCATTATTGTTATGATTATAAAATTCCTACTCCGCAGGCGTCAAGAAAGTGTCCGGCGGAGCCCTGGAGGACTCCTTCCTCGTCTCCGGGGTGGCCTTCAAGAAAACCTTCTCGTACGCCGGCTTCGAGATGCAGCCCAAGAGTTACAGCGACTGTAAGATAGCTCTGCTGAACATCGAGCTGGAGCTGAAGGCGGAGAGGGATAACGCAGAGGTATGTAGCATGGACTAACCATGGTGGTGGCTCGTAAGAATCGAATGTATACACTTCTACAACAAAACTCCAAGTGAGTTTCAAAAATTATCAATAAATAAATTCAAACAAATTGTCAAACATATCCTTTGTAAAAAGGCTTACTACTAAATATCAGATTATCTAGCTAGAGGATAAAAAAGCTTGGGACGAGTTTTGCTCCAGCTCGAAAAATAACAACTAACAGGCTAAAGGTTTCTTCGTCGCTTCTTTTCTTAAGTCTACATACCGAAGCGACAGAAATCAAAAATATCACTTTATTTCCGTGTCAGTGTTTACTTTTATGATTTGACTTTTCTAAGTGTACATTTATTGTATTTATGGAAATAAAGAGTTTTTGATTTGATTTGATTTGATGTGACCCCATCAATTCTGGCCGGGCATGGCGTAGGAACCGACTAAGGGAACCTATCAGAGGAATGGCGCACGCGCACGTGTGACTTTCACATGATAGATAGATAGAATATATGTACTTTATTGCACAAAAGTCGGACATAGCATAATGCTAGATAGCATTCTCTACCTGCTAACCTTTGGGTAGTAAGTATTTAGTAAGAAGTGCTAGATTACAAAATTTATAAAAAAACAAGAAAAATAATAATAAAAAGTACAATTAATAATTCGCATGGGAGGCCGATATCATACGGATTTGGAGGTAAAACTTTTGGTCATTTGACCGCTTAAATATAACCAAGGCTACCAGCTAAAATTGCAGAAAATTTAAAAAAAATAACACTTTTGAAATGGATTTCCATACACTTTTCTCCCGCTAAATGCGTGAGAAATTAAATTCCTTAGAGTTTTTCCTCCCGCATTTCAGTGAGCCTGCAATGACGTACTTTCTACCTTATGCTTAGAAAAGGAATGAGTATTATTAAACGGGTATTTATCGCGTATAATAATTAAGGAATAAGCAATTTTCTGAGCAGGTGTAGTATAAAAAGTATTTAAACAGCGGTCGCAGGGAGTCGATGGATGGAGGTGGCTCAGGAGCGCTATTCGTGGCGTCGTTTGAGGGAGGCCTTACACGCAAAAAGGGCCCACCTGTGGCCTAGTTGCGGAAACCAGTCCAGAAACAAAGAACCTTGAGGGAGGCCTATGTCCAGTAGTGGAGTTTTACTGTATTAGTATGTGATGATGATGTATTTTCCATCCCCAGGTCCGAGTAGACAACGTGAAGGAATACCAGAAGGTGGTAGACGCAGAGTGGCAGATCCTGTACGAGAAGCTCGCGGCGCTGCACGCCAGCGGAGCCAACGTGGTGCTCAGCAAGCTGCCCATCGGAGACGTGGCCACGCAGTACTTCGCGGACCGGTCAGTATACAATAATTATTATTGTTGGACAATCCACACAGCGGGTGTCTCGAGAAGCAACTAAGGGATATCCACCGGGGGCGGGCAGCAGCGCGAACTGCGATCGCCAATCTTCCATAGGATAAAAGCCAATAAGGCGCTTATAAGGGGGAGGGCTGCGTCCAGCAGTGGACGAATAGGTAAAGGCTGATGAGGTGAAGCGAGGAATCCACACACATTCGCGCGAAATTTAAATATTTTAGTGGTTTTTAATATTTTATGCGTTCTGCAAAGAATTTATATCACTAATTATTTGCACACCCCCTTGGGGTAGTTTTGTAAAATAAAAAATAAAGATTTAATTATTAACATTATAGTTTATTTATACCGAGTTATAAGTGAATCGATTAAGAATTGTTCATAGAAACTTTACCACCCTTTTAACCCCCTTAGAGGTTAATTATTGAAAAATAAATTTGCCTTTGTGTTATTCTAGTACCGAAGCTATCAATATACAAAATTTCATATAAATCGGTTATGTAATTACGGAGAATACGTGCTAACAAACATTTACACAAACTTTAGCTTATATAAAATAAAAAATAAAGTCTGATAAGATAATTGAACCTTTCCAGTGACATGTTCTGCGCGGGGCGCGTCCCCGACGAGGACCTGAAGCGCACGCAGCGCGCGTGCGGCGGCGCCGTGCTGTCGTCGGTGCGCGAGCTGGAGGCGGCGGCGCTGGGCCGCTGCCTCCACTTCACCGAGAGGCAGGTCGGAGGCGAGAGATACAACATATTCACGGGTGAGACCACACACTATATAGCTGCGTGCGGCGGCGCCGTGCTGTCGTCGGTGCGCGAGCTGGAGGCGGCGGCGCTGGGCCGCTGCCTCCACTTCACCGAGAGGCAGGTCGGAGGCGAGAGATACAACATATTCACGGGTGAGACCACACACTATATAGCTGCGTGCGGCGGCGCCGTGCTGTCGTCGGTGCGCGAGCTGGAGGCGGCGGCGCTGGGCCGCTGCCTCCACTTCACCGAGAGGCAGGTCGGAGGCGAGAGATACAACATATTCACGGGTGAGACCACACACTATATAGCTGCGTGCGGCGGCGCCGTGCTGTCGTCGGTGCGCGAGCTGGAGGCGGCGGCGCTGGGCCGCTGCCTCCACTTCACCGAGAGGCAGGTCGGAGGCGAGAGATACAACATATTCACGGGTGAGACCACACACTATATAGCTGCGTGCGGCGGCGCCGTGCTGTCGTCGGTGCGCGAGCTGGAGGCGGCGGCGCTGGGCCGCTGCCTCCACTTCACCGAGAGGCAGGTCGGAGGCGAGAGATACAACATATTCACGGGTGAGACCACACACTATATAGCTGCGTGCGGCGGCGCCGTGCTGTCGTCGGTGCGCGAGCTGGAGGCGGCGGCGCTGGGCCGCTGCCTCCACTTCACCGAGAGGCAGGTCGGAGGCGAGAGATACAACATATTCACGGGTGAGACCACACACTATATAGCTGCGTGCGGCGGCGCCGTGCTGTCGTCGGTGCGCGAGCTGGAGGCGGCGGCGCTGGGCCGCTGCCTCCACTTCACCGAGAGGCAGGTCGGAGGCGAGAGATACAACATATTCACGGGTGAGACCACACACTCCATAAACCTTTCAGACACGAGAATGTGTAAAATTTTTGTTTTTATATTGCGTAAGCCTCACACTCTAGCAAATTTCTAAGAAATTAAATAATATCATAAAAATTTTCGATTGCGGCGGGATTTGAACCCGCATCACTATAAAAACAAAAACTTTAGATTTTGAGCAACGCGACACCTCTCGTCAAACGAACTAAACGTAACTTAAGTCTTTGAACAGGATGGATGGATAAACTTTAATGTTTCCCCTGTAGGTGGAGCTAACGGCGCTACAGTCTGTAGAAAGTCGCAAAGATTTTCGACTCCTACGACACTTGACCTCGTGGTGTAGTTGGTTAGCACATTCCGGTACTGACGGAACGAGAATATGGTGCATAGATTTTTTTTATTTTTTTACTTAGGTTAATACATTACTGAAAAAAATAGAACTCCCACAAAATTTTTAATTATTGAGTCGCTAACCCAAACCAAATCAGCGTCACCACCTATTTTATCTTAATAATATGTTAAAAGAAGGAATTCTCTAAAATTGATTTTGCAGTTTGTGATACCGATCATAAGCTTATTTTTAATGCCTGTCCATCGTGGCCTAAATGTTTTTGCTGTGCAGGAATTGATGGGTGATTATTTTATTTTATATGCAATTAATATAATATCCTAAAAAGCTTTATTGAAGTCACATACCCTATTGACATTGAGTAGTCTGTATAGCGGAGAACCAATGTTATTATATTGGTCATGTTATGTGATATAGTTTGACCGAAACCGCTGTACCGCTCCTTAAGAAAGTGCGGCGAGGTGGGGGGCGAGGAAAAAAGAGGAAGAGTACACATGAGATCGATATTGTCTGGCTGATGGTCTGTTGTGTTGTCTGGCAGACTGATGGATCGGAGCAACCGGTACTTCCCCTCCGTCTCGCCGCGCGCATACCTCAGGCGCGGTACAGCGGTATCGGTCAAACTATAGTCGCGATGCTTTCGCGCGTTTTATTCGAGACAGTCACGCGTTTGCATCGCTTCTGTCGCGCGTTGCAAACGCGACTGACTCGCGATAGAAAAAGTCGCCGTGCGCACGCCCAGCCTTAAGCCTCCACCTCACAGCCGCGATTTTGAAGCGAGTCTTGTGTCGCGCGATTTGTTGCCATTTTGAAGCGCGACTCCGCTTCGTTTTTGTAAGCGAGACTTCTAGACACCGCGTGCTAAATGCGAAATCGCAGCAGTGTTAGACGTCTTAGTACAAAATGTACTGCAAACAAATATCGTAACAAATTGGGCGACACAGGACGCGCTTCAAAATAGCAGCTGTGGGGTGGAGGCTTCCTTCCTCCACCCCACAGCTGGGGTGGTTGTAAAACTAATAGCTTTTACGTTCCTAGGTTATGAAAAAGAAACGGCTCCTGACGGTATGACATGTGTCTTAATTTATAATTTGTTATTATCACAGTTATTTTAATTAGAACTAGACATAGTTTCAGTATAAAACTGTATATAAACATTTAGAAAATCTTAATTAGTGTAAGTATTTATCATCATCATTAACCTATAATAGTCCACTGCTGGACATAGGCCTCTCCTAAGTAAGTAGTTATAGTCTAACATAATTTAATGAATATTGCAGTCAAATAATAGAAACAAATTAGAACTAGTATTTACAATTGAAATAATCGAGCTAACTGCAGACTGTTGCAAACTGACTGCAGGTAGATAAATTGATCAATGTGAAATGTTTTAAATAAACCACAGCAAGTAAATAAAATTCTTGAAAAACTTGCTTGGCATCGGATAGGAAGGAAGGATCTCAAATCGACAAGTAATGTATTTTGCGTATAAAAAGACGCGGCAACAGAGTTAAAAAGATAATATCCGACATTAATACTAAAATACTACTTTAAAAAAAAACATTCACTTAATGAATTTTTTGATGATAACACTCAGTGTCTATGTAATGTATTGTATTAAGTATATCAGTCATCTAGTACCCATAACACAAGCTCTGCTTAGCTTGGGGCTGGATAATACAGTGCGGATTGTCCAATAAACAGGAATAATCAATTTATTGGTAAAAATATTACATGTCAGAAAATAATTACTCCAGCATTATTTATTTATGAAACAAGCCGAGTAAGACGGTCGTTTAATTACTTAGCGATATACCAATTGTACATTGATAATGTCTGGAGTATATTTTCTAAGAGTCATTCTCCGGTTCCAGGCTGCCCGGCCGCGAAGACCTGCACCCTGATCCTCCGCGGCGGCTCGGAACAGTTCCTGGAGGAGACGGAGCGCTCGCTGCACGACGCCATCATGATCGTGCGCAGGACCATCAAGAATGACGCCGTGGTCGCCGGTGAGTCACGAACTTATCAGAATCTACAATTTAATAAAATTTCAAGTGCGAGTCTAGCTCGCGCACCGAGAGTTCCGTAGAATTATAAGACACTAGCTGCATTCTTACTACCCGTTGTCCTATTACCCGTTTTCCTGTAGGTAAAAAGTAGCCTATATGTTCATCAGGAATAATGTAAGCTTCTAATGGTAATTTTTTTTTTCAAATCGGTCCAGTAGTTTCGGATCCTATTCAATACAAACAATTAAATCTTTTCTCTTTATAATATGCGCTTGGAAATTTCAAAATATTCGGACACAACAAGCCAAAACCTGATCGAGAGCGAGCAGAACGAGTACAAACGGACAATGTGTGCTATTTATTAATGGTATAAATTATTGTGATTGTGTAGCAATATGATGTTGAATGATGTTGCCTTTGGAGCTCCTTACGATAAATAATTTATTAAAATAAGTTACGACTAATTATAGTAATAATAAAAATAACTTTATTTTTGCAAAAAAACAAGCATGATCACAATATAATATAGATTAATAAATTACAACTAAAGACAGCTTGGTTTTTGAGATTTGTTCTGTAGTACCTACACTAAGTCAGAGACTTGTGCTGTAGATACCACGTCCCTTCCAGGTTAGTTTTAGAACATTATCTCAGCCGTCACTATGAGTAAAGTAGACAGGCATATTATTATGCTATATATTAGTATTATAATTATATTAACATTAAATTAAATTAAAATTTTCTCATAATATTACATTGTATAAACTGATTTTGATATTAATTACATAAATGCTAACTTTATCAGCATTTTACGTAAGTACCTAGCATAGGTTTATACAAAAAAGGCAGGCAAAGCTATAGTTAATATTAAAGGAGTACAAAACAGTAAATAATATTTTATTAAGAAGAACATGCATACCTGAATTAGGATAAACCTGTTTCTCTTATATAACCTCTCACTGTGTCCACCAGGTGGCGGCGCCATCGACATGGAGATCTCGAAGCACCTACGCGAGGAGTCGAAGACGGTCGCGGGCAAGGAGCAGCTGTTGCTGGCGGCGGCCGCGCGCGCCTTCGAGGCCATCCCGCGCCAGCTCGCCGACAACGCGGGGCTCGACGCCACCAGTCTGCTCAACAAGCTCCGGCAGAAGCACCATCAAGGTAAACCTCTTAGTATTCAGTATCTGAGGACTTCAGTGACGCAGCGGGCGATGGTCCGCTTGCGACGCAGGAGGTTGCGGGTTCGATTTCCGCCTCGGGACAAATGTTTGTACGATCTGCAGATATTTGTTCAGGGTGTTCTGGATGTTTTCTATGTATAATAAAAAATATTATCTATGTAGTGGATTGTATTAAGTATATCAGTTATCCTATAACAGAAGCTCTGCTTAGCTTGGGGCCAGATATTGGTGTGTGAATTGTCCAGCATTTTTTTTTATTTATAACCCCCGACGCAAAAAGAGGAGGGGTGTTATAATTATAAGTTTAACGTGTCTGTCTGTGGTATCGTAGCTCCCAAACGAATGAACCGATTTTCATTTAGTTTTTTTTTGCGTTGTAGATAATTTTATCCCGAGTGTTCCTAGCCATGTTTCATGAAACCGGCGGGGTTATAAAAAAATCTTTTATTTTCTTTGCTTTTGTCATAATCCCCACGCTTGGCATGGGGGTTGAGGATCGCAGTTCAGTTGTAGAATTGTTCTGCAGGGGCGCTGCTGCCCGCCCCCGGTGGATATCCCTTAGTCGCCTCTCTAGACACCCGCGGAAAGAGTTGGTGTGGTGCTCATTCTAGGAACCACACGGCCTTGTATATTGGGTTACTATTGCACCTTTTAAACAAATTAATTTGTTAATTCCAGGCGACGTCTGGTACGGCATCGACATCCAGAAGGAAGACATCGCAGATAACTTCAGCTCGTGCGTGTGGGAGCCCGCCGTGGTCAAGATTAACGCTATCACTGCCGCCTGCGAGGCTGCCGCATCGGTAACAAAAATTTATATTTTTAGAGTTCCTTTGTTGGTACCCAAAGTATGTAAATGACTGTACAAGCCAGGGGAGAAAATCGGAAGAAAGATTATTCTATGTATTCCTTTTATCGATCGATTTTTTAAATTTGTTCGTTTAACATAATAATAAGATAAAATAGGTGGTGGCGCTGATTTGGGCCGTATATCGTCGCCGTAGAGCGAAAAGTCACTAAGTAGGTCATTTGGTGTTTTGAGTTATTAAGGTTTAAAGTTTTGAAAAACGAAAATAATCATTACTTTGTTTCGGTATGGGATATTTCTAATTTTATGGTCTCGTATGTAAGAAAATTAAAAGCTCTTAAGGTCAATTCACTACAGTCAATGAATGATTGATATATTCAGGAATAAAAAAAATCTTTAGAACAAAAACACTTTAAACACTTTAGCTATCATTTAAAACAAAGCTTTGTAGCCATAATATTGGGGCGAAAACTAACTTATCACGTTAATGATTTCTTGCTCTAAAATTATGAAGTACAATTATCGCAAATAGCGATCTAGAAGACACTAAGTTGACTTGGTTAGTTTTCGCTTTCATGTTGTGTATCAAACCAGTTACTTATATAACTAATCAAGTTTATTTAGTTCTCTCGACTAGGCTGGGTCCTAGCAACATTAGTTATTATTTTAGAAAAGAAAGTAACCAATCCTACTTAGGTTCATATTTTGAAATTCTTTCAAGTAGGAAAAAAGTATCTAAGTAACTTAATTAGTTTTCGACTAAAATGTTGTAGACCAAATGTACAGTTAGTGAATTTTTGTACATCCTAAAATAAAAACTGTGATAGCTATGGATATGGCTGAAAGACTGAAAAATGCAGAAAGAATCGGTTTGATGGCATATCCAACTCGATTTTGGCCAAATAGCGAGTTAATGACTTTTCGCTCTACGGCGACGATATTGCACCTTAGACCATTATTTATTTTGCATGTACGTTCTTGTTACAGATCCTGTCCGTAGACGAGACCATCAAGAACGCGAAAGCGCAAGAAATGCCGCAAGCGGGTGGCATGCCGGGGCGCGGCATGGGCCGGCCTATGATGGGATAGAGGGCTATGCAGTAGATAGGTGCTAGATACAATGCTTTGTTACACCGTTCGCTGCAGGTTGTCCTCATGTTGCACAGCATGGTAACACCATAAAAATGCTGGACGTTAAGCTACAATCGCATTACAATCGAAGAAACATAGAACCTCCATCTATTTTCGAAGTAGCTTATTAAAATAAATAGGGCTGCAGCTGAAAGGATAACCTATCAGAACGGAAATCTTTGAGGTACAGTTTTCTCAAACGTGTTATTTAACGCCACCTAGGTGTTTGTTTTCAAATCTGCGATTTTACTTTTGTTTTTAAGAAATGTGAATAAAATTCTGTCTCCTTGCATTTATAATGTGTAAAAACTAATTTAAGTTTGGATATTTGATTTTAATTGCATTATCACATTTTTGTTTTAAAAGTCGTACCTCAATTCATTTAATTTATGGTATTATCCACTAAAAACGCTTTCATAAACGTTAGAATAAGGTTATTACTTATAGATAATTATAATAAATTACTAAACACTACAATTTGGTTTTATTTTGTTAGAACAGAAGGGATCCCAGGTTGTCACCTGGGAAAGACTGCCGGCAAGCTGAAGACAGGCCACTATCCCCTGACACCTGAGAATAAATAGGCGGAATAACTCCCACTCGCCGAAAATGGCGACGGCAAACGGGGCCTGATCAGGATATATACATGTCATATACGTGGTTGCCTGCTAATAAAATCTCCGCTCTGCTGCCTTATGCAGGCCTCTTTAGTCGAACTACACGGCCTACTGGGGACAGCCTAACAAGCGCCGCATATTATAATGACCTCTGGATTAGTCTAAGTACTTCTTTATTCTGTGAGACCAGTGGATCCAGTAGGAGCCGAGATGGTAACTCCTGAGTGGAACTGCAACAGCTTTTTAATTCATGACCAATCCAAAGATTCTTTCTAGTAGCCTACTTTCTCTTAGCCATTGGCCAATATTTAGATTAGACCGAGTTAAGACTATAGTCTGTAACTGATAGTATACCTATATTGAGGCTTGCAAAACTGATGGGTCATAAGGTTCTCGAATAGCGACTACTTTTCGGAAGGCGCAATGTGTGGTCTGCCCAACTCGTAGTTTTGTTTTCTCTTTGTGTCCAACGCACGACAGGCAAAAAGCGAACATTGGGGTAAAAAGTGTAAACCACACGAAGTGGACCGATGACCTAGTGAAGGTTGCAGGAAACCACTGAATGTAGGTACTGGATCAGTCGTTTTCGGTCATATGGTGAGGTTTACGCCATCTAGTGAAAAGATACTGTAATGCTACCTAACAAAATGGCAGTGGTTGTGGTTGAGTGATCGGGTTGTATGGTTGTATAAGGGTTGTATAGATGGCAAGTGTGGCCATGAATCTCTAGGCTATGTAAGGTTAGGTTAGTTTAATGTGTGGCAAGTATGAAATGAATCGTCATCGAGATAGGAATTGTCACTGTCAAGCTGTCATTTTTGTAAAAGGTTATGTTTACATTTCGAAATTCAGCAATTTTGGGAAAGTAAAATTATTTCTTATTCAATTTGAGCAAAAGTACTGACGAAGTTTACAAAAGTGTTGTAAATATAAAATGGCTACGAATACGGAAAAGGGTATAAACATGAGCCAGGTCAACGAAGCAGTGTCGAAACTACTATCCAAAATAAAAGTTGGGTGAGTCGTGGCTATTTCAGGCATATTTTCTTTATTTACTCATATTTTTGGAATAATTTGACTTAGTTTTGATAAGATTTGCTTATCTAGCCAGTTTCTTACTTGTTTATTTACGAAGTTACGCTGCTTACTGTCTGATACTCTCTAAAGTGCAACTTTAGCAAATATTGCGATATCTCGAAAAAACATCTTTTATACAGGGGCACATAACTACTATGATATTCTTCACTTTATGTAGTAACTATAATACTAGAGTGAGATATTCCAACAAAAATCAGTATAGATAGATGATTTAGGTACACTTAATTGTGCACCGAGATTTGTCAAGGGTAAAATTGTCAAAAATGTCATCGCATCGTCCATACCAATATTATAAATTCGAAAGGTCTGTCTGTGACCTCTTCACGCCTTAACGGTTGATCGTAATGATATTTGGCAAGGAGGTAGAGGGTATCAAATGGGACATGGGCTAGGTACTTGAAAAGCGCGTGCGAAGCTCCGGGCAGCAAGAGCTAGTATTGCATAAATTACTGAAGTTGAAGGAATTCATTTTAAATATAATCTGACCACTACAAGAGACAAACTAGTTTAGTGAGAAACTTTAAAAGCACTGTGATATAGACATAATATCAGCTCTCAGCTGCTTGTCTACCTCACCTCAACAACCTGTATTGGTCCACTGCTGGACGCAGGCCTCCCCTTGACAAGTGCGTTACTGGCTTATCTCATGGGGGGCAGTACCCATAATCCCCACGCTAAGCTGGGCTGGGGTTGGGGATCGCAGTTCGGTAACAGAATTTTTCTGCAGGGGGCGCTGCTGCCCACCCCCGGTGGCAATCCCTTAGTCGCCTCTTACGATACCTGGTGGAAGAGTTGGAGTGGTGCAAATTCTAAGCCGGCACTACATAGCTGCTTGTCTATAAATCAATAATAATAATATTTTACACATTCGAAGACCATGTGATGTAATTTTTCTATATTCTAATCCAGAAAACAATCCCTGTGCTGGCCATGCTTGGACTACATTTTCAATAAGTTACTTGACACTTTTATCATAAAAACCTTAACCTTGTGTTTCAGGAAAGTGAAAGGGTCCCTCAACATAGCGCTGGCCACACTAGATGTTCTGGAGGATATTATCAGCAAAGCCGAGAATGCAAAACCATTGTAAGTGCAAGTCCATGTTAGGAAATATACAACTATTCTATAGTCACTTGACTGAAAAACAAAATTTTGAAACTCTGAATAATGTGCATTAATTTTATTAATATTATTTTATTTTGTTTACTGAAAACAATTGTGCCATTATTTTTAACTCAATATACCTACATAAAATGTTTATCTATTATCTTTTTAACTAACTCGGTAAGTTTATTTCACATTAAGTAAAGTTTTCAGTTTGTAATTATACTTTTAAACTTATGCAATCTGAACACATTTTTAATACTAACCTTATTTAACTGTTATTTTGTTTTGTATTTGAATTATATCTTGGAACCCCTTTATGATCTCTGCACTTTTTTGTTAAATACAAGTTTTATGTAAATTAAGCTTGTAAAGCAGGTTATCAATCGCAAGGAGATGATGGATGGAGGCAGCTCAAGACCGCTAGTCATAAGTCTATTGTTGCATGTTATTATGCTGTCAAATTTTTGTTGTAATTTGTTTATTATTTGAGTTTTAAGTTTGGTTGGAGTATAGACAATCTAAAGCACCTTATCAATTCTCAGTCAGCTGTCCAGCATGCTGTGCAGCGCAGGAGGCATGCTGCACCGCGGCGTGCCGCAGCAGCCGCACGCAGCTAATGTCGCGCGGCGCGTGCACAGCGCGCTCAGGACTGAGAGCAGGACTAATGCTGATGTAGGTACTACTTAGATCCGAGAAACTGGGGACAGAGGAGGCTGGCAGAAGCTAGAGGTCTGTGCCCAGCTGTGAGCAAACCTGGGCTAGAATTATGATGATGAGGTAGTACTGGTTGGCTCTCTGTTTAGTCCAAGAGACCAGCTCTTTTCTTATCAAAATTTAATGAACAGGAAAGTTTAAAATAAAGTTTTTGTTGTTTCATGGTTGTCTTGGTAGAAATTTGATCTTGAGCGACCAATTAACCGATTTATGTTTTACGTGCATATCTAAGATTCGTATTTCAAAGCTTGTTCAGTCATTCATCTATGCTTGAGTAACGATTTTCTATGGCAGAACAGTTACTCAAGCATCAATGACTGAGCATAGTTTCGTTATGTGCCTAAGTGTGGTTGTCCTTATTACCTCAAAGCTACAAGAGGACTTAACCCATTTTAGTAAATGGTGTATCTAACCACTATAAAAAAGTGTGAAAGTAGGAACCGAGTCAGGTTTTTTTATAGTCTTAAATTAATAACTTTCTTACAAAATTGTCTCTATATGATGCTGTGTGAATTATCTATACAGGATAGACCAAGCATCTTCACAAACGTGCTCATGATGGTGGGCAGAACCTGCAGCTTACATAGTGTCAGTGAATTACAAATAACCCTGTATGTTAATGCAATATCCACAGAGCGGCGAGGTGGCCTCAGGAGAATCCCTACAGAAGCTGGTGCTGGCGCGGCCGGCGCGCCGCGGGACCGTGGGGGACCTGGGGGACTTGAGGGAACGGATCCGAGACCATATTTTAGAGGTAAAATTACTTGTACATTATTGTTTATTGTAATTGTATTTTAATTCCACTTCAAGATAAAGAATTCCCAGTTGTGTTGGCCCCTCAAAGTTCGCCTTTTCAGCTTCGCCTAGAACTAGAATCCACGGTGACATCCATCGCCTCCCAAGCAGTAGAACACATCGACAGCGACAGCGTCGTCATGTGCGCCGTCGACACGCCTCTGGTAGAACAGTTTCTGAAGAGGGCCGCTAAAGAACACACGTATCGGCTGGTGCTGCCCGAGGGACCGAGTATACACCAGGTAATTAATGAGGGATTTTAGTGTATATCATGTAATTAGTTAGAGATTTTGTGTGCACTAAGTAAAGTGCGAGGGATTTTTTATACACCAGGTAGATAATGAATGGCTGAAACGTTTTTGAAACACCATGTAATGGACGATTTAGTATACTCATACTCATACTCATTTATTCTCCGTAGGAGCACAAGGCACACTTGTAAATGTCACTTTAAATATAAGGTTACAATTTGATGTGCTTAAATTATAATTCAAAGCCATAAAACAGACAAGACAGAAAATAATCAAGGAACTTAGGAATATAGGTACATACAAAAATAAGAAAATTGATAAATAGATCAGCTGTGAACACCTGGTGATCATTGATCAAGGGATTTAGTAATGACTTAGAGATAAGGGACACATCAAGTAATGAGCGTGGGATTTAGTGTCCCCACACCTGTCACCTGGTAATAAATGATACACCAGGTACTGATCAAGGGATTTAGTAATGACTGAGACAGGCTGTTGAGGTTGAGGAGACATGAGGGACATCAGTTAATGAGCTTGGGATTTAATAATAAATGATTGATTTATTTTAACGTTCGAGGGCGTTGCTGTGCGGTACATGCAGTCCAATATAATAATCATATTATTTCATATTGTATTAAGCATATGATATTGTTTTGCAGACACACGGGCTTGCGGCGCGTATGAGTGAGTGCGGCATTCCCGTGACCGTGATCACCAACGCAGCCGTGTTTGCAGTCATGTCCAGGATCACCAAGGTATACAGGGCGTCCTACGGGTATGCCACATGGAGGGAAAGTACCGTGAATATTGTAGATGGAACATTTTACTGAAAGAAGACATTATTTGAATTTAAAAACAATGTAAACTGCATTCATAGATATTAAAATATTTACATGGTTGAACCGGGAATCGAACCCGTTACACGAGAAAAACAATCATCCTGTAGCTTTATCATACCGATCGAAAGGCTTCATTATAAGGATTATTTTTTGCTTAATAACATAGTGTCAGAAATAAAAGAAAGACCATGAATTTTAACATTAGATGTAAAATTTTGTTCAGAAAAATGAAAAGCTGGCATTGCCGTAAGGTATGTCCTTACGGCAATGCCAGCTTTTCGTTTTTCTTCAACTGACATTATCGTAATGTAAATTGCATATAAAAAGGCGCGGACTGTGTTGATGATGTTGATGTTTTCCTATGTATAATAAAAAATATCTATCTATGTAGTGTATTGTATTAAGTATATCAGTTATCTAGTACCCATAACACAAGCTTTGAGTAGCTTACTTTGGGGCTAGATGGTGCTGTGTGGATTGTCCAGCATTATTATTATTATTATCTACCCCCCTAAAATGAGTGAATTATTGTCGTTCCAGGTGATAGTAAGCGTGTCCGCCGTGTTCGGGTCGGGCGCCATCCTCGCAGCTCCCAACACGCATAACATCGCGTCCGCCGCGCAGTACTACAACGTACCGGTACGTACATACATCTGCGAATTAATATATACTCCTTGGAACTCGATACTTCTTTAGATTAAATGTGTTAGCCGATATTTATTCCTTAAATTATAATACATAGTTGTTAGAAAAAACTAAAGGATACACTGCAATGTATGTCATATGATGACACAGAAAATTTATTGACTGTTTTAAAGTAGGCCAAAAAAAATTGCAAGCACCTTTATTATTTAAACTAGTTTAATGTTAGGTAGCATAAGTAACACCATCGCCTTGTATAATTAGTAAGTCCATTTGATTAATTTATTTGTTACTAGCTGTACCCGCGACTTCGTTCGCGATTGCCTTACCTGCCGACTAATTAAGTTCACATTTAACCATAGTCTCTCATATTATGAAACGCCACCGTCCAAAAAATCGTGTAGGGTCTACGGGGATAGCATATTGTCATCTTCAATCCCATTCTTTATCCACACGACTTTTAGCTACGACTCGGCCAGCGTCAGTGTTAAGAAGTGTCCTACTCGTTTGACTTACTCACAGCTGGGGCCCTATTCTGCTATACTAATCGCTTCACTATGACAGGGCTATCGTCACAGAATGACACGTTTTGGTATTCCACCTTGGATGAAAGAAATTATGATGAATGCAGATGGAGAGACGCGCGTCAAGTTTGAAACTACATATTAATTTATCTCGCGCGCACTATCTGGAATTTTATTAATCTAAGGATTCTACGTGATGATTCTGCGACGATTCCATTGTCATACTGAAGCAATTGTTTTGCAGAATTGGGCTCCTGATCCATTTGACTGGACCACCGTAATTTTTTTTCGTTAGTAGGTAGGTACAGTTGGCTGTGTACCACAATAAAAAATATTTTTCTGCGGTCCAGTTAGTTTAAGTGGACCACAATAATTAATTAATTTAATTGTACACGAAGTTTGGTTGGAGTAAGACTCCAACCAAACTTCGCTGGACCAGCTAAACCACCATATATCATGTAAGGCAGGAACCTAACTTATTTTTCCAAGACCCACCACCTTAGTAGGTAGGAACCTAACTAATGGGTGCGTCTTGGAAAAATAAATAGATAGGAACTTACCTACCCTTTATCTACAAATTTTTTTCTTCAATCTACAGATTATTTCATCAATCTACTGATTTTCTACTCGACTTTCTACTGATTTAGTCATATTCGATCTTGCATCTCTGTTTCTAACAAAAAGAATGCATGAAATCGGACGACGCGTAGACCCGTCGTGATGCGCGGTTAAAGAATTCTACTTTTTCCTCTCTCCCAGGGGAACCTTACTGAATTCCAGGATAAAATGTATTCCATGTCCTTTCTTGTAGTATGAACACAAAACGTGCCAAGTTACATTCCAACTCATTACCTATGTAGTTTCGGCGTGATGAGCGGTGAAGGAATTTAACTTTCATCCCCTCTGCCAGGGCAACCTTACTGAATTCCGGGATAAAATGTATCTTTCCTCATAGTACGAACTAAAATCACGCCGAGTTGCATTCGAATTCATTAAGTAGTTCCGTCGTGATGCGCGGTTAAAGAATTTTACTTTCATCCTCTCTCCCAGGGGAACCTTACTGAATTCCAGGATAAAATGTATCCCATGTCCTTCCTTGAACTCAAATCGTACCAATTCAGTCCAACTCATTCAGTAGTTTCGGCGTGAACGTGATGCGCGGTGAAGAAATTTTACTTTTATCCCCTCTCCCAGGGGAACCTGACTGAATTCCGGGATAAATAGTATCCTATGTCCTTTCTCGTGGTATGACCTAAAATCGTACCGAGTTTTATTTCAATACCTTAAGTAGTTCCGTCGTGATGCGCAGTTAAAGAATTTTACTTTCATCCCCTCTCCCAGGGAAACCTGACTGAATTCCGGGATAAAAAGTATCCTATGTCCTTCCTCGTAGTATGACCTAAAATCGTGCCGAGTTTCATTTCAATACCTTCAGTAGTTTCGGCGTGATGCGCGTTTAACAAACAGACAGACAGACAGACAGACAGACAGACAGACAGACAGACAGACAGACAGACATGAATGAAAAAAATTGCAGTTTTGGCTTCAGTATCGATAATAGAGTGCCCTCCAAAAAAAATTTTCAAAATATCTTCAATGTACAGAATTGGACCTTTTACAGTTTTATTATAAGTATAGATTAGCACTCCTTTTGCCTGAAAAACAGGTTTTTTACCTAGTTCAGGCACAAACATTACTTAATACCATTATAACCTAAGATAAACCTTTTTGTTATATTCCTAGTCCTAAGTTATTTTGAATAATTTTTTTTTTTTATTCCCCCGCTGCCCGCCGCGGCGCCGCGCCGTCGCCGTACGAAGGCTGGAGCATCACAATTGTCCTTAAAAACCGTCACACACAGAAACCGTGGCCGGGCCGGAGGCGAAGGCGTGCGAGTTGTAATGCGTGAATTTATATGAGAGACTACACATACACCACCGGGCGGCGTGTGTGTAGTCTCTCGTATATTTTCGTATGATACAACCCGCACGCCTTCGCCTCCGGCCCGGCCACGGTTTCTGTGTGTCTTGGTGTTATTTGTTATTATTGTATTTTTGTTCGAACCAGGTGCCATGTAAATTCGTCCGGGTTATATTATTTTGTTAATTCTTATTAATTTCTTTCATATTCTTATACAGGGTTATTGGTAGTTCACTGACACTGCGTGAACTGCGTGTTCTGCCCACAATCACGAACACGATCGTGAAGACGTCAGAGCTTAATCCCTAGTTTTTTTTAAATCAACTCAGATGTATGAGAAAACACATTTGTTCTCAATGAATTACTAAAGAGCGATCTCCCACTCCCACGTCAACTATCGATTCAAGGCAGAGCCGTTTCTAAGTTATGTTCCAAAAAAGTTGTTTTAAATTTCGAAATCTTATAAAAACACAGTTACCTCTAAGGAACGTGAATGGAGCGGGCCGTGCCTACCTACAAAACCAAATTTAAGATTTAAGACCTGTCGCCTTCGCTAACGTTTTCCTGATGATAGACAGAACATGCAGTTAAAGCAGTGTCAGTGAATTACGAATAACCCTGTATAATACTTAATTTGTATCTACTTTAAATTTTGTCCAATTCATAAAAAAAATAGCCTATCTTACTCTCGAAAATATAATAACTGTATTAGACATAGTTAAAATATATATGATGTTTGTATTCTTAAAATTAATAAATAAATAAAATAGATTCAATATTATCAAGTTGAAATTTCGCAAACATTAACTTCTGAACCTGAAATAACTTATAGGCTACTTTTTATTCCGAAAAAACGTGTGCGAAGCCGCGGACAGACGCTAGTCACATCACACTAATATTATAAATGCGAAAGTTTGGATGGATGTATGTATGGATGGATGGATCTAGGTTTGTTAAATCTTCACGCCAAAACTACTGAACGGATCGGGATGAAATTTTGCAAACAAGTAATTCTAATCCTGGAATATAAACATAGACAAAGTCGATGGTAGCAAACATAGTGGGATAGAAATTACCGTTAAATTTTTGCATAGAAGCAACGCGTGGAAAGCCGGGGGCATAAACAAGTTAGAAATAAATGTTTTCGTTCTTATTATATTTTGATGATTTATTATATATTTGTATATTGCAGGTGCTAGCACTATGTCCTCTGTACAAGCTGACGCCCGTGCACGCGGCAGACCCCCAGGAGATACCGTGGGGGAACCCTCTACATCTGCACAACTATGCGTGAGACACTCATATACAATTACATGATAATAAATATAATAAATAAATAATGCTGGACAATCCACACAGCACCATCTAGCCCCAATTTAAGCTACTCAAAGCTTGTGTTAAGGGTACGAGATAACCGATAAATTGAATTCAATTATTTAAAGGCGACCTCCGTGGCGCAGTGGGCGAAGGTCCGCCTGTGACGCAGGAGGTTGCGGGTTCGATTCCCGCCTCGGAACAAATTTGTGTACGATCTACAGAAATTTGTTCCGTTGGTCTGGGTCTTTTCTATGTAGGTATAATAAAAAATATCTATCTATGTAGTGTATTGTATTATATATTAAGTATATCAGTTATCTAATACCCATAACACAAGCTCTGCTTAGCTTGGGGCTAGATAATGCTGTGAGAATTGTCCAGCGTTAGTCATTTATTTATTTATAAATAAAAAATTAATGATGCTGTACGCCAAGTTCGGGGATTGTTATCTAGGGTAGAATAGACAGTTTTATTTATTTTATTTATATATTGAGAGAATAACATCATTACAGGTTTTTTTATTAAGCCCTAAGGCGATGTTATAACTAGGTTATGATATCGCATCGTCATACATTGCGTATATACGTTCATACATTATTGAAGTTGAAAGAATAAACCATTAAGTTTTTGTTATTATAGTGCGTAACCCCACAATCAGGGTAATTTCTAAGAAATCAAATAATATAGGTGTAGGGCAGCTAACGGCACTAGAAACATTAGGAAATCCCAGAGATTTTCGATTCCTACGTCACTTGACCTCGTGGTGTAGTTGGTTAGCACATTCCGGTACTGACGGAAGGATGCAGGTTCAAGTCCCGTCGAAGTGGCAAATTTTTGCGATATATTTGATTTTAATCACTCTAATATTATAAATGGGAAAGTTTGGATGTTTAGATGGATTTTTTTACGTATTATTTCTAAGTAAATTTAATTTTCAATGTTTGGCGGATTTTTTTTGAGGTTTATGAGAAATAAGTAACTTTCACCTCATTTTTCTGGAAGACGCTAATATAATCATAATGTCGTTTTTATTATTATGAAAAATATTCACAAAAAAACAAACTACTAAATAATACAGCGGCGCAATGCAGCCAGCATCTTGCTGACGCTTCCGACTGGTATTGCTATGGATCAGTTGAGCTGCAGATAGATTGTTTGCAACAGTCTGCAGTTACCTCAATTGAGTCTATCTGGTTCTGTTATTTTCTTCCTAAACTCATAGTTTCGCAGTAAATCACTAAAAACTGATATCTGCCTACGGTTAACGGGCGGCGACCGAGCGAGTGACGTCACACGCACCCGCGGCGGTCACTCAGTGAACTTAGCTTGTAATTTGGTCATAACTTCGTCAATTTTTATCGTAGAACAAAACTTTTTGCATTATGTGTTATGGATTTCTTAGCTCTACAAATCTGCATTCTCAACTAAAAACGTTACGGATACTCATTGTAAATAGGTACTGGTTCTAATTTGTCAAGAATATTTTAAAAAGCTAGAAATTCTGACCCTGCCTAGCCTATATATATTAGTTCTTCTGATTGACATTGTAAGAAACCCTCTCAAATACGAAACTGCAGAGAAGAGAACGAAAAGACTCATGACACGAAGAAAAGACATTGAGCTCGAGGTATATCCGAGGCTTAATGTAGCAATGCATGGCAGTATGTATCAGGCAGTCAAATTGTTTAATGTTCTTCCTACTGAAATGAAAGCAATTGACAATCCAAATATTTTCAAGAATATGTTAAGAAAACTTTTGCTGGAGGGGTGTTTTTACTCAGTTGACGAGTTTATCAAACGAAAGTAATTATTATGTTAACAACAAAGATGACTTAGAATTTATATAATTGCATGCTATTAATTTAATTCCTATGTACCTTATATTCATACACGATGTAAATTGTTTTTGAATAAATAAACTAAACTAAACTAAACTTTGTTTCTATTGATTGTATTTTCTTTGTTACTAAATTACACGTTGAATTGTTACAGTGACCATGAAAGCGAATCCGGGCATGTGTACACTCCGTTGAGAGACTACATCTCGCCGGATCACATCACGCTGTTCATCACCAACCTGTGAGTGCTGGGACTGTGCCCACTGCTGGGCAAAAGACTTTAGAGGATAAGACCGTTAATGGTTAAAAATCATCACTGATTAGCAATATTTGAGCTCTTCACACTAATATTATAAATGCGAAAGTTTGGATCGATGGATTTATTTGAAGTTTGATTTGATGTTTGTTACCTCTTCACGCCAAAACTACTGAACGGATCGGGCCGAAATTTTGCATACAAGTAATTTTAATCCTGGAATCAAACATACTTTTTACTACTTTATTAGGCGAGTGTACTATTGGTGGGTAGGTGCCTATTTATATTAAATAAGGTTGTAAAGCGTTTACTATAATTAATAATAATAATATTCATGTGTTATCGTTATCATATCAATTTATAATGGTGTACCTGCTTACCTACCTACCTAATTATGTGTACCTTAAATAATGTTATGTTACTGTTCTTTTGTTATCATTCCTGTGCTGTTTGTGTATGTACCCAATAAAAAGTCTATCTATCTATCTATCTATCTACTTTTTATCCCATAAATCAGTTCCCGTGGGATAGAAATCACATTTAAAAGCGTGATCGCTGTCTCTGGTCCACTTTTGCTCGAGCCGTCGTAAGGGAAACACCTTGGTACAGTACACTGTTACTATGTTCGAATTGTCATTTTTTTTAATGGTGGACAATTCACACAGCATTATCTAGCCCCAAGCTAAGCAGAGCTTGTGTTATGGGTGCTAGATAACTGATATATTTAATACAATACTCTACATAGATAGATATTTTTTTATTATACATAAAAAGCACCCAGACCAACGGAACAAATTTCTGCAGATCGTACACAAATTTGTTCCAAGACGGGAATCAAACCCGCAACCTCCTGCGTCGCAGGCGGACCTTCGCCCGCTGCGCCACGGAGGTCGTCGTTTTTGGAATTAATTGGTTGTAATCATTTTCAGTGAAATAATTTTGAGGTTACTACATTATTTTGTTGCTAGATTTTTTAAAGTTAAGTTTATAGAAACCGCTTATTATTATTATGGCCATCAAAACTGATAGAATAAAGTTATCTAGTTATTAGTTACTATTAGTAGATTTAACCGATGCATCTCGCACAAGGCCGAGCTTGTATCGTGTGGTCCAAGCTGATGGTTCTTACAGACACGAGAAGATACTTTGTCTCGGTGTTTTAGCCTTTGTTTGATTCCAGGTTTAGAATTACCTGTATGCAAAATTTCAGCCCGATCCGTTCAGTAGTTTTGGCGTGAAGAGGTAACAAACGTCCATCTATCTATACATTCATCCAAACTTTCGCATTTATAATATTAGTGTAATGTGATAATGTTAACTCCCCTACCTACCCTATCTACGTGCCTAATATTTATTTATTTATTTTGATTAGTAACTAACACGATTTTTATAACCAATTACACTAGTTACATAAGATTAAAACATAATTTATCTAATTAGATAAATTATGTTTTTTAATCTTATGAAAATCTAATAAATTTAAGTAATTACTTAAAATTATTGTAAAATTTTAAAACATTTCATAAAATAAATCAATATAGAATAGTTAACATTGAAAATTTTTGATGAGACAAATAAATTATTTTTTGAAATAATAAATAAGATTTTCATAAAATTAACATTAAGACAAATTAAATTAACATTAACAAAAACAAACAGGCATCCTTTCAGTCATCACTCTCGCAAAACCTCAGGCATACCAACATTAAACTCTTCCATTCGTCTGCGAAGATATCACAGTGCTGTTAAATGAATGTTTTTGCTGCATAGAAATATATTTCATGTTTATATTATATTTGATTGTGTACTTTAATTTAATTTAATTTAATTTAATTTGATGATTGATAATAATAATAATAATAATAATAATAATAATAATAATTATAATTATAAGTATTTGGCAGAATCGCATCTTTCAAAGTGACCAAAGGAAAGTTTACCGCGATTGGGAGAAACCCGATCTACGTGTGTCTGACGATCAGGTACCGGATGCCGAAACCGGAAATAATTTTTGGCGAGGCATCTGGTCAATACCGGTCGAACATACGGAAGCGGACTGGATGAATGTGGTAAATTCTGAATGCGAAAACATCGAAACCATGGACTCTATCACCATCTCTCCGCTAGACGTAAGTAATGCAATCTGCTCGGCCCAAAACTGGAAAAGTCCTGGCCCGGATGGATTGCATAACTTTTGGCTAAAATGGTTTCGGTGCTCACACTCAGTTCTAGCCACACAATTCCAAGAAGCAATTGAGATCGGGTCACTCCCACATTTTATGACGACGGGTGTAACTTTCCTGCTCCATAAGTCTGGTAGTACTGCGGAACCGAAGAATTATAGACCTATAACATGCTTACCCACCATCTACAAGCTACTTACATCCATTCTGACCACAAAAATTAACACGCATATTGTTACAAACAATATTTTGGCATATAATCAGAATGGATGTAGGGTTGGGTCCCGTGGTACTAAGGAGCTCCTCCTCATTGACATGGCCATTAGCCAACAGGTCAAACGTGGCAGAGGGAACTTGTCGGCTGCATGGATAGACTATAAGAAGGCTTATGATTCGGTGCCTCATACTTGGCTTGAGAGGGTCTTAGAGTTGTATAAAGTAGATACTACTTTAAGATCGTTCTTGGGATCATGTATGAGGCAGTGGATCACTGTTCTTCGTCATCCAGGGAGCCGAATGGATCCACCTGCCACCAATGATTTGATAAGAATAGAGAGGGGTATATTTCAGGGCGACAGTCTGAGTCCCTTATGGTTTTGCCTAGCTCTGAATCCACTCAGTACTCTACTGAAAGATTCAGAAGTAGGCTATCGCCTTCGGAGAGATGGTGGGGTCATTTCTCACTTGTTGTATATGGATGATCTCAAACTATTCGCACCGAATAAAACCCAGTTAATGGCCCTTCTGAATATCACACAGATATTCAGTAGTGCTATTAACATGGAGTTCGGTGTTGATAAGTGTGCGGTCATACAAATACAACGAGGGAAAGTTGTAAATTCTAGTAATTTACAACTTTCAGAGATAATGTCTCTCAAATCTCTCTCAGAGGGTGAAACCTACAAATATCTTGGTATGCCAGAAGCGTTGGGTATATTGGACGGGGACATAAAGCAGTCGGTGAAGGAGCGCTTCTTTTGTCGCCTTACAAAAGTGCTAAATAGCCTTTTGTCAGGTGGCAACAAGGTGCGTGCCTTCAACGGCTGGGTTATGCCACTGCTCACTTATACTTTTGGCATACTGAGATGGACTCAGACTGAACTAGACGCCTTGGACTGTAAGGTTCGTCAACTTTTAACCACACATCGCATGCGACACCCACGAGCTTCGGTAATGAGATTGTATATCCCGCGGAAATGTGGTGGTCGAGGCTTTTTAAACGCCAAGACCCTACACAACCGTGAGGTATGCAATCTCAGAAATTACTTCCATCAAGCCGAATACCAGATGCATCGCGATGTGGTTACAGTTGATAAGAACCTTACCCCTCTCTCCTTAGCTAACGAGAACTGGCGCAAACCTACGGTGATGAGCATCCAGGATCGGAAGGCTATATGGGAGAGCAAAGAGCTGCATGGGATGATTTCATGATTCTACAAGGTCCTCACAGGACCTGATGTAGATCTTCCAAGCTCAGTAAACTGGCTACGTTTCGGTGACCTCTTCGGGGAAACCGAAGGTTTTGTCTGTGCAATTATGGATGAGGTGGTGAAGACGAACAACTACCGAAAGTATATCATGAAAGATGGCACGATCGATATCTGTCGAGCGTGTCATCTTCCTGGAGAGACCCTTCGTCATATACTTTCGGGTTGTTCGCACCTTGCTAACTCTCAGTACTTGCACAGACACAACCAAGTAGCCAAAATTATACACCAACAACTTGCTCTCCGATATGGCCTTACTGGACCTGAAGTTCCGTACTATAAGTACACACCGGCGCCAGTTCTCGAAAACGGCCGTGCCACGCTCTATTGGGACCGATCTATCATTACAGACAGGACTATTCTGGCGAATAAACCTGATATTGTACTGATAGATCGGTTAGAACGGAGGGCGGTGCTCGCTGATGTCACCATACCACATGATGTTAACCTCGTTAAAGCTGAAAAAGATAAAATTAGCAAATACCTTGATTTGGCTAACGAGGTTGTCAGCATGTGGGATGTTGATTCAGCGACTATCGTCCCGATAGTCGTTTCGGTTAACGGCGTAATAGCGAAGAGTCTCGATCAACATCTCAAGAAACTCTCGCTAGGAAGTTGGATCAAGGGCCAGATTCAAAAGGCGGTACTCCTGGACTCGGCGCGCATCGTCAGGAAGTTCCTCTCTTTGCAGCCCTAGTCACCGGCCGCTTGAGCCTAGCTTCGCGGCCGGTGATTCACCGTTTTGATATATTTTTTACTGTAGAATAGTTTTATAACATTTTATTTTCTATAGTAAAAAATGTATTTTATAAACGAGATTAAAGAATAAATGAGTGTATAATAATAATAATAAAAGTACACATTATTATTATTATTATTATTATTATCAGCCAAGTTCATCCCACTGCTGGGCAAAGGCCTCCCCCCACTCTCTCCAGACATTAATTAATTATTATTATATTATATTAAATTGAAATTTGTAATTGTGTATTGTGTTTATAAAAGTGTGTATGGATTTATGTCTGAAATAAATGATTTTTATTATATTTTTATTTTATTATTATTATCTCTCCTTGTTCCAGCGGCGGCAGCTCTCCCTCCTACATCTACAGAACCATGTCGGAGCTGTACGACCCGGCCGACAACGAGCTGTATCTCTCCCATTGCTGATCACCAGCCGAACTCCATGTGATGCCCTCCGAGCCGAATCAATACCAACACGACATTTTTATTTGTTTATCTGTGCTCTCAACATAATGAAACTTTATTAGCGCCGCGATTTTGAAAAAAAAAACTAAGGCCTTTTTAGGACCACCCTCATCATACATACAAAAATCTACAAATCCCTATAATGAGATGTTTTCGACAAAAGCAAGAACAAAATTAAAAATTGTAAAAACCCCCCGACAGATTTTCGTGAAACATGGCTAAGAACACTCGGGATAAAATTTATCTATGACACAAAAAAAATTAACGAAAATCGGTTCATCCGTTTGGGAGCTACGATACCACAGACAGATACACAGACCGACACGTTAAATATAATACTTCTCTCTTTTCGCGTCGGGGGTTAAAAATCTCCATAGATAACGCTTACTATTCTGACAGTCGGTACCTCTTTTCCACAGACTTCAAAAAAGTTCTCAATTCGGCTGTCTTCCTTTCCTACTAATATTATAAAGCCGAAAGTTTATGAAATCTAAATTTTTGTTACCTAGAATCTCCTAAACTACTGAACAGATCAAGATGAAATATGACGTACATTTAGAACAAAGCCTAACTTAGATAATAGGCTACTGATTATACCGAAAATACGCGTGCGAAGCCGCGGGCTGAAGCTAGTTCTGTATCAATGTTTGTTTTTCGATATCTTCGCTAATCGCTATCCGATTTCAACGATTAAATACCTACATTATTATTATTATTTTTATTTATTTATTATGTAATATATTTACTTTGTCATAACATAAATCAAAATCAAAAACTCTTTATTTCCATAAATACAATAGATGTACACTTAGAAAAGGTAATAAATAACAGTGAAGCACCAAATCGACAAAGAAATATAAAAGAGATACATTGAGAAAAACACACACACACACAAATTAAATCATAAAATATATATATATGATTCTCTCGTTATTGTATAGAGAAAAAAGTCCCTCACCCATAAGTTTTATTATCTAGGGATAACTATTTGTCGCGTTCTGTAAGCACCTTTGAATATTACTTAACTGATGTTAGCGGGTTATCTACGAACCTTATTTGTGTTAGAAGAACACCGTCATGAACCGTTTACATCTGTAATAAAGGGCGATGTGATCGCCAAGCGACGAAGTCCCTTTATTTTGATATAAATACAAAAATCCGTAATAAATTCGTAAAAAAAATGTACTTAGTTTTTAGAGTAAAAATACCTGTTTGTTATTTTTCAGTAAGTAATACAAAGTGACCTCCATTTATCGACTTTTTTTTTCATAAATCCCTTAAGACTAGATAGGAATACTACGTGTACCTAGGTACGCATAGGTAAAGAAAGTAAAATTCTATTTATCAAAGGTAATAAAATGTATAGTTTTTTTTAATAAATCGTTGTGTTTATTGTGGTGTTTTATTTACAAAAAGATAGGCAAAAGCGAAAGAAGACATGTGCCCAGCAGTCATGTGGAGGATTGATTCTGGGCTTGAATGGTGATTCAAATGGTTCATCAAAATGATCAGTGATGCCTAGCTGCTATCATCATCATCATCAGCATATATTAGTCCACTGCTGGACAGGCCTCCCCGAATGAGCGCCATAGCGCCCTATCTTCAGATTGCCGCATCCAGCACCTGCCTGCAGTCTTTCGCAGATCGTCATCCCACCTGGCCGGAGGGAGTCCTACACTACGTTTGCCGAGTCGTGGTCTCCACTCAAGGACACGTTTGTCTCAGCGGTTGTCGGTTCTTCGCGATATATGGCCGCCCCACTGCCACTTCAGCTTGCTAATTCTTAGAGCTATGTCGATAACTTTGGTTCTCTGTCGGATGTATTCGTTACGAATTCTATCCTTCAGAGAGACTCCGAGCATAGCTCTTTCCATAGCTCGCTGAAGTGGACCAGCCCTACCGTGAGTGTCCACGTCTCAGCTCCGTAGGTCATGACAGGTAGGACGCACTGATTAAAAACTCTAGTTTTCAAGCATTGCGGTACCTACCTACCTATGGATGACGAGAAGACTCGGTTTCCCAAACGCTGCCCAGCCTAGCTGGATCCTCCTCTTGGCCTCCTTCTCAAAATTATTTTTACCTAACTTCCTACCTACTAGATAATTTTTTTTTAGAAAAAGCTTAAAAGTTATGGTAGGTACCTTAACAGCAGCGTGTTTTTATTAGGTATGTCTTAACTTAGGCCTCGCATGTCATAGCTATCTAAGCTAAATATTTATTCAATGTGTTGATGACATTAAGTTATTTTTAGGCCATGACATGGCCATTGGCGACACAGCTTGATTACCAAAGTTCCCAGAATAATTTAAATACCACGAAACTCGTGTAGGTACGTATAGGTCAGACAGAAATTTTGATAAACCACGGCAAAGCAAGCACGCCATTTTAAATTGTTATAATCGCTCTGTATCAAAGAACAAAATGGAAGCAGGTTATAAGATAACACTCTACCATTTAGGGACACAGCATTTTATTTTATTTATGTTTGGTTTGCGAAAAAAACAAACAGAACTGTAACCACAAGATTAAAGGTCGAGCTATCTCTTTCCAATTCGTTAGTTAGACAGAGAAAGCACTAGGATTTCCACTCGCGGCCAACTTCACACTGCACGTACGTGCGTCATGTTGGCTGCATTTGAATAACAATGGGCGGGGCGTGTTTCATTCTCGCTGTAAAGCGCTTGATTTCGTATGTACTGTAGACGACAAAACACGCTGAGATTTTAAAGCGCATGATTGAAGCGCTGACAGGCGCAGGGGACAAAGTTGTGTAAAGTTTTTTAGTGAGAACGAGGCTTACGTAGCGTGTCGACCGACTGGGTGCAGAGCGTTACGGATTATCCTTCTTTTCATCAAATTATTGGAGTTTTCGCGTTTGGACCTTGTGTTTTCTTGTTCAAAAACCGTGTACTACCTCGTGTGAACTGATTTGTATCGAGTTACGTGCGCCAGAAGGCGTGCGTGGCGAAAGATTACCCAGTCTGATTCACATTAATTATGTGAACGGTGACGAACCATTTTAAGTGCGCGATAACACGCCCTCGCTTCTCTCCCGATACCCTGGATTTTAATCTCTGCTGTCACGACTAGAAAAACGCCGAGGTACATTTTTTGTTAGGGCCGCTAATATAAAATCAATACTTCGCGTATGACCGTCTTATTCGCTGCGGGCGGTCGTCAAGGCGTTCATTGCATAACCAAGTCACCCGATCCAATCTGCGTAAATTATCAAAACGTATGCATCAATAAAATAAAAATCAAAAAATAATTAATCGGAATGCATAAATAGTTCGCGGTCGATTTTGAACGTGTTTCGGGACACTGCCGCCAGATAACGCTGTCCGAATTATATTTCTTTTCTTTACGTTGTCGTGCTTGCTTGTTGGCTGTCAGTCTGCGCGAGGTTCGCGTCAGTGCCGCATCGTTGCCCGTCGCGCTCCTCGCTCCGAGAATTTTGGATTTATTTTGGATTGCAAAAGTGCGTGGTTCCAAGTGTCGCAGTGCAGTTTTTGTGCAGAAGTGCAGCGTTTTGGAAATTGCCGGGCCAGTGCCCGGTGTTTGGCACAGTTCGATCCGAAGGGGAATGGCGCACAGAGGATGAGCCAAGGGGGTTCACGACGACCGTACTCCCGAGGGGGGCAGCGGTGGCACAACCGCTACAAGGAATACTGGGATTACGAACATAACTACAGGTAAGTCTATAAACTCTTAAAACCTCTGTCTTTTCACAGCAGAGCCGTCATCTTTTTTTTCCGTCACGCAATAAGTAGGGTGAATATGTTGATCTAAAAACCAGGACAGCTCTCACATTACATAATGGTTTGTTTGTTTTCTTTAATTTCCAGCTGTTTTGTTTAAGGCAACGTTTTTATAAATTTTAGTCTTTCAGTAAAAAAAAAATTTTTCTGACAAATCACCAAACAGAATGATAAATAAATATATATTTTCTAGACAACCTTTAGTCAGAGAATAGAAAACGAGCCAGACCGTGTACCAAATTTTTTTTCAAAACTATAGCATAGATTTTAAGAATTGAAACTCGCAGAAATCAACTTTAATAATACACATGCCCTTCGAGACGGCAATCTAGATAGCTTAACCAACACCTATGTAAATATGAGTTGAATAATAATCACTACGTTTGCTACCTACAATGCTGTACATATTAATTCTGTTGTTATGTAAGTTTTACTAATGAACTGCATTTATAAATTTACATGTGGCATTTTGATCCAATAGCGTCCATCCATTGCTTTGGTTTATTCCACAAGTATTATACATGAGCTGCAGCCTGTGCATTTAGCTGTCTGCTAAATTTAATTATGGGGCAAACCTAACGGGTTTCATTGTTAAACTAGGCCGAGATCTCAGTACTTATGGGATAGTGGTAAAAAACTCGAATTATGTAAAGCGTAGCTTCGTAAGTCCTCGGATATCATATACCTCTCTGCCAAAATAATCTATTTCTATTCTAATATTAGGTAAAAAGAGGAAAGATTTGATTGTTTGTTTGTATTGAATAGGCTCCGAAGCTACTTGCTACTGCTTTGAAAAATTATTTTACCATTAAAAGCCCACATTATTCCTGATGAAGATAGGCTACTTTTTACCGCAGGAAAAGTCTTCATTCCTACGAGAAAACGGGTAATAGGACTACGGATAGTAAGAATGCAGCTAGTCAATAATAAATCTAATATTAATAAAAAAAAAAATATGGTGTCCATGATTTCAGATCATCTTTAAAGAATTCATGTCATGTTCTTTATAGATCGCGAACTTTGGGTTGTTGAGATGTTTTATGAAATTTTCAATTTTTGGCTTGAATTATGATTTCCAAAAATATCATTGTCACTTGCTACTAAAGCAATTTTTTGTGTTGCAAAGTAAACAACCAATTTATCAAACTGACTACTTTGCATTTTAACTTGCAAAAAAAAATATATATGTACTTCTATTCAAAATAACTACTTACATACTATTTTGACGGCCGATGTCGCGCGGCCGGCGAAGGTATGCGAAGCAGGAGGTTGCTGGTTCGATTTCCGCCTTGGGACAAATGTTTTACAATCTGCAAATATTTGTGTCACATGTTATGGGTATTTTCTATGAATAATAAAAGATATCTATGTAATGTACAACACAAAAATACAAAATTCAAATACTTTATTGTACACTAACAAAAATACAATACAAGAGACATTACAGACACAAGTACAATGGGCGGCCTTATCACTTAAAAGCAATCTCTTGCAGGCATGATGCCAGGAAATGGTGTGACAATAATGTATCAGTTATCTAGTACCCATAACACAAGCTCTGCTTAGTTTGTGGCTAGATGATGCTGTGTGGATTGTCCACCATTATTAATATTTAAATATGTTTTGCTGCTAGATGCTCAACATTTCTATAAAACTTAGATTTAGTAGATATTAACAGATAAATCCAAAACTTTTGTCTCTTTCCTACCCGTGTCTTGAACATGAGTGTTGTATGACTCACAGACAATTTGAAAGGTATTCCGTCCCTTCCTGCTGTCATTTATCTTTTTGTTATCACATACCGTACATACCTATACCTACCTTCTCCTAGAGAATTAGTACGAAACTTTTCAATCAGTGCTTCCTACCTACCCGTGACGTAAGGAGCATGAATCACTCGGAAAAGGAAAACCGAAGTTTCGTTTTCGTTGTCGTGCAAAACCAACTCTTATGTCGCTCGCATAAGATGAGCGTTTGCACGAAAACTAATCATAAACTTCGATTTCGTTTTAAGAGTATGGGCCCTGAGACGTGGACGCTCACGGTAGGGCTGGTCCACCAGTTCAATGTCGCTCTACGAGCTATGGAAAGAAAGAAAAGAAGTTTCCTTGAAGTATAGGATTCTTAACGAATACATCCGACAGAGAACCAAAGTAATCGACTAAAACTATTTATTTAATAAATTATTTCTTAAAGTTGTAAATTTCTTTGTTATTAAAGTTATATTAACCCCGACGCAAAAAATTAGGGGTGTAATAAGTTTAACGTGTCTGTCTGTGTATCTGTGTATTTGCCTGTGGTATCGTAGCCCCCAAACGGATGAACCGATTTTCGTTTAGTTTTTTTCGTAATTTTATCCCGAGTGTTCTTAGCCATGTTTCAAGAAAATCTGACAGGGGGTTTTAAAAAAAATATATTTTGTTCTTGTATAATAAACTAACCGCTGTCTGTGTATTGACCCCCAAGGGCTGCGTCACGTCACCAGGAAGTCAGACGCCCTGCGTCGGCGCAGGTACCGACCTTCGGGGTCAACGCCCGCCCGCCCTAAAATACACGCGAGGGTGACTACACGCTCTGATATGTGGGGATGTAGGTAACTACACGTTCGATTATAGGACTGCTATTATCACACTAATATTATAAATGCGAAAGTTTGGATGGATGGATGGATGGATAGATGGATGGATGTTTGTTACGTCTTCACGTCAAAACTACTGAACAGATTGAGCTGAAATTTTGCATCGGTGTAGCTCTAATCCTGGAATCAAACATAGGCATATTTATTCCATAAAACAGTTCCCATGGGATAGAAATAACCTTTGAACGTTTCCATAGAAACAACGCCTGCGAAGCCGCGGGCAGAAACTAGTGAATCCATACTTCTATTATAAATTCAAAAGTAACTTTTTCCGCCTGTTGCTATTCACGCTGAAACGGCTGAACAGATCTGAATGAAATTTGGCAGGGTGGTGGATGGTAGTCCGGGGAAGGACATAGGCTACTATTACTATTACTGCGAATCCGCGGGCAGCAGCTAGTTTGAAATAGGTGTTTGTTACTTCTTCACGCCAAAACGACTTAACAGATCGGCCTGAATTTTTGTATAGATGTATGCACGCATGCTGCGTTTCTGTATATCCCATATTATTATGTAAATTAGTTCTCATGGGATAGATAGAAAATAACAAACGTTTTCATAAAACAATAACTAGACCGATCGATAGAAAAATTGCAATCAATCTATAGCTAGCTCAACTGATCCATATCAATAGCAGTCGTCGCGTCCCCGCTACGCTGGCTGCATTGCCCCGCTGTATGGCAATGCTGATGCACTGTGCCAGATACTGACCAGCTCTCGGGTCATTCGTCGGCGTCGCTGCGACCAGACGCGAGAGATAATTTTTTTTAAACCCGAAAAGCCTCGGTATCCCATGAGTCATTCAATAGACCGGCTCCAAGGGGAGCAAATGTGTAGGGTCTGTCGAGACCTGCATAATTTTTAATAGACTTCTTTTTGTCCTGGAAACAACGCGGGCAGAAACCAGTCATACCAAAATATTTGATGGCCTCTTTGGCGCGGCGGGCGAAGGTCCGCCTGCGACGCAGGAAGTTGCGGGTTAGATTCCCGCCTCGGGACAAGTTTTTGCACGATCTGCAGATATCTATTTGTTTCTGGTGTTCTTATGTTTTCTATGTAGGTATAATCAAAATATATATCTTTTAAGTGTATCAGCTACTTACCCATAACTGAAGCTCTGCTTGGGGCTAGATGCTTTGTGAATTGTCCAACATTTTTAGGGTTTTGATGATCGGAGATCGGTTTCAAAACCCTTATGGTCTCGCTTTGTCTGTCCTTTTTTCCCTCCTTAATAACTCAAAAACTACTGCAGCTATCAACTTGAAATTTCAAATAATAATACATTTCGTGCGCCTGTACAGATTTAGAGAAAAATAAATGAAAATAAATGAAAAATGAAAATGAATATTTTCCATACAAATTGTGATGCCGAAATTTTAAAAGATACCTACAGAGTCATATGGGGTATCAAATGAAAGGTATCATTTTGTAAATTTCAAATTATTTTTTGAAATTTTTGTAGGTTTCATACTTTTTAAAATATTTTGAAAAATGTAGAAAAAATACCCATTCCCCCCCCCCCTATCTCCGAAGATTGCAGAGCGATCCATGTAAAATGTATGGAGCGTTTATAGACGTGGATCTATATTTTACAGGAAAAATATAGAGAAGTTTGAAAAAAGAACACTTTTTGAAAAATGGTCAAAATGGGGGGAAATAATTTTCAAAAGGGGGGGCTACCTCACCGAGTGGGGTATCAAATGAAAGGTATCAGTTTGTACGTTTCAAAACAGTTTTTCAAATTTCTGTAGGTTTCATACTTTTTTTAATATTTTGAAAATAGTCAAAAAAATACCCATTCCCCCCCCCCCTATCTCCGAAGTTTGCAGAGCGATCCGTTTAAAATGTATGGAGCGTTTGTAGATATGGATCTATATTTTACAGGAAAAATATAGAGAAGTCTGTAAAACGAACACTTTTTGAAAAATGGTCAAAAAGGAATAATTTTCAAAAGGGGGGCTACCCCACCAAGTGGGATATCAAATGAAAGGTATTGGTTTGGACATTTCAAACCAGTTTTTCAAATTTCTGTAACTTTCATACTTTTTGAAATATTTTGAAAAAAGTCGAAAAATTTACCATTACCCACCTTAACCGAACCACCCATTTAACCGAAGCATGCAGAGAGATCCATCTGAAATGTAGGTTGGTACCTACTATTCTTAGATATTTGTTAAATTGCGAAGTCTCTAACCGGTACTTTTGGTACATATTTGTTGACAAACATTCAAAACCCTCGGCGCGCGAGTTACACTCGCACTTGACGGATCTTGTTTTTTTAGGGTTTTGATGATCGAAGATCGGTTTCAAAACCCTTATGGTCTCGCTTTGTCTGTCCTTTTTTCCCTCCTTAATAACTCAAAAACTACTGCAGCTATCAACTTGAAATTTAAAACAATAATACATTTCGTGCGCCTGTACAGATTTTGAGAAAAATAAATGAAAATAAATGAAAAATGAAAATGAATATTTTCCATACAAATTGTGATGCCGAAATTTTAAAAGATACCTACAGAGTCATATGAGGTATCAAATGAAAGGTATCATTTTGTACATTTCAAAATATATTTTGAAATTTTTGTAGGTTTCATACTTTTTAAAATATTTCGAAAAAAGTCGAAAAAATACCCATTCCCCCCCCCCCCTATCTCCGAAGATTGCAGATCGATCCATGTAAAATGTATGGAGCGTTTATAGACATGGATCTATATTTTACAGGAAAAATATAGAGAAGTTTGAAAAAAGAACACTTTTTGAAAAATGGTCAAAATGGGGGGGAATAATTTTCAAAAGGGGGGGCTACCTTACCGAGTGGGGTATCAAATGAAAGGTATTTGTTTGTACGTTTGAAAACAGTTTTTCAAATTTCGGTAGGTTTCATACTTTTTGAAATATTTTGAAAAAAGTCGAAAAAATACCCATTCCCCCCCCCTATCTCCGAAGTTTGCAGAGCGATCCGTTTAAAATGTATGGAGCGTTTGTAGATATGGATCTATATTTTACAGGAAAAATATAGAGAAGTCTGTAAAAAGAACACTTTTTGAAAAATGTTCAAAAAGGAATAATTTTCAAAAGGGGGGCTACCCCACCGAGTGGGGTATCAAATGAAAGGTATCGGTTTGGACATTTCAAACCAGTTTTTCAAATTTCTGTAACTTTCTTACTTTTTGAAATATTTCGAAAAAAGTCGAAAAATTTACCAATACCCACCTTAACCGAACCACCCATTTAACCGAAGCATGCAGAGAGATCCATCTGAAATGTAACCTACTATTCTTAGGTATTCGTTAAATTGCGAAGTCTCTAACCGGTACTTTTGGTACATATTTGTTGACAAACGTTCAAAACCCTCGGCGCGCGAGTTACACTCGCACTTGACGGATCTTGTTTATTATATAATTAATCAACTTTATGAGACATATCAATTCGTCCGTAGATGACTTTTCTGTTCTTTGTAAGCTTCTAAAGTCTTAAAAATTTCGAATAAATTTATCATCTTCGTCCCTTCGATTCATTTCGGAGATCTCAGATCTCAAAACTAACCTTCTTCAAAAACCTTTATGCTCCACCATAAAGGTTATATTTGAATAGGGTTCCGAGCAAAAAATACTTGAAAACTTCAGACCTTAAAACCACAGCAGCAAGGTTCATTATACCGTTGGAATTGATAGCTGTACCTGCTAGCAAAAACTTGGGTTTCTCTGAGCGTTGACTTGGTGGTTTGGTCTTCCCTCTCTGTCTGCCTCTGTGCGTTGGAAAGAGATACAGTATGGGCAGAAGAGCCTGGTTTTTGTAAGGGATGCGGATTGTTAGGACTTTGGGTCAAAAAACTTTACCCTTCGAAGTTTTTGTGTCTAAATCTGGTAATACAAAGGCTGGTGTGTATTAAAACTTTCTAAAGACGCTTTTTCGGTGGAGTTTTGATGGATTTCAAAGAGAGTAATTATCACACAAAATATAATTGTGCTCGCTCCGCGTCGTAGCCCAGGCGGCCATCGGTCATTGTTTTGTTTATGCGTTGAGACATTCCATTACGGCATCTTATTAACTACCCACAATGTATCTGTTAAAAATTTAGCATTTTATTCTTTCTTAACTTAGTTTTAGTGCGAGTTAGCCCTACATACGATAGAAAAATAAAACAGTACGAGTTGGACTCGCGCACTAAGGGTTCCGTAAGACGTTGTCTTGCCAAATTTTCATGATTCTAGGTCAATGGGAAGTAGGTACCCTGAAGGTTTTGGTCCATGGCGAGAATTATTTTTTGTCAATAAACTTCAAATTTATGATTTCGGCATTTTTCCCTTTATTTGTGCTATAAAATCTTGCTTATTTCTAAATTTTATGATTCTAGGTCAACGGGGAGTACCCTATATGTTTTGGTCTATAGCAACAATCAAAAATATTTTTTTAGCTCCCAAACGGATGAACCGATTTTCGTTAGTATTTTTTGTGTCATAGATAAATAAATAATAAATAAATAAATAATTTATTCAAAAATAACTTAGGACAAGAAAGATAACAAAAAGTTTCGTCTTAAATTCTAATGGTATTAAATAATGCGTGTGCCTGAACTAGGTAAAAACCTATGATAGATAATTTTATCCCGAGTGTTCTTAGCTATGTATGATACATGAAAATCTGTCGGGGGTTAAAATTGTTAATTTTGTTATTGTAAAGATTTATAGCTGACTCCGTATCGTCGACCTTATGTTGAATGTACTAAACTAAAACCAGAATCATTTGCGTAGTACAATGTACGGGCAGCCTTGTAGCGGCTTCCGGATGACGTAGCTAATGGCTTCTAGCTGTATTGTAATTTTGTAAGATTTCAACACATTGTAGTTATTTATTCTCAAACGTTGCAGAAATTAAAGTTTCCGGTTGGGGTGTCTCTACTATCATGGCTACTTAAATTATCAAGTACAGGGCGTCCCACGGATATGCCATATGGAGGGAAAGTGCCTTGAATATTGAAGATGGAACATTTTACTGAGAGAAGACATTATTTGAATTTAAAAAACAATAGCTGCTTTCATAGATATTTAAATAATTACATGGTTGAACCGGGATTCGAACCCGTTACACCGGAAAAATAATCATTCTGTAGCTTTTACAGAATCGAAAAGGCATCATCATAAGGATTGTCGCAAAAAATAATCCTTATGATTTTGATTAGCACCAGCCCAACTCTTACCGCGGTGTGCAGAGATGCGACTAAGGGAAACCGGAAAATCGCTTCTAAAATCTAGAAAAAAGTAAAAACCCGATTTGTTTTTCGATCGTCACCAACCACCTTAAGGTCGATGATACAGAGTAATCGACCTTTTTGCGATGTTTTCGCTCTTGGGTAAACAAAAACGGGTTGATTTTAGTACGGTTTTAATCGAACTTTTTGGCCATAGATACATACTTTATTGGCGTCTTCAGACGCACACATAGATACAACTTTATACATATTTTATACAACAATTTTATTATATACATATAGTCCGTATAAGTTTAATATTTCTTTATTTAGTCTCAAAAATACAAATTATACAGGCTGGTTATTTGAGAAGGGCGGTGATGGCCAAGTCCGAAACCACGAGAGTTAGAGAAAAGTCGTGAAAGGAGGCATGCCCTCGATTTATAAGAAAACAATAACTGCATATTTAGTCACTTACGTGAGAACAAGATTCTTAGGTTAAGTTAAGTATAGAATAGGTTGTGGTTACGTATATGCTAGCCACACTCGATGTGATAGGTTTTTTAACAACCACGTCAGAAAAAAACTAAAACTCACTTTCTTGGCGTCGAGTTTCAGTAATATCAATAGAAGGAAGGATATCAAATCGACAAGTAATGTAAATCTCTACATAGTATAAAACAATTTCGCTTTCCGCTGTCTGTCTGTCCCTATGTATTCTTAAATCTTTAAAACTACGCAATGGATTTTGATGCGGTTTTTTTAAAAGATAGAGTGATTCAAGAGGAAGGTTTATATAATACATGCATAATAAAGTAGAGAAACACCGATAATTTTAGAGGTTTCTAATGTGATGTCGTATTTAAACTCATTTTTTTGCGCTTACATTGCAAACGCTGGGTGAACCCTACGAGATAGATCAAAATAATGTACTACAGTATTGTAAACCTTAAAAAGGTCTACAAAAAGTCCGCGATGGTATATGTGTATCTCTTAGGGATAACCCACAATAACCATTTTTATCCTTTATTTTTTACGAGAAATAATGGCTTATTTACAAAGCGATTTTAATCAATACAGCACTAATCCAATTAAGTACCATAAATACATTTTGCATTTAATATAATTATGGCCCCGGTTCAGCATGTAATTTAAATGAATATTTTCGAAGATATTACCGATTTAAAATGCAGGCACATAGTGCTTATTCCACATCAGTTCCCATGGGATAGAAATCACCTTTATACGTTTTCATAAAAACAACGCGTGCGAAGCCTCGAATCTGTCCCGGGGCTCGAATCGAACCGCAACCTCTGGACCTTTTCCCGCTGCGTCACAAAAGTCACAAAATTGTTACAATCAGCACGGAAGTGACCGCAGCACCCGCACCACGACACGCGAGTGACGAATAAAACACAATGACATGGCCTTGTAACAGTTGTAACAGTTGTAACACTTGTCTACGTTACTGGCCGGCTGGGAATCTGGCACATGGGCCCTCGAGCTTTAGGATGGTTGGTATTCCATTCGTCAAATATCTTTTGAACCCCCGACGTAAAAAGAGTGCTGTTATATCTTAAACATGTCTGTCTGTGTATCCTGTATGTGTGTGGTATTGTAGCTTCCTAAACGGATGAACCGATTTTCGTTTAGTTTTTTTGTGTCATAGATAATTTTATCCCGAGTGTTCTTAGCCATGTTTGATGAAAATCTGTCGGGGGGCTTTTTAAAAATTTTAATTTTGTTCTTGTCCCAACATGCATTTTATTTATTAGCAACGCCGATATTTGACCTAAAATTATGATAATATGACACTAGATTCTGCCCTCAGTTTCGCTCAGTTCGCACGCGTTGTTTCTAAGAAAACGTTTAGAGGTTATTTATTTTCCATGGAAGCTCATGTTTTATGGGTAAAAAAATTGTCTTTGTGTTATTCTAGAACCAAACTCTAAACTATCTACATACCAAATTTCATCTAAATCGGTCAAGTAGTTTTGGAGATATGTGGTAACAAACATTCACACGAACTTTCGCATTTATAATATTAGTAGGGATATATGGATATACTAGCTTCTGTCCGCGGCTTCGCACGGGTATAATCGGTATAATAAGTAGCCTATTATCTTAGTTAGGCTCTGTTCTAAATGTACGCAAAATTTAATCTTGATCTAGTTTTGGAGATATTAAGTAGGTAAGTAACAAAAATTTCACATTTCACAAACTTTTGGCTTTATAATATTACTAGCTGCATTCTTACTACCCGTTGTCCTATTCCCGTTTTCCCGTAGGAATGAAGCATTTTCCCGCGGTAAAAAGTAGCCTATGTTCATCAGGAATAATGTGGGCTTCTAATGGTAAAATAATTTTTCAAATCGGTCCAGTAGTTTCGGAGCCTATTCAATACAAACAAACAATCAAATCCTTCCTCTTTATAATATTAGTATAGACTGGGATATATTGGTGTCGATTCTATTGTTTTAGCATTAGCTAAAATTAGGATTTAGGAATGTCAAATAGACGAAAGCTATTCTATTTTTGAAAAATTTTACCGTCAGGTTCAAAATTAGGTTCACAGGTCTAAAACAACTCAACTTAGTTAAAATCGTTATAACCCTATTCCTTGTATTGCATTTTAGCTATGATTAGAAACGTCTACCCTAACTAACCTAAATTTAGCAGGCATTTAATTTGGTAATTATTAAAATTTATTCTAGTGAAAAACGGGCAGATTCTTTTGAAAAAAGTGATATGGATAGTATTTTTAGATTTTTTTAAGATCTTTGCAGAGAATACCATAATTTTAGGTCAACCTAACTTAGAAAATTTAGAAATCGTAAGATTTAAGTTAGGAATCCTAAAACAACAGAATCGACATCATTAAGGATTTTTGCTGAGTGTGGTTCGATCAAAAATTATTGTGATTACACGTGGCTGATCCATTTATTGTCATTATTGCCGGCTTAATATTTCATTGCCTTTAACAAAGTAGGTGTACAAGTGAGGAAGTATGATACTCCGTCCAAGGTCCTGGAGCTCACGAGGACGCGCGCCGTCGTGCGGAACTGCTGACCTGCACGCGCTTGGATTTATCTCTTAGGGTCCGGCGACGGATGAATTTCCCATACAAACGTAGTACCAAAATGATTTGTAATTTGAGAATGTTTTCATCATGGTTTGCTATTATTTGTGTTAGAATAGTATTTATACAGGTTCCTGCCATAAGATTTTTTCAAAATACTTATCTACACAATTACTAAGACAACATTCATTCTTTGATGTAAAAATGCGATTAGGTTTAATTTCATTTCAGAAAGGTATTTTGAAAAAAAATTGTGGCAGGAACCTAGATAAATACTATTTTAATACAAATAATAGCAGACCATTGTGAAAATATGCTCAAATTAAAAATCATTTTGGTATTACGTTTGTATGGGAAATTCATCCGTCGCCGGACCCCACAGCCGCGATTTTGAAGAGCGTCTTATATGACGAATGATTTGTAATCCCCGACGCGGAAAGAGAGGGGTGTTATAAGTTTAACGTGTCTGTCTGTGTATCTGTGTATCTGTCTGTGGTATCGTAGCTCCCAAACGGATGAACCGATTTTCGTTTAGTTTTTTGTGTGTCATAGATAATTTTATCCCGATTATTCTTAGCCATGTTTCATGAAAATCTGTGTGGTGTATTTAAAATTTTTAATTTTGTTGTATTATATTTCCCCGCGCGGTTTCGTCGATCTGCTCCGACGTCAGCCACACCTCAGCCATTTTTTGCGGTGCCGCGTTGTTTTCGCACCGCGTGGGGAAAGAGATAGAATTATAGTCAAATCTATGCGTTAGAACAGGCAGTTTCGCTAGTGTTCCGCTTCTCCTAAACGGACAAGACATGGCGAAATTACTGCTGTTCCGCTGTAACGTTTCCGCCGTGTAGGTGAGCTATGGGCGTGCAAGCTGTACCAAAAAATAATCGAATTTCTGCATATTGTTCGATTCTTATCGTTACAGCACAAGGTAATGTTTCTACAACCGAGCTTCGTGGAGTTTCGTTCACTGCTACCTTCTGATTCATTACCAGTCATCAGATTAAGCAATAGCAACTAACAATAAGTTAGCTTAGCAGGTCTGTTAACAACCGTGGGCTGTGCCTTCCCACGGGTGGTGACCTTGTAGCCCTCAGCCGTGACACCGTGGCCTACATCCTTTCCAATGTGCGAAAAATAAACACTTCCATGGCTCGTGACCAGCTGCGGCGCGGCGCACCGCCGAGGCTGGGCAGTGTATGTGTTAACTTTAATTATATGTTCATTGAAAAAGTTTTAAGACAAAATTATTACATCATTGATCCCTAGGATAAATCTGTATTCTTGGGGACCAAATCTCTTTGAACGCTGAGGACGGGAAAAGAAAAATTTGAGTATGCGCTGAAATAAATTAAGTATGAGACACAGGAAAACCTGAAAATCCTGGGCCTGTACTCTTAAAAACGAAAACGAAATTTCTGATTCGTTTTCGTTCAAATGGTGATCTTATGCCAGCAACATAAGAGTTGGCACGACAACGAAAACGAAACTTCGATTTTCTTATTCCGATAGCCCTCCGTATTTCGAACTTCATCGAGTGATTCTATTCTCTCTTAGCTATGTTTGTAGTAAATCGACGAAGCGGTTCTAAGGTTAAGTTAAAATAATGATGGTCCAAAATAAAATTGACGTCGGGGGAAGGCAAGTCGCGCGCGTCTACGCGACGAGATTTTAAGAGGACAGGCCTGGGCCTGTTCTCTTAAAAACGAAATCGCAGTAGTGTATTATCTGAATAATATAACCGTTTTTAACCCCCGACGCAAAAAGAGAGGGGTGTTATAATAAGTTTAACGTGTCTTTCTGTGTATCTGTCTGTGGTATCGTAGCTCCCAAACGGATGAACCGATTTTCGTTTACTTTTTTTTATATCATAGATAATTTTATCCCGAGTATTCTAGCATGTTTCATGAAAATCTGTCGGGGAGTTTCTAAAATTTTTTATTTTGTTCTTGCTAAGCCGGGTTTCTACCGCGAAAGGGTTATTAAGAGGGAAATGAGGGATGAGTGAGCGGAGCGTCATTTCAACGCTTTCTGCTCGCTCACTCCTTCCCAGTTGACTATTTGTTGGTGGAAATATAAATATGCAATTTATTCTTGCGAGTTTAAACGGAGTCCTGTAGGCCTAGCATGGCGATAGTTGTCTAGGGTAGAATAGAGAAGAATGACATTGCATTGTCATACATTGCGTAAATTATTGAAGTTGAAGGAATAAGTTTCAAACATATTACGCATTCGATGACGATGTGACGTAATTTTTGTCTATTCTACCCCAGACAACAAACCCCGTGCTAGGCCTACAGAATGGGTCCGCTCCGCTCGCAGTGGAAGCCACAACCCGGCTCTGTAATTCCCCTATTTCTGTGGCTTCTAATGGTAAAAGAACTTTTCAAATCGGTCCAGTAGTTTCGGAGCTTTTTCAATACAAACAAACAATCAAATGTTTCCTCTTTATAATATTAGTATAGACGATCGACGCGACGCCTGGGTCGACGACATCCGCAACACTGATGGCTGCACCTGGCAGGACTGGGGTGAATGGCATATACATAGAGAAGCCTTATCCATACTTTATATTATAAATTCAATAGTTACCCCGTCTGTCTGTTTGATACCTTTTCACGCCGAAACGGCTGAACAGATGTTAATAAAATTTTGGCAGGGAGGTAGATAGTACGGACATGCATAGGTTATTTGAAATGCGCGTGCGAAGCCGCTATTGAACTAATGTATATCTATACTTATAATAAAACTGTAACAGGTCCAATTCTGTACATGGAAGATATTTTGAAATTTTTTTTTGGAGGGCACTCTATTATCGATTCTGAAGCCAAAACTGTAATTTTTTTCATTCATGTCTGTCTGTCTGTCTGTCTGTCTGTCTGTCTGTCTGTTTCTTAAACGCGCATCACGTCGAAACTACTGAAGGTATCGAAATGAAACTCGGCACGATTTTAGTTCATACTACGAGGAAGGACATAGGATACTTTTTATCCCGGAATTCAGTCAGGTTCCCCTGGGAGAGGGGATGAAAGTAAAATTTCTTCACCTCGCATGACGCCGAAAGTGCTGAATGAGATGGAATGAAACCAAGCACGATTTGATTTCATACTACAAGGATGGACATGGGATACATTTTATCCCGGAATTCAGTAATGTTCCCCTGGGAGAGATGATGAAAGTAAAATTATTTAACCGCGCATCACGACGGAACAACTGATTGAATTCGAATGGAACTCGGCATATTTGAGTTCATACTACGAGGAAAGATACACTTTATCCCAGAATTTAGTAAGGTTCCCCTGGGAGAAGGGATGAAAGTAAAATTCCTTCACCGCGCATCACGCCAAAACTACTGAATGAGTTGGACTGAATTGGTACGATTTGAGTTCAAGGCAGGACATGGGATACATTTTATCCTGGAATTCAGTAAGGTTCCCCTGGGAGAGAGGATGAAAGTAAAATTCTTTAAACGCGCTTCACGACGGAACAACTGAATGAATTCGAATGGAATTCAGCATATTTGAGTTCATACTACGAGGAAAGATTCATTTTATCCCAGAATTTAGTAAGGTTCCCCTGGGAGAAGGGATGAAAGTAAAATTCCTTCACCGCGCATCACGCCGAAACTACTGAATGAGTTGGACTGAATTGGTACGATTTGAGTTCAAGAAAGGACATGGGATACATTTATCCTGGAATTCATTAAGGTTCCCCTGGGAGAGAGGATGAAAGTAAAATTCTTTAAACGTGCATCACGACGGAACTACTGAATGAACTCGAATGCAACTCGGCATGATTTTAGTTCGTACTACGAGGAAAGATACATTTTATCCCGGAATTCAGTAAGTTTCCTTTGGCAGAGGGGATGAAAGTCAAATTCCTTCACCGCGCATCACGCCGAAACTACATAGGTAGTTGGAATGAAACTTGCCACGTTTTGAGTTCATACTGCAAGGAAGGACATGGAATACATTTTATCCTGGAATTCAGTAAGGTTCCCCTGGGAGAGAGGAAAAAGTAGAATTCATAAGCCGCGCATCACGACGGGTCTACGCGTCGTCCTATTTCATGCATTCTTTTTGTTGGAAACAGTGTTGCAAGATCGAATTTGACTAAATCAGTAGAAAGTCGAGTAGAAAATCGGTAGATTGATGAAATAAGCTGTAGATTGAAGAAAAAAATTAGTACATAAAGGGTAGGTAAGTTCCTATCTATTTATTTTAGACGCACTCATTAGTTAGGTTACTACCTACTAAGGTGGTGCGTCTTGGAAAAATAATTTAGGTTCCTACCTTACATGATAAATGGTGGTTTAGCTGGTCCAGTTAACTGTAATACCGAAGTTTGGTAGGAGTAAGTGGTCCAATTAAACTAACTGGACCACAGAAAAATATTGATTACTGTGGTACACAGCCAACTTTACCTAACTACTAACGAAAAAAAAATTGCAGTGGTCCAGTCAAATGGATGAGGAGCCCAATTCTGCAATACTTCAGTATGACAATGGAATCGTCGCAGAATCATCGCATACAATCCTTAGATTAATATAACTCCAGATAGTGCGTGCGAGATAAATTAATAGTTTCAAACTTGACGCGCGTCTCTCCATCTGCATTCATCATAATTTCTTTCATCTGAGGTGGAATACCAAAACGTGCCATTCTGTGTCGATACCCCTGTCATAGTGAAGCGATTAGTATAGCAGAATAGGGCCCCAGCTGAACGGAACCATGAGTAAGAAGTGAAACGAGTATGACACTTCTTAACACTGACGCTGGCCGAGTCGTAGCTAAAAGTCGTGTGGATAAAAGATGGGATTGAAGATGACAACATGCTATCCCCCTTAAACCCCACACGATTTTTTGCACGGCGGCGTTTCATAATATGAGAGACTATGGTTAAATGTGAACTTAATTAGTCGGCAGGTAAGGCAATCGCGAACGAAGTCGCGGGTACAGCTAGTAAATAAATAAATAAATAATGCTGGACAATTCACACAGCATTATTTAGCCTCAAGCTAAGCAGGGCTTGTGTGATGGGTACTAGATAACTGATATACTTAAACTTTTGAACCTCGACCTATCCGACCGATTATACATAAAAAACCATACAGAACACCCTGAACATTAGGGTGGGCCGTTTTAGTATGGGAAAAAAAAATGTTGTAAATTCACAAAGCACTAGTAATAGAAAGTTGCGTATGACTTTTTAATGAATGAATATCATAATTAAAACCTTCTTATATATCATCTTCAGGTTCCGCAAGGTGACTGAAGTTTCAAAAAAAAGTCATTTTTCTGCTTAGTTAGTCCGGAGATTATGAATAAAACAAAAATAGTTATAATGGTTTTTATTGCAAAAACGTGTATTTAAAAACATAAATAAACATAAAAATATAAACATAGTAGTCTTGTATTATACAAAACATACATTACTCGGGCACAAAATCTTGTTTTGTTTCAATCCTTGGCATAGTTTTCCTCGAGTTTATGGTGGTAGCGATAAGTCCTTCTCTGTTCTTTTTTCCACATACTTTTGAAGCCGCTTCAGTTACAGCCTTCACGCAACGTTCCACGGATTGAGTGTGACAAGGATATCTTTCAAATTTCAGAAGAACTGAGCCAATGTCTGACTCCAAGCACGCCTCGAGTTCTTCTTTTGTCACGTCTGCCAATATAGGGGGGTAAGTCAGGGTTCTCTTCTGTTATTGTGGATTTGTAAAATTTCTGACCTTTTTTTGTAACAGCCAATGTCTTGTCTTTTCGACCGTCGAAAAATAGCCCTGTGACTTTATCCCAAACTTTAGTTCTTAATACTTTTGATCGACTTTGCAGACGTGCTCGGCGCAGTTTATTTTTATCAATTACTTCTTTTGTGTTTGTTTTTGTGATAATCCTGTAATCATTCAAAACAGCAGAAGCAACTGCTGCACCAGCCCTATCTAAAATCCTGAACCGGTCACACACCTTTGAGAGAGCTGTTAGTGAGTACGAGAACTTTTTGGTTGAAGGAGTAGTTATAGAAGAAATCGAGTAACTTTGATCGTATTCTCTGCTTGATTTTATAGAAGAAGAAGCTTGCGATGTCGACGCGGAACTAGAAGATACAGTATCTACTAAGTCTAAATCTTTTTTTGTAGTTGGTTCTTTCATTTCAATGGGAATCTGCCGTTTCATTCGGCTTTGTAGTTTTTTCGAAGTCGGTATGTCTACATTTCCTATAAACATTTTTCTCTCACCTCGTTGATCTGCCAGAAATGTTTTTTCTGCAGACAAAACCTTTCTTGTTTTTATACAGGTACAAGTGTCTTTGCATTTACACGAACAAATGTCGAAAAGTCGTGAGCTTTCTTCTTTAAACTGCCTTATTTTATCTTGAAATGATAATGAATTTTGTCTATTTTTTACAGATTTTAACATGTTTTTATATTTCAGATGGTAGGCTTTAATCATTGTAATGATTCTTACTTTCGAAACAGTTGGCAAAGAAGCTTTTTCCCACACATTCAAAATATTTTCAGTTACCTTCTCAATAATATCTCGAAATGAAGGGTCCTTGGCGCCATGTATCTACTTCCACTCTAGTCGTTCCCATTCACAACATTTTAATACATCTTCGTACGTCGGCAACACATTATCTTGAAGTACTGTAAGTGTACCAAGTACAGGACACTTACTTAACTGTCGGGTTTTGATTTTGCTCATAATTACAACACGTAAAGCACGCGCGACCGCTCCTGCCAATTGTTGTTTTCGCACTAAAACAGTACAGGTGAGGGGGGAATAGGAGAGCGGGGGCGGGACGTTACCGAAGGATTATTATTATAAATTTAAAAGGTGTTTCGCGAATTCACTGTTTTCATAAAATAACATAAGAAAATATGTTTTAAGTTACTTATTATCGACGACTGAAACACCACAAATTTCGTATTATTTTGTGTACTTCAAATGGTTTGCGGAACCTTAAGATCCTTTTAATATAACAAAATATTTATACACAAGAAATCGTTATCTCTAAACACAACTTTTTAGTACTAGTGCTATATCAAAATCAAAAAAATATTTTTTCAGCCCACCCTACTGAACATCTGTACATCTGTAGAATCGTACAAACATTTGTCCCGAGGCGGGAATCGAACCTGCAACCTGCTGCGTCGCAGGCGGACCTTCGCCCGCTGCGCCACAGAGGTCGTCATATTCTAATTAATTAATTCATTAAATTAATGAATTAATTCAGTAAACTAAATAAATACGTTAATTCATTAGTTACACAAACCTACATGACAATTCAATTAAAAGTGCATTGAAATGCAATGCAATGCAGCTAGCGTCGCGGAAACGCGACGACTGGTATTGATATGGATCAGTTGAGCTAACCTGTAGATTGTTTGCAACAGTCTGCAGTTAGCTCAATTGTTTCAATTGTAAATACTAGTTCTCATTTATTTCTGTATAATATGAGTATTGAAATAAAATTAACTACAAGACAAAATTTTAAATTTTAGAAACCCCCCGACAGATTTTCATGAAACATGGCTGAGAACACTCGGGATAAAATTATCTTCTTCAAGGCCAGGGTGAATAAGTTCCTTCTGAGAAAGCGTGCTGTATCTAAAGCCACATCTTCACTTAATTCTAGTGAGTTGGTGGCCAAATGGTCATTATCAATAAAAAAAATTAATAATCAATAAAAATAAAATCGATGACACAAAAAAAACTAATCGAAAATCGCTTCATCCGTTTGGGAGCTACGATACCACAGACGATACACATATACACAAACAGACACGTTAAACTTATAACACCCCTCTATTTTTGCGTCGGGGGTTAAAAACTAGATGTCAATATCTAGAGTTTCTTACATCTGACGATTCTGCTACGATACCATTGTCATAGTAAAGCGATTGATCAGCAGAGATCGGATCCTAGGCACTGTACGAGCAAACCCGCAAACAACAGCTAGTGATGAATACCTCCATAAAACAATACAAGACAACATTGTATTGTTCGCTCATAACACGGTCTTGAGCAAACGCATTGACTGTGTTAACAAAGAAGTTATTCTCTGTTGATTTGTTCTCACAGCTCTGTCACAGCTGTGCCTGCGCGTGCGCCGTGTCAAATCAAATCAAATCAAAAACTCTTTATTTCCATAAATACAATAAATGTACACTTAGAAAAGGTCAAATCATAAAACTAAACACTGACACGGAAATAAAGTGATATTTTTGATTTCTGTCGCTTCGGTATGTAGACTAAAGTAAAGAAGCGACGAAGAAACCTTTAGCCTGTTAGTTGTTATTTTTCGAGTTGGAGCAAAACTCGTCCCAAGCTTTTTTATCCTCTAGATAATCTGATATTTTGTAAACTTATATAGATATTTTGTGTGTCTACTGAACCGGGGTCTGTTTCCGAGATTTGAGGGTTCCGTACCTTGAAAAGAACGAGTAACGAAATGAGAACGGAAAAATATACTTATTCTTGAAAAAAAGAATCCAAACATAAATTAGACTAGGCAAAATTAACGACGAAGAATTAATGACGAGCTCAGTGACGCAGCGGGCGAAGGTCCGTCTGCGACGCAGGAGGTTGTGGGTTCGATTCCCGCCTCGGGACAAATGTTTGTACGATTTGCAGATATTTGTTCGGGATGTTCTGGTTTTCACTTATAATAAAAAATCTATCTATGTAGTGTATTTGTAACACCATCTCTGCTTAGCTTGGGGCTAGATAATGCTGTGTGAATTGTGCAACATTATTTATTTATTTACTGGCTTCTGCCCGCGGCTTCGCACGCGTATTTCCGGTATAATAAGTAACCTATTGTTTAAGTAAGGCTACGTTCTAAGTGTATGTCAAATTTCATCATGATTTGTTCCGTAGTTAAGTAAATAATTTCAAATCTACAAAAACTGAAAACTGTCGAATTCCTAAAATAAAACTGTTTTAAGCTTTGCGGAATAAATACAAAATCCCGAAAAAAAGTCTTTCGAAATTAAACATCAAATAATTACACAAAACGAACACACAATTCAAAGAAACCAGCTTCTACCAGCCTACTAAAATAAATTCGTGTAAAATATCAACCGCAGCGCACCGTTGGGAGATTTTAGCATTTTTATCTCGTAAATTGGACGCCCGAGGCTGGGTGCGGGGGGCTACTCCGATAAACGCTAACGAGGTATCGCGGCAGGAAACAGGGTCGACGACGCGACCGACCGACGCGACGACGCGTCGTCGTTAGTTATTGGGTTCTTTTCGGAGAAACTGAAACCGCTATCTTATTAGGGTTTCGTACCCAAAAAGTGTAAACGAAACCCTGTTACTAAGCCTCTGCTGCCTGTCTTCTATTTCATTAACCGTTACAGTTGAGACTTTCACAGAGTGTATATTTCTCTTGCCGCTATAACAACAAATACTAAAAATAAAATAAATATTAAAATTAAAGCGAGCTCCCATACAAAAATACACGATTTTTTGGTTATTTTTGCTCTAAGTTGGTCGAGGCTGTATCTCTTGAACCATAATAGGTAGACACATGAAACTTTCCATAAGTAAGCAAAACTTTAATACCAATAAATACTAAAAATAAAATAAAGTTGAAAAGTAAAGCGGGTCTCCAAACAGTTGTTGTTTTAAGAGTTTCGTTTGAGAAATAGGTTTGAACGATGGGACGAAACCCTCAGTGCGAATAAACTCGCACACAGTTTAAGATAAGATAAGATAAGAAAATCTTTATTTATAGCATTTACAAAACGTGCACTAAGCTAGTTTCTTAAATTACCCTACACTAATGCTACTACTAAACTATGTAATAAAAAAACTTAATGCTATAAAATGGCGTCCGACTCAGCATTATGTTGTGATAGCCATTGCGCACAGTTATTACAACGCTGATCTTCCGTCGGAACCAAAACCAACGCGTCACGTACACTAACACAATACATAAACAATACGAAAAGAAGTACGAACAGGTCCAGTAAAGTACGTTTACGCAGTAGCCCTCCAGGTCGAGCCTCTCCAAATCTGGTTTGCGAGGGCAGCTCGTAAGTAGGTCGCTTTTCGGTGCACGCGGAAGGTTGCCCGGAGCCCTGTGGCACGAATGTTCCACTGCGCCAAAATATTATGTACTCGCGGCCCGTCATTGCCTCGCACGGGTGTACATTTATTTTTTAAACATATAAATATAGCGTATTAGCTTCGCACTCGTATTTTCGGTATAATAAGTAGCGTATTTTCTAAGTTAGGCTTTGTTCTAAACGTACGTCAAATTTCATCTTGATCTGTTCAGTAGTTTTGGAGATCCTAGGTAACAAAAAATCGGAGTTCACAAACTTTCGGCTTTATAATATTAGTAGGAAGTAGGATGTTACTCAGGGATAATGTAAATTAAATAAATAAATAATGTAGCATTCTAGTGAAGCAAGAATTTTTGAAAACGGTCCAGTAGTTTTTGAGTTTATTCGTTAAAAACATAAAACAAAAATACAAATATTTCCTCTTTGATTTTAGTGTAGACTAGCTTCTGCCCCCGGCTTCGTACGCGCTTTTCTGGAATACAGCGTAGCCTATTCGTTCCCTGGGATACAACCTATCTCCCTTCCAAATTTCTTTAAGATTTGTTCAGCCGTTTCGGCGTCAAAAGACAGACAGACAGAGTTCCTCCTTTTCAACCGACGAAAAACGGAGGAGGGTCTCAAATCGACGCGTATATTTTTTTTATGTATGACAACGCATAATTTTTTACAGAGTAGTCCGTTATTGATAATACTTTTTTTTTTATTGGAAAGGGTTATACCCCGAAGGTAGTCCCATTTAAATTTAAAAAAAAAATTCTAATCCTTAGGGTAGGAAAACAGGGGATGTTTGATTGTTCACTCACTGATTGTAATGTTTGACCACGCATAACTTTTTACAGAGTAGTCCGATTTTGATAATTCTTTTTATATTGGATAGGGTGTACCTCGATGTGTCAGTCATCAAACTAAATTAGACTCGAATTTTAACTAGATGTCGCCACAGAATTTGAAGTCGGTTCATAGTTTTTTAAAACACGCCAAATTATTTTGTAGCCAGTTAAAAAGTACAATCGTTGGTGTAACGCGTTTAAAGGAAATAAAGCTCTGTAATGTTAACATTTGAATGCCCTTTGCACCGTCAACTCTCCCACCCAACTTTGTATCAAATCAAAACCATTCGAAAGTTAATACCCTTCCATCCGCACTGCACGCTACAAACCGGTTGTATTGTACTATACTCACTATACAATCAGCTGTATGCTCGTTTACAAACAAGCGGTGACGTCACGCGCATGCGTACACGTGCCCGCGCCGCACGTGAGCGGTCCGCGACATCAGCCGCCATTTGCTGAGCGGACGTCGGGGGAGCGTGACGTGTTTTGGTGCTACTTTTGTCTTTATGCCTTTTTATGTACCTTGTTACAACGAAAGTACCTATGGCGTAACCGTTTAACTGAATCATTTATTATTTACTATAAAAACTTTTGTAGTTTTACGAATTTATTATGAACTAACTTCTGCCCGCAGCTTCGTACGAGTATTTTTGGTATAATAAGTAGCCTATTATCTAAGTTAGGCTTTGTTCTAAACGTACGCCGAATTTCATCTTGATCTATTCAATAGTTTTGGAGATCCTAGGTAACCAAAAAATTACAAACTTTCGGCTTTATGATATTAGTAGGATTATTTCTTTACTTCTCTTAATTTTTGTGATGAACTAGCTGCGCCCCGCGGATTTACCCGCGCTGATAAGACATTTGAATTATTTGATGATCCCACGTGAACACTGCACTTTTCCGGGATCAAAAGTAGCCTATGTTTTAATTCGGGATATAAGATATTCTTTACCAAATTTCATCCAAATCTGTTCAGCCGTTTAAGCATGAAAGAGTGGCAAACATACCAACTTCCGCCTTGTTAATATCACTGTGAGTTTAAAATACAGCCAAAGATACAGTGGCCAAAGATGCAGTGGCCAAAGATACAGTGGCCAAAGATACAGTGGCCAAAGATGCAGTGGTGACTTAATGAAACTAAACAAGAACAAAATAAAAAAATTTAAAAAACCCCCCGATAGATTTTCATGAAACATGGCTAAGAACACTCGGGATAAAATTATCAATGACACAACAAAATTAAACGAAAATGGGGTCATCCGTTTGGGAGCTACGATACCACAGACAGAGAGGGGTGTTATAAGTTTAACGTGTCTGTCTGTGTATCTGTGTATCTGTCTGTGGTGTCGTAGCTCCCAAACGGATGAACCGATTTTCGTTTATTTTTTTTTGTGTCATAGATAATTTTATCCCGAGTAATTAGCCATGTTTCAAGAAAATCTTTCGAAGGGTTTTAAATTTTTTTAATTTTGTTATTGTTAGCGTAAATAATTTAGAGAAAAACTTGTAATTTCCATACATTTGAATCGTTATGCGTGTGCGTTGTTCGGAAGAACTTCTGTGAGACAATGAAACGCAATAAAGCTCAGATCTCTTATTTTAGCTTTGTTGCGTTGTTAATCCCTTACCGTTTTAAAACACATAAGAACCAAAGTTTATCGCTTTATTTATTAACTCATTTATTTCAGATCGTTACTTAATACAATAAATAAATAAATAAATAAATAAATATTGCTGGACAATTAACACAGCATTATCTAGCCCCAAGATAAGCAGAGCTTGTGTTATGGGTACTAGATAACTGATAAACATAATACAATAAACTACATAGATAGATATTTTTTTTTTTTTTATTATGCATAGAAAACACCCAGACCAACGGAACAAATTTCTGCAGATCGTACACATATTTGTTCCGAGGCGGGATTGGAACCCGCAACCTCCTGCGTCGCAAGCAATCCATAGACACAAGATATAAAAATTCACAAATAAAATCAAATTACATAAAATTTTACCTTAAATAATAATAATGATTAAATAAGATATACAAAACAATAATTATTTCATGCTTACATTAGAATTACATAATAAATAACAAAACATAATTTCCTACTTCATCATCATCATCAGCCCATATTAGTCCACTGTTGGACATAGGCCTCCCCTAATGAGCGCCATAGCGCCATTTCCTACTTACTAACCTAAATTAAAATTATACTAGTTTAAAGGTCTCTGTGGTTTGATTGATTATCATCAAGTCAAATAGCCAAGCCCCAGGCTCCAATGCCATGTTCATAAATCCGCGCGAAAAATAAGAAAAACTGAAAACCTTCGTTTTATTTTCGCAAGTCGTTCTCACCTCTCGCTCACTCTGCGGTAACGATATCAGGTTGGAAAGAGAGGGATAGCGGCCGTGGTTGGTACCGAGGTTAATTTTAAAATTCTTTTCTTGGTGTTGTTATTGTCAGTAAGGTCTTTTGGTCGAGACTTTATGGTCATTATTACCATCAACCGCCGCCGAGTGGTGCCGGTTTAGAATTAGCACCACCCAACTCTTCCCGCGGGTGTCTAGAGAGACGACTAAGGGATATCCACCGGGGGCGGGCAGCAGCGCCCCCTGCAGAACAATTCTACCGAACTGCGATCCCCAACCCGCATGCCGAGTGTAAGGATTATGAGAAAAACCTTGCTGTGCAAAAAGGCTTACTATAAAATATCAGATTATCTAGAAGATAAAAAAGCTTGGGACGAGTTTTGCTCCAACTCGACAAGTAACAAGTAACAGGCTAAAGGTTTCTTCGTCGCTTCTTTACTTTAGTCTACATACCGAAGCGACAGAAATCAAAAATATCACTTTATTTCCGTGTCAGTGTTTAGTTTTACAATTTTACCTTTTCTAAGTGTACATTTATTGTATTTATGGAAATAAAGAGTTTTTGATTTTGATTTTGAATACTCCCATGTGATAAAAGTCAATAAGGCGCTTATCAGGGGGAGGCCTGCGTCCAGCAGTGGACCGATATAGGTCGTTGAGGTGTGGTGAGGTGAGGTAAGTATTATCATCAACAGCATATACAAGTCCACTGCTGGACATACAGCGACATTGCGGGCAGAACCTAGTATCTTCAGATATTTGTTCCGGGTGTTTTCTAAGTATATATTTTATATATATATTTTATATATATTTTATATATTCTATGTATAAAGTACTAGGTTCTGCCCGCGCCTTTGCACGCGGATTTTCGGTATAATAAGTAGCCTATTATCTAAGTTAGGCTTTGCTCTAAACGTACGTCAAATTTCATCTTGATCTGTTCAGTAGCTTTGGAGATCTTAGGTAACAAAAATTCACAAACTTTCGGCTTTATTATATTAGTAGTAGGTATATCAGTAATCTAGTACCCATAACACAAGCTCTGCTTAGCTTGGGGCTAGATGATGCTGTGTGAATTGTCTAGCATTTATATACAAATCTGGTACCACAGGCTTGCTCTTCTGACCACTGTGCACTGCTGGGCAAATGTCTCTTCGTTTATGTCACGAACTTCTATAATCTGGGGCAAATACATAAAAACATATATTGCGAAGCTTTTTAAGCTGAAATGTACAAAACAAACATTCGTACATTACCATTAGAGTTTAAATCGCATCAGCAGAAACTCAGCATTTTATCATCATAATAACGGGCGGGCATTATGATCTGTATACAGTAGATGATAAGGTATAGAATGCGGGAGCACGAGTCGCCCTAAAAATGACGAGGTCGATGACCCGCTCCCTAGACCCCTGCATCCGTATGGGTAGGGTCGGCTGCAGTGTTGCCGACTCAGTGGTATTTTGGATGGAATTGGCCAAATTTGCTGGGAAGCGGAAATTGCACATTTTGACATCGGAATTTCGACTTTTTTCTGGTATTTCTGGTTCTACGTGCACTTTTCCTAATGAACATTAAGTATATAATATTGTAAAGCCGAAAGTTTGTGAAATTTGAATTTTTGTAACCTAAGATCTCCAAAACTACTGAACAGGTCAAGATGAAATTTGGCGTATGTTTAGAGCAAAGCCTAACTTAGATAATAGGCTACTTAATATACCGAAAATACGCGTGCGAAGCCGCGGGCAGAAGCTAGTATGAAATATATCTGCTATCTTTAACGAACTTCTAAAACAGAAGGGGGGTTCGTTCGGCTATTTCTCCGTCAATAGTAGACTGATTTTAATGATTCTTTTTCAGTTGTATAGAGTACGATCCCGAGATGGTCCAATAAAAAATGTATTCCCGAGGGATTAGTATTTGACCTGCAAAAATTACAAAATAAAGGAACTTAGTTTTTCAAAACAATCAAATTTTACTTTAAAAAGAACAAAATTAAAAATTTATGAAACCCCCCCGACAGATTTTCATGTAACATGGCAAAGAACACTCGGGATAAAATAATTTATGACACAAAAAAACCAACCGAAAATCGGTTCATCCGTTTCGGAGCTACGATACCACAGACAGATACACAGATAGACACGTTAAACTTATAACACCCCTCTCTGTTTGCGTCGAGGGTTAAAAACTATAGGTTTTTGACGAATTCGTGCTGGAATTCGTTTTGTGCTGGAGGAACACCAAAATGGAATTTATTAGTGGCATGTTCGCTAAAAATAAACTTCAATCATTTTCATTAGGTTTTTTTTGTATAAAATAAGTGTCCAAGCGATTTAGCGTAACCAACCCGAGCTTATCGATTTAGTTTATTTCTCATTCAGAAACAAAAGTGTGCCTTAAGAAGTTTTCACTTATTTTTTTTTATAAATAAATAAAAAAAACACAGACAGTAAACGGAGCATCAAAAGGACCCCTCTGTCACAAAAACCATTGCGTAAGATATGCTCTAAATTCGCTCGCGGTTTCCACGCGGCTTTCTCTGCTCGGCGCCGTACACACGAGGATAGTGGCTGGAGTTAACCACTCGCATTGTATGAATTAAAGCCGTCACACACAGAAACCGTGGCCGGGCCGCACGCCTTCGCCGCCGGCCCGGCCACGGTATCTGTGTGTGACGGCTTTGAATTAAATCTTTTATTTATCTTACGAACTAGATATACGTACCTATAGGTAGACCACACAACTGGCGGATCGCTGTAGAACCATATCACAGTAACAAACGTCAAAAGTGGCGTTTGTTACTGTGTTTGGCGTTTGTTTTCCTATTGTAGTTCTGAGCCTGGAATCAAACATAGGCTACTTTTTATCCCAAAATCAGTTCCCATGGGATAGAATTTGAACTTTTCCATAGAAACAATGCGGACAGAAGCTAGTAAATAAATAAAACAACACGAAGATAGAGTAAACGGAGCATCGAAAGGACCCCTCTATCACAAAAACCATTGCGTGAGTATGCTCTAAATTCGCTAAAAAACGCGGTTTCAGCATCGCCCCCTGCAGAACAATTCTACCACCGAACTGCGATCCCCAACCCGCATGCCCCGCGTGGGGATTATGGGCACTACACCCCATGAGGTAAACGCCAATACGGCGCTTATTAGGGGGAGGCCTGCGTCCAGCGGTGGACCAATACAGGCTGTGGAGGTTGAGATTAGGAATCGTAATCGGGCAACCCTAGGTCGCCGTCATCGAAAACGATGAGAAGGCCTATATTTTCAATAGTTGTACCTGTAAGGTTGACTTCTGTTAATGATGTGGGTAGGCGCAAATATGAATAAACCAGTCTGTGTTCTAACCGGCCTTTGATTGAACGCTCCAGTACCGTTGCGAGTGTTCAAGCTGTGTCGTCCGGTACAACTATGCCAGTGTGTTGCGGTCTGCATTTCGGATGCGCTTTCGATATTACAACACCGCGGTACAGTGCGACGCGCGACGCGCTTCCACTGACTGCAATCGAATGCCAACTGAGCTGTGAGAGAGAAAGAAATAAATAAAATAATTTTATTTACTTTAAATTTACTACACAACACAATTACACTAATATTATAAACTAGTTGATGCCCGCGGCTTCGCACGCGTTGTTTCTATGGAAACGTTTAAAGGTGATTTCTATCCCACGGGAACTGATTTATGGGATAAAAAGTATTGATTCCAGGATTAGAATTACCTGTATGCAAAATTTCAGCCCGATCCGTTCAGTAGTTTTGGCGTGAAGAGGTAACAAACATTCATCCATCCATCCAAACTTTCGCATTTATATAGTGTGATGCGAAAGTTTGGATGGATAGATGGATGGATGTTTGTTACCTCTTCACGCCAAAGCTACTAAACGGATCGGGCTGAAATTTTGTATAGACGTAGTTCTAGGCCTGGAATAAAACAAAGGTTATTTTTTATCCCAAATATCAGTTCCCATGGCATAGAAATAACCTTTAAATGTTTCTATAGAAACGAGGCGTGCGAAGCCGCGGGCATAAACTAGTAACTAAATAAATCTTAGATCCAATTTTTGTGCGTAGCAGGTTTAGGGCAAATATGGCCTACACTCAATATTGTGCTGGGTAGAGACATGTCATGTTCCCAGCACTGGGTTCCGAGCTGGTTTTAGAGTGAGATTAGTATACAGTTTGACACCATAGGGATAGTTCAGCATAATACAGACATGATTATTAATAACTAGCTACGCCCCGCGGCTTCGCCCGCGTGGAAATCGTACAAATTTCAGAAATTTATTGCACTTTTCTAGGGGTAGTTATGTAAAAATAAAAAGTATGTGCTTTGTCATAGTAAAGCGATAGGCTAGCAGAATTCGTCCCCCGGTCATCTGTCTAGCGTGTTGGGGATCTTCTGGATTTCACAACATTTTTTTACGTTCCAAATGTTTTATTACTGGCTTCTTTTAACCCCCGACGCAAAAAGAGAGGGGTGTTATAAGTTTAACGTGTCTGTCTGTGTATCTGTGTATCTGTCTGTGGTATCGTAGCTCCCAAACGGATGAACCGATTTTCGTTTAGTTTTTATTGTGTCATAAATATTTTATCGCGAGTGTTCTTAGCAGTTAGCCATGTTTTACTAACATCTGTCGGGGGGTTTTAAAATTTTTAATTTTGTTCTTCTAATATCTTTAAACTTATAACACCCCTATCTTTTTGCGTCGGCGGTTAATTAGTACGCATCTATTGTATCCACGGAAATAAATAATTAAACAGCAAAAACAGATGAACACTAAAACTCGATACGTGGTGTTTTCCTACATTTCCATACACGTCTGTTGGGAAACCTTATCAACAAGCCGTAGAGCAGTGGAAGCCAGAGAATGCCAGAGGCCAAGCAACGGCAAGACGCGCAGGGTTTCACAATGTCTTATAAGTTGCTTCTCCCCGCGGCTTCTCTCGGATAAAAATAACAAAATTGACAATTTAGAAAACCCCCGACAGATTTTCATGAAACATGGCTAAGAACACTCGGGATAAAATTATGTATAACACAAAAAAAACTACGGTGACGGTGAATTAAAATACCCCTGCTGAACGGATCTTAATGAAATTTAGCAAGGAGGTAAGGATCCTCAAGAAGCGCGAACGAACCCGCGTGCAAAAGCTAGTAAGCTATATTAAAAAGTTGCTAGAGCCCTTGTCAAATTGCGTCACTGACATACTGCCTTCCTTAGCGGCGTGTTGCAACGGCAACCTTGGCTGCGTTGCTATAGAGTGCACAATCGAATGTCAGGTGTACTGGTGCAAGGCCAGGCCCTTGGGTCAGCCGGTATATTCCATGTTGCTTTGTATGTTTTCTCAAATTAGGTACTCTACCTAACACAGTTGATAAATGTATCTTAGGGTACGGCCGCACTGCAAGTTGGTAGTTTGAATTATGATATCCCAAAAATTTTCGACTTCGACGCGACTTGAACCCATATCCTTCCCTTCATGTCTCTGGATGCTCTGGATGTTTTCTATGTGTACTAAAAAATATCTATCTGTGTAAGGTATTGTATTAAGTATATCAATTATCTAGTACCCATAACACAAGCTATGCCTAGCTTGGGACTAGATGATGCTGCGTGAATTGTCCAGCATTTCAGATTTCAATAGCATTATGTATTTTAAGTCGTAAGACTACGTAGATTAATGGAAGCGACCAAGCTACCAAGGGACCTATTCCGCTGACTAATCGGTTTCACTTTGACAATGGCACCGTGATAGAATGACACATTTTGGCGCTCTACGTTAGATGAAAAAGACGGAGGGACGTGCGTCAAAAATGTCAAGGTTGAAACCATTCTATCAGGGCTCTTTTACCAGTGTGTGTTACTGGTAACACACACTCATAAAAGACTTTCGTCTTGAGGCTCTGCGGTATCTGCGACGAGAAGATATTGCGAAGTTTCCCGAAAGCTGCTCATATTCGAGTTGGATTTGTCGGCCGACCCCTTTATCGGAGTTAGATTTACCTATTTGGACCATTTGGCACGCACTATCTAGAGCCGGGTAGGTACTGACTGGTGTTACGTTACGGAACGTAATTGACCATTCGCAGCGAGCATGATACGTTACGCCGTGTGCTGAAATCTGTCTTGTTGCTCGTTGCGAGGGCCTTGTTTCCTCGTATTGACTGCACGCGTGACACGTACGCCCCATAACACCATAGAGTACCCCCATCAAGATTCTACGTGACGATTCAGCGACGACACCATTGTCATAGCAAAGTCATTGGTTAGTGGAATTGGGCACTCAGATAACACGCTCTATCGCTAAAGAAATAGAAACGTGTTGGGAGTGGCGCCGCACGCGTCGTGTCACGCAATGCGCCTACGCATGTCACGGTTTCACGGCGCAGATAGATCGCTATGCAATGTGAATCTATACTCCAGCCAAAAAGATACAATATTTGATAACACGCCGCGTATAGAACCTGAAAAACATTGTCGTAGATATTATGACAGGATTTGCTCTAAGTATCGATTTCACAGCAAAGACACATTTTTTACCCCCGACGCAAAAAGAAGGCTGTTATAAGTTTAACGTGTCTGTCTGTGTATCTGTCTGTGGTATCGTAGCTCCCAAACGGATGAACCGATTTTCGTTTTTTTTGTGTCATAGATAATTTTATCCCGAGTGTTCTAAGCCATGTTTCATGAAAATTTGTCGGGGGGGGTTGTAAAATTTTTTATTTTGTTCTTGTTAGTAGTGTATAAATGTGTCCTTAGTGTGCATGCTTGTCCGCAGATATAGTTTGCGCCAAACAACTTGTCCTGTGGCAGCGAGAGTGGGAAGTATGCGCAGAAACACTCACGCATATATTTCATAACTAGTTTATGCCCGCGGCTTTGCACGCGTTGTTTCTATGGAAACGTTTAAAGGTAATTTCTATTCCATGGGAACTCATTTATGGGATAAAAAGTAGCCTTTGTTTGATTCCAGGATTAGAATTACCTGTATGTAAAATTTCAGCCCGATCGGTCCTGTAGTTTTGGCGTGAAGAGGTAACAAACATCCATCCATCCATCCAAACTTTCGCATTTATAATAATTAGTCGATCGTTCCAGTACTTTGACGTGAAGAGGTAACAAACATCCATCCATCCATCCATCCATCCATCCATCCAAACTATCGCATTTATAAGATTAGTGTGATTATGCTACCGACAACTCAGCAGGCGAAAGAGAGATAGGTAGAGCTTCGTATAGCTGTCTCGCTCTTTCATAGTTTGAAACAAAAACAGTGAATAATCGACGCGACTATCGAGAATAACCGCCCACCAATTTGGCCTAAGCGTACTGCGCATCTTTGTCAAGTGGTTCGCGAGAGATTGTATAATAATATAATTTGACGTTTATTATAAAAGGGGCGATAAATGTGCGTCACATTTATCGTCGTTTCAAATGTGGAGCCACGATTGTCGTAATACAAGTTTCTAATGTGCGGCCTCACAAATACAAAATAATTTATTTACCATAACGATAACAGATGACTCAATGTTACAGATATGAGATAGGTAAGTACCTAATAATTAGCCGAAAGTTTGTGAAATCTGAATTTTTGTTACCTACTGACTACTAAACAGACATTTACTAAGAAATCAAATAATATCGTAAAAACACCCCTGTAGGTGGAGCTAACGGCGCTACAGTCCGTAGAAAATCGCAAAGATTTTCGACTCCTACGTCACTTTACCTCGTGGTGTAGTTGTTTAGCACATTCCGGCACTGACGGAAGGATGCGGGTTCAAGTCAAGAAAATTTTTGCGATATTATTTGATTTCTTAGAAATTAGCCAGAGTGCGAGGCTTATCTATACTTATAATAAAACTGTAACAGCTCCAATTCTGTACATTGAAGATATTTTGAAAATTTTTTTTGGAGGGCACTCTATTTTCGATACTGAAGCCAAAACTGTATTTTTTTTATTCATGTCTGTCTGTCTGTCTGTCTGTCTGTTTCTTAAACGCGCATCACGTCGAAACTACTGAAGGTATCGAAATGAAACTCGGAACGATTTTAGGTCATACTACGAGGAAGGACATAGGATACTTTTTATCCCGGAATTCAGTCGGGTTCCCCTGGGAGAAGGGATGAAAGTAAACTTTCTTCACCGCGCATGACGCCGAAAGTGCTGAATGAGTTGGAATGAAACCTAGCACGATTTGATTTCATACTACAAGAAAGGACATGGGATACATTTCATCCCGGAATTCAGTAATGTTCCCCTGGGAGAGAGGATGAAAGTAAAATGCTTTAACCGCGCATCACGACGGAACAATTGAATGAATTCGAATGGAACTCGGCATAATTTGAGTTCATACTACGAGGAAAGATACATTTTATCCCAGAATTTAGTAAGGTTCCCCTGGGAGAAGGGATGAAAGTAAAATTCCTTGACCGCGCATCACGCCGAAACTACTGAATGAGTTGGACTGAATTGGTACGATTTGAGTTCAAGGAAGTTCATGGGATACATTTTATCCTGGAATCCAGTAAGGTTCCCCTGGGATCAGGATGAAAGTAAAATTCTGAAACCGCGCATCACAACAGATCTACGCGTCCTCCGATTTCATGCTTTCTTTTTGTTAGAAACAGTGTTGCAAGATCGAATTTGACTAAATCAGTAGAAAATCGAGTAGAAAATCAGTAGATTGATGAAATAATCTGTAGATTGGAGAAAAAAAATTGTAGATAAAGGGTAGGTAAGTTCCTATCTATTTATTTTTCCAAGACGCACCCATTAGTAAGGTTCCTACCTACTAAGGTGGTGTCTTGGAAAAATAAGTTAGGTTCCTACCTTACATGATATTATGGTGGTTTAGCTGGTCCTGTTAACTGTACTTCCGAAGTTTGGTTGCAGTGGTCCAATTAAACGAACTGGACCACAGAAAAATATTTTTTACTTTTGTACACAGCCAACTGTACCTACCTACTAACGAAAAAAAATTACGGTGGTCCAGTCAAATGGATCAGGAGCCCAATTCTGCAATATAATTGCTTCAGTATGACAGTGGAATCGTCGCAGAATCATCACGTTGAGTCCTTAGATTAATAAAACTCCAGATAGTGTTCGAGATAAATTAATAGTTTCAAACTTGACGCGCGTCTCTCCATCTGCATTCATCATAATTTCCTTCATCTGAGGTGGAATACCAAAACGTGACATTCTGTGTCGATACCCCTGTCATAGTGAAGCGATTAGTATAGCAGAATAGGGCCCCAGCTGATCGGAACCATGAGTAAGAAGGAAACGAGTATGACACTTTTTAACACTGACGCTGGCCGAGTCGTAGCTAAAAGTCGTGTAGATAAAGAATGGGATTGAAGATGACAACATGTTATCCTCCGTAGACCCTACGCGATTCTTTGCACGCCGGCGTTTCATAATATGAAAGACAATGGTTAAATGTGAACTTAATTAGTCGGCAGGTAAGGCAATCGCGAACGAAGTCGCGGGTACAGCTAGTGCACTATAAAAATAAAACTACAGACAGTTACCTACTGAACAGGTCAAGATGAAATTTGGCGTACGCTTAGAACAAAGCATAACTAAGATAAAAGGCTACTTATTATACCGAAAATACGCTTGCGAAGTCGCAGGCAGAAGCTAGTAATAAATATATAAATATCATCTAAAACCACATAATTATAATGTGGTTTTATGTGAGAACCAAAAAACGAACAATACAGAAAACATCCTTCGTCGATGTAAAGACCATTGGTAATGAATGATGATGAAGTGAGAATATTGTTACCTACGGTACCAGCTCTAGGCCTGCTTCACAAAACGAACAAAGTAAAAAGAAACGCATTTAACACAGTAAACAAGGAGCCATAAAGAGCAAAAGTACATTAATGAAGGCAATTTACGCACAAACTACAGCGGAACTCCGATAACCGCAGTTTCAATAATCGGAACTGGTACGTAGAGACGATAATGAAAACGCGTTCGATACAGCGCTGGTTAAATTCTGTGTTCCATCAGTACATGTTGACTGCTGAATATCCTCCTGCGGGTTGGGGATCGCAGTTCGGTGCTAGAATTGTTCTGCAGGAGGCGCTGCTGCCCGCCCCCGATGGATATCCCTTAGTCGCCTCTCTAGACACCCGCGGGAAGAGTTGGGGTGGTGGACCACACAGCTGAACATGCGTCTCCCATAATATTAGAATAAAACAATATTTTGTAACAATTCCGCGCAAAATCTCCTCCGACAAGATCTAACAAAATGTGATTTGCGTGTACCACCCGTCCTCCCACAAATTGCTCCCACTTGCACTTTTGTGTGAAGACGGGCGGTACACGCAAATCACATTTTGTTGGATCTTCTCGGAGGAGGTTTTGCGCGGAATTGTCACTCAATATTGTTTTATCCTAATATTATACAATGGATTTCCGCAAAGTAACGCCTGAATTTATTATTATTATCATCATTTTTTATGCTTCTCCCAAATAAGTGGGCTAACTTTTATACTATCCTGGTTAAAACACTAAAGTCATGAGGATATACGTGAGAGCTGGCGGCCGCAGATTTGGCCGAGGATCTCAAGAGGCGCAAATATGCAGGTCTCGACAGAGCCTACACATTTGCTCCTCTTGGAGTCGAGACTCTAGGTCCGTGGGGTACCGAGGCTCTTCGGGTTTTAAAAAAGTATCTGAGCGTCTGTTCGAAGCGACGCGTGACCCGAGAGTTGCCATACAGCGGGGCAATGCAGCCAGCAGCGTAGCAGGAACGCTTCCGACTATTATTGATATGGATCAGTTGAGCTACCTGTAGATTGTTTGTAGTTAGTTCAATTGTTTCAATTGTAAATACTAGTTCTTATTTGTTTTGATTATTGGACTGTAATTTTCTTTGTTAATAAAGATATCGTTCTAAAGTTATTACCTAAAAAGGGGATATTTTTAAATTAATTGTGTTTAGTTGTCCAATATTTCGACACAGTTGCATGCGCCATGATCACGGAATACATGAAGTCACAGCAAGTGAATTTTCATTGGCAGATCAAAATTTTGGTAGTACCTAATAAAATAAGGTTGCCTGAAAGAAATTGCTTTAAGCAATAAGAAGAAATTTGTTTCGCTGGTCTGGGTGTTTTCTATGTATAATAAAAATATCTATCTATGTAGTATAATGTATTAAGTATATCAGTTATCTAGTACCCATAACACAAGCTCTGCTTAGCTTGGGGCTATATAATGCTGTGTGAATTATCCAGCATTATTTATTTATATTTATTTATTTAATAAGGCCGGGATATAAGGAAAGAGAGAGGGCGCTACTGTGCCACTGTTGACATCGGCTCTGTGTATAAATTTATCTTATAATTAATAAACGCGATAACCAGTGATAATAAACGTATACCATCATGTTTAAGGGTTTAATACACCCGAATAGTGTTGAGACTCAGTGAAAAAAAGACAACTTGTGACAAAAATCAAACAAAATTCAAGTGACATTCTCAAACAAAGAAAGTGACTTTCTGCTAGTGTTGAACTTTGAAGACCGAAAATAACAGTGAGGTGAACTTATTCCTACCTGTTAGATAATCTGCCAGGTCTGTTTTTCACATTTTTCAATAAACTATAAACTGTTATAACCTAAAAAAGTCACAAACATTAGCAAGTCATATTGAAACAAATTAAGTCAGCCAAGAAAGTGCCATCTACGGAAAAGTGCCAAACTACCTAAAGAAACATCAAGCAAAGGGTTCACCAATAAATCAACTGTGATTATCTTGCTATCTGGCTAAGAGCTTCCACTAACCACCACAAGAGGGCGCTACTTATCACTTTTACATATTATACCTCTACGAAACTAGGTACTACGAAATCGACCTAGTCAAGATCCACGCTACTCATCACAAGAGGGCGCTGCTGGTCTTGTTGGCAAAAACTTTCTCCAACAAATATTAAAAAAATGGAAGAATTAACCGAAATGATAAGAAACATCCAAAGTAAATTTGATGAACAGACAAAAGAGATACGTGACATGAAACAAAGCATAAATAATAACATAGATACAAAATTTGCCCAGTTAGAATGCAAATACAACATGCTAGAAAAAACAATAACAGAGCAAAGCCGGCGCTTACAGCAATTAGAAAGAACTAGTAGAAAAAAGAATTTGATTTTCTTTGGAGTAGTGGAAAATGAAAAATCCTACTACGATTTACTTGAGAAAATATTACACATCATAAAAGATTTCATGCAAATAAACTGCAACAAAGAAAATGTAGCAGAAGTAAGGCGGATGGGTAAAAAGCAAAACGACAACACCAAAGTAAGGCCAACCATTGTGACTTTTACCACATTGGGCATGAAAATTGATATTTTGAAGAATAAAAAGAGATTGAACGACTCTCCATACTACATCAAAGAAGATTTTCCACCTGATGTGCTAGTAGAACGCAAAAAACTTACCAGCCAGATGCTGGAAGAAAGAAACAAGGGCCATACGGCATTCTTGAAATACGACAAACTTGTCGTGATCCCGGAGGTAAAATCCCACCAAAATCCCAGTAAACCTATTAGAGAGAAAAATCCTAACAAAAGGAACCTAACAGTATCTCCTGAAAACACAGGTCAAAGCTCAAGTTCAGTGGGAAACAGCCAGAAAAAACTAATTAAGGTGAATCAATCTTCAAACATACATCAATATATGATAAAAAACCAAAAAAGAGACTAACGCCCGAACCTACCAATAACCTGCTCTACATCACCTGCTGCCAGCATCGACATAAGCACCGAGATGGATCAACAAAACATGAATAAATATTGACAAAAACCGACCTCTCCTCGCAAGTTCCCCCCACCACGGCCGGTCACCGCGGGGGTGAAAGACCACAACCCTCCACTCCAATCACTCTACATCTGTACTTACAACGCAAGATCTCTTTTATCTAATGAAAGATTATTGGAACTTAAAGAAGCAATATCACATATAAATTACGACATTATTGGCCTTGCAGAAATAAGAAGAACAGGATATAATATAATAGAAGATGATGAACACATATTCTGCTATTTTGGAGAAACAAAGGGCCAGTACGGAGTCGGCTTTCTAGTGAAAAAAATATATAAGCTAAATATCGAGAGCTTCATAGGAATATCAGAACGAATATGTATTTTAAATCTAAAATTCGATAATGTAACAATGTCAATCATACAAGTCTATGCTCCTACTTCCGATGCAACCGATTTGGAAATCAAAACATTTTACCAACAACTGCAACAAGCACAACTACAAAGCTATGCATGCCTACTAATAATGGGTGATTTTAACGCTCGTATCGGACAACGTGTTTCAGGCGAAGAAAGAATTATTGGTAAATATTGCTACGGAAAAAGAGATAAAAGAGGAAAAACTCTTCTCGAATTTTGCTGGGAAAACAATTTATTTGTAACAAACAGCTTATTCAAAAAGAATGTTAAAAATATGTGGACATGGCTCTCACCAAAGAAAAACAAAAGTCAAATTGACTACATACTCACCAACAATAAAGAAAAAGTCACCAATATCGAAATACTAAACAGCCTATCATTCCCCAGTGACCACCGATTCTTGAGAAGCACCTTTTCTATATCAAAAATAAAGAAAAGTAGAACAAAGTACAAATCCAACACTACTAAGCTAAAGACACAAAAAGAAAAGGATCTCTTTATAAACTCACTAAAAACAAAAATTGACAAAGTCGAACTGGAAGTTACGGAAGATGTGGAATCATTTTATGGAAAAATTAAAAAATCTGTGTTAGAAAGCCTTAACTCTACCTCAAAAGAAAAAGTAATAAAACAGAACCTTATTACCGAAAACATAAAAAATCTAATAGCAAGAAGAAACTACCTGACTAACAAGAAAAATGTAACGAAAGAAGAAAGAGAAGAACGTCGTTATTTATACAAAAATATACACAAATATATAAAGAAAGAACTCGAAGATCATAAGTTAAAAGTAATAGAGAAACATCTTTCATCATCAGGGAGTTTGAAAAAAGGTTATAAAACGCTTAACACAACCAAACAATGGATCCCCTGTCTCACAGTAAACTCTACCAATACGAAGACATACTCAAGATCAAAAATAATAGAAACAGCTACAACATTTTATAGAAACCTTTACGCTACGAGAGAATCATATCAAGTAAATCCAACTAGTAATCCCAACTCTACCACTCTAGTGAGATTTTCTACTGAAGAAGTAATTAAAAAAATGGAGAGCCTGAACACAGATAAATGCACCGGACCAGATGGCATCCCCATTGAGGTATTAAAAACAGGCAGATTTTTACTTGCACCGCCTTTAACAGCTCTATTTAACATGATTCTAGATACCAGGAAAATACCGAAAGAATGGGCAGAGTCCGATATAATTCTACTCTACAAGAAAGGAAACCCAGCTGACATATCCAACTATAGACCCATCAGCCTACAATCGAACATTTACAAGTTGTTCGCGTCTTGTCTAGAAGAACGTCTTACTGCTTACACTGAAAAATACCAACCACCAGAGCAAGCAGGTTTCAGGAAAAACTTTTCAACTACAGAACACATCCACACAGTAGATTTGATCGTAGAAAAATATGAAGAACGCAAAAGGCCGCTCTACCTAGCTTTTATCGATTATGCTAAAGCTTTCGATTCAAGCTCCCATATCAGCATGTGGAAGGCTTTAGAAGACTGCAACATACCAGATGAAGTAATCGAACTTATAAAAGACATATACCATAAAAGTGTGAGTAGAGTTAAAATGGAATCAAAAGGTACTGAAATAAATATATGTAGAGGCGTAAGACAGGGAGACCCGCTTTCGCCGAGAATTTTCATAACAATACTAGAAAGCATAATGAAGAACTTGAGATGGGAGACGAAAGGCATCAATGTCAAAGGCGAATTTCTTAGCAATCTGAGGTTTGCCGATGACATAGTGCTATTTTCAGAAACACCGAAACAACTAGAGCAAATGATAAATGAACTAGATACAATAAGTCGTCAAATCGGCCTAGAACTCAACACAACAAAAACAAAAGTAATGACAAACAACATACACATACCCATAAAAGTCAATAATATTACACTGGAATACGTACCAAGTTACATTTATTTGGGAAAGGAAATATCATTTAAAAAATCTCGAAACACTGATGAAATCGATAGACGAATAGCACTATCATGGAATAAATTCTGGAGTAACAAAGAACTTCTTAAATCTAAACTTCCAATAAAGCTCAAGAAGAAAATACTAGATTCATGCATACTACCCTGTCTGTCTTATGGCTGCCAAACTTGGATTTATAATAACTACACAAAAACTAAAATACAGGTATGCCAAAGAGCGATGGAAAGAAGTATACTCAATATAAAGAAAAGAGACCGAAAAAGAAATACGGTTATACGACAAACAACAAATGTCATCGATGCTTTGAAACACTGCAAAAAATTGAAATGGAAATGGGCTGGCCATATCGCGCGTATGGAAGATAACAAATGGATCAAAAAAATCACAACATGGACAGGACCACAAAACAAAAGAACCAGAGGCAGACCAAAAGAGAGGTGGATAGACGAAATAGACAAATCAGCTGGTATAGACTGGCTAATCAAAGCTCAAGACAGAAAGTCATGGAGTAAAATGGAGGAGGCCTTCACTCGATGAGAGGTCCTTAATAATACCATTTTCGTATTAATTTTAAATTTAATTCTAATCAATTTCTATTTTGTTTAAATCAAGTGTTATACTGCATAATTAAATATTGTAAAATTTTATTTTATTAAGGAAATAAAAAGGCTTTATTATTATTATTATTATTATTTAATAAGGCCGCCTATTGCACGTTTAAATTTAATTTAGATATAAGTTATTTTATTTTTTTGCAATAAAGTGTTCATTCATTCAAAATATTACAGATGATAGGTGTTAAGTTAAAAGTGGCTGTGTTAAAAATACACAGAAGGAAGCCCCTGCTCTTTCTCTGATAGCTTCACTTAGCCTCTTACAACATTCACGGACTGAGTTACAAGGGTCTATTCTGACGCCGTGATCACCACAGCACACAAACGTATTATGAAGCTAATTTACAAACAAACTACAAGCGGTACTGCGATAACCGCAGTTTCAATAATCAGAACTGGGCGATAATGAGGAGAACGCTTTCGAAACAGTGCTGACTAATTTCCATGTTTCACCATAAGAGGTATACACATCGTTAACAGAATTGGTCTGATACATCCATGAAGGTCTATAAATACAAGAACAAAATTAAATATTTTATAAACCCCTTTACAGATTTTCATGAAACATGGATAAGAACACTCGGGATAAAAATTATCTATGACACAAAAAAAAAAACTAAACGGAAATCGATTCATCCGTTTGGGAGCTACGATACCACAGACAGATACACAGATACACAGACAGACACGTTAAACTTATGCCACCCCTCTCTTTTTGCGTCGGGGTTAAAAACTGGACATTCACACAGCTTCATCTGGTCCAAAGTAAGCAGAGCTTGTGTTATGGGTACCTACTAGACGACTGATGTACTTAAAATAATACATTATATATAAATATTTATTATTTAAGTATTTATTATACTAGCTGCGCCTTGCGGCATCGCGCGCGTGGAAATTTCAGAAATTAATTGCACACCCCTAGGGGTATTTTTGTAAGAACCAAATTAAAAAAAATTAAAACCCCCACCATATTTTCATGAAGCATGGCTAAGAACACTCGGGATAAAATTATCTGTGGCACAAAAAAAAACTAAACGAAAATCGGTTCATCCGTTTGGGAGCTACGATACCACAAACAGATACACAGAAATACACGTAAAACTTTTAACATCCCTCTTTTTTTGCGTCGTCGGTAGGCTAAGTAATTACGGAGATACGTGGTATCAAAAACATTCACAGAAACTTTCGCATTTATAATATTACCAGGATTAGTAAACCCGTAACAAATACCTGAAAATCACACAAAGTCCCTCGACGGGAATCGAACCCGCAACCTTCTGCGCCGCAGGCAGACCTTCGCCCTCAGTGTGATATTGAGGTTATCAAACAGACACATAACAATGTAGTTTGTAATGCTCCAAAAAGCATATCAATAGAAGTGGTCCGAATAGGAAGCCTTGCGTGACACTTTGCAAAACTTTCAATTTCGTTTTAGTTCAGAGTTATGAATGGACCTCACTCACCTAAATTAGAAAAATATTAGCTTCCGCTTGCGATTTCACTCGCTTGATCTTATTAGTGTTAGCTTTATCAGATCAAAAACACAAATGTATAACTAGCTATTTTCATACAGTTTGTTCGGTAAACCGAGCACGCAGCAGATATGCATTTAGCTGCGCTTGCAGTTGAATGCGTATTTGCTCGCGATTACCTAAAACTCAGTTCACGATCGACCGCCGCCGTCGCGGGTTCAAATCAATTCATATCATTCTTAACATAACTTGGTGGCATTAGTTTGATTATCATCATCATCATCATCAGCCTATATTGGTCCACTGCTGGACATAGACCTCCACTAATGAGCGCCATAGCGCCCTGTCTTCAGCTTGCCGCATCCAGCATCTGCCTGCAGTCTTTCGCAGATCGTCATCTACCTGGCCGGAGGGCGTTTGCATCGTTACTAGCGTCGGCTAGCTCTATAGAAGGCCTCGCTAGAATCAAAGAATCGTCGACCCAATTTTATAGATTTCGTCAGCCAAAGTCATGTTCAAGGCTATTAGAAACTAGGTTGTAATGTAATAATGTGGTTTCGATAAGTAATTACTGGCAATACCAATGGTTTCAAGATTGTGGTCGACAATTGACAGAGGTCAGGTTTTGCAATCTGTTGACGACCGATGTGGTGCGGCGGGCGAAGGTCCGCCTGCGATCCCGCCTTGGGACAAATGTTTGTACGATCTGCAAGTATTTGTTTCGGGTGTTCTGGGTATTTTCTATGTATTGTATGATTTATGTCAGTCATCTAGTACCCGCTCACAAGCTGCTTATCTTGGGGCTAGATGGTGCTGTGTTATTAATTTATTTGTTATCTTTGGTTTGTTGTTTTTAAAACTACCATAGACGGTAGAGCTGCCCAGAATTCTGTTGCATATTTGTCGATCAAAAATCCATACTTGCTAATATCCTACTATATTATAAAGCCAAAAGTGTGTGAAATCTAAAATTCCTTCATTATCTCCAAAACCACTGAACAGAACAAGATGAAATTGGGCGTATGTTTATAGCAAAGCCTGATTTACATAATAATACTTTTTAAACCGAAAATACGCGTGCGAAGCTAGTTATAGGTATTATACATTCGAAAGTAGATCTATCTTGGTTGTTTACTTATTTATGTCGGTACTCCTCAACTGGGCAGTCTTATCTCAATACTTTTTACACAAACAATCTGCAAGGAAAGTGCTGTTTCTCCCGTCCTGCCAGCAAACCGGAACGCCGCAAATAGACCGAGGGCGGTTACATTGACTCGGCCATGCGGCAAGGATCTAGAGCTCCGAGATTTTTAAGCTTTTATGAGCATCATAAGTAGACCAAAAGTTTTCATCAGCCATACTAACTTAGTTAAGTTTAGCGCCTTAAGGGTCCGGCGACGGATGAATTTCCCATACAAACGTAGTACCAAAATGATTTGTAATTTGAGAATGTTTTCATCATGGTTTGCTATTATTTGTGTTAGAATAGTATTTATACAGGTTCCTGTCATAAGATTTTTTCAAAATACTTATCTACACAATTACTAAGACAACATTCATTCTTTCATGTAAAAATGCGATTAGGTTTAATTTCATTTCAGAAAGGTATTTTGAAAAAAAATTGTGGCAGGAACCTAGACAAATACTATTTTAATACAAATAATAGCAGACCATAGTGAAAATATGCTCAAACTAAAAATTATTTTGGTATTACGTTTGTATGGGAAATTCATCCGTCGCCGGACCCTTAAAAAGCTGAGCTGGCTCGAAAAAAAGTTCCTACATATTAATGATTTTTCGCCCCCCCTCTCTCCTTGGTGAATCGTCGTGAGATTTGCTCGACTTGTCCCCTAATCATACGTGCGATTTTTCAAAACGCGTATTTTAATGTCTTATATTAACCTCCGACGCCAAAAGAGAGGGGTGTTATAAGTTTAACGTGTCTGTCTGTGGTATCGTAGATTCGTAGCTCCCAAACGGATGAACCGATTTTCGTTAAGTTTTTTTTGTGTGATAGATAATTTTATCCCGAGTAGAGTGAGTGTTCTTAGCCACGTTTCATGAAAATCTGTAGGAGGGTTTTTCAAATTTTTAATTTTGTTTTTGTTAGGTAGAGACTTTGGATCTCTCTCTCTCTCTTCTAAAACGTACCCCTAACATTCTTAACCTTTACGTGCGTAACCAATAACAATTACCACCCAATCGTGACCATAAAGCTCATATCGCCTTAGCAAGACGTGCCTTATTTACACCAACCTATCAATAGAATATCAGCTCAGTTGTTAGTACCTAAGGTTCAGTTTCGAACGTGCTCTCTTAGGTTTTGACTAGTGGTTATCAATGAAATATCAGCTAAGTGGTTGGTACAATGGAATATCAGCTCAATTGTTAGTATCTAAGGTTCAGTTTCGAGCGTGCTCGCGGCAGGAAGCGCGTGCGAGATAATAAGTACCTTATCGTGAAGGGATAAGGTTTTACTTTGTATCGGTATACAGGGTGGTTTTTTGAGAAGGGCGGTGGTGGCCAAGTCCGAAACCACGAGAGTTAGAGAAAAGTCGTGAAAGGAGTCATGCCCTCGATTTATAAGAAAGCTAGCTGCATTCTTACTACCCGTTGTCCTATTACCCGTTGTCCCGTAGGAATGAAGCATTTTCCCGCGGTAAAAAGTAGCCTCTGTTCATCAGGAATAATTTGGGCTTCTAATAGTAAAATAATTTTTCAAATCGGTTCAGTAGTTTCGGAGCCTATTCAATAGAAACAAACAAATCTTTCCTCTTTATAATATTAGTAAAGAATAGACGATAACCGCATATTTCGTTTTTTAAACCTTTGACTTTTGCCGGAAATCGTCATGAATGATTTTTCAAAAAAAGGACACCTGTATTATTTAACCAAAGAATTTTGTTGCTGATGATAACGATCAATTTTTCAAAGAAATGTCCAATATTTTTTTTTAAACTGAAAACTGCAAAACTGAACTAATTGGAGATAGTTATAGATTTGTGTTATATATATCTAATTGTTTTCTGATTTATTATTTTTTATCAATCCAGAATATATAATTTAATTATTAAGTATAGGTATAGACTCTATATTACAGAGTTCATATAATGTACTTAGATAGGTATTTATTTAAAACAGTAATGGACATTTCTTAGACTTACCTACTTACTTACTTACTTACGCTAACCTTGACCGAGGTTACCTATTTGAGCCGTTTGGGCTAGAAACCCTTGGTCCTTGTGGTCCTAGGGCACACGCAATTTATAAAGATCTTACCAAACTTCTTGAGTCCACAGGTGATCGGAATGCTGATTTCTATTTCGGTCAACGAATTAGCATTGCCATTCAACGTGGCAATGCTGCCAGCATTCTGGGCACTCTGCCTTCTGGTGACGGCTTAGATTTTTAAGAAATAGATATAAGTGTATATATTAGTTGTAATTGTTTTATTCTGTTACTGTAATTTTCTATAATTTCTGATAAATAAATGTTTCTTTGACTTACCTAATATAGCACAAATTGTTATAAGATGGTGAATAAATAAATCTGAAATCTGAAATCTTTTATCTAAATCGTACTACTATGTGAAAAGTTATCCGTGATCTGTACATGCAAAAAAAATACGCATTGACTTGATAAATGGAGGACACCTTTCGTCGGTTAAAAGCCACCCTTGTGCTGAGCGAGAGTTGTAATGATACAATGTTTGGATAACAACGATATAGATTTTCTGAGAACGCTGTTCCATTCGATAGGGCAGAGCGGAAGTAGGTTGTGATAAGGAACTGTTATGGTTTCCATAACACATACCGCAGGTCTCGCAGTGCATTGCAAAAATTATCAACAAACAAATACAAACAAATTGTCAAAAGTTTCCTGTCCAAAAAGGCTTACTATAAAAGAACAAAATTAAAAATTTTAAAACCCCGAGACGAATTTTCATGAAACATGGCTAAGAACACTCGGGATAAAATTATATACGACACATAAAAACTAAACGAAAATAGGTTCATCCGTTTGGGAGCTACGATAGCACAGACAGATACACAGACAGACATGTTAAACTTATAACACCCTTCTCTTTTTGGGTCTGGGGTTGAAAAAATCAGCGAATTCTTTTTTTCAACTTTTCAAACTTTTTCTACAACTTTTCAAATTCTTCAATATCAATAATGTACGCAATGTATGACGATCCGTATACATTATTTTATTTTCTATTCTACCCTCGAGTCAACGACAATCCCTCGTATGTGAGTGTATTGTGCATTGTCCCTGTCTAACCAAGCCCTAACCAGCCCAATGAGTATCCGTAACGTTTTTAGTTGAGAATGCAGATTTATAGAGCTATGAAATCCATAACACACAGCAGTGCAAAAAAAAATTCTACGACAAAAATTGACGAAGTTATGACCAAATTACTGGCGAAGTTCACTGAGTGACCGCCGCGGGTGCGTGTGACGTCACTCGCTCGGTCGCCGCCCGTTAACCGTAGGCAGATATCAGTTATTAGTGATTTACTCCGAAACTATAAGTTTAGGGAAAAAAATAACAGAACCAGATACTCTGTTTTGAGAGACCCATATCATGAATTTTTTTTTTTTATATTTTTTTACACGAACCCGCGTAATTTGATTTAACTAGCAGTAACAGCGTAATGTTCATTACATAATATCTTCGTACATAATGATCCGATTTGGACAATTTAAAAAGATATATCATTCTTATGTCATAAAGAATAACATGGATACTAGTTCTATTGAAATTGCTATAACTTTACTGATCCTCATTCCTTGAAGTACCGAAGCATGCCTTTTGTGATACCATTGTTATTCAAATTCATTTTATTTCGCATAACAGTGATCCATAGTTTGTTAGTAACAGAAAGATCTCTTATATTAAATGTTAGTATGCTTAACCTACCTATACCATTTAATTTAATTAAAATTCTATAAAATTCAATAATATAAAATTGTATTTAAACAAATTATATATTAAAAATAATTAAATTAAAAAATAAAACGACATGAAATTAAATTAAATCAAATGACACATAAATAAATAGAATTAAATGGAATTATACCAAAACAATTACATCGAAAATTGAATTCATGTTTTGGTGAAGAGAATTTGTTATGGTGAAGAGATTAATTTAGCGTTATTCTGCCTGCTAATCAGCGCGTCGCACGCCATGGCAAGTACAAGTACTCGGATGGTAATCACCGTGGCGCAACACCCGCGGATAAGGTTGCGTTGTAACTTGTAGGAGACAAAGAAATGACGTCAGCGCGTTGCGTCAGCGGTATGACTCGTTACGGCGCGGCGTTGATTCTAACGTTTATGGCGTTACTTTGTTGTAATAGTGTGGTTGGCGCTAGGCGATGTATTACAAAGAATTATGACCTCGTTGGCGCAGTAGGCAAGGTGCGACGCAGGAGGGTTTGATTCCCGCCGAGGGACAAATGTTTGATGGTCTACAGGTATTTGTTACGGTGCTGCGTGAACAAAGTCAAAAAATACATAATTATGTTGTGATTTTTTTGTACTTGTTTGTACGGAAAATAGTGAGGTCTAATTTTTTACAAGAAATACCTTTATTATTGACGGATGCTCAGATTTTTTATTAAATAAAAATAAATATAAATAATGCTGGACAATTCACACAGCATTATCTAGCCCCAAGCTAAGCAGAGCTTGTGTTATGGGTGCTAGATAACTGATATACTTTATACAATACACTACACAGATAGATATTTTTATTATACATAGAAAACACCCAGACCAACGGAACAAATTTCTGCAGATCGTACACAAATTTGTTCCGAGGCGGGAATCGAACCCACAACCTCCTGTGTCGCAGGCGGACCTTCGCCCGCTGCGCCACGGAGGTCGTCATAGTCGTCGATTTATTATTGTTATTTTTTATTTTTTTTACAGCGAACTGGAACTAGATACATATCAGGAAGTTTTTATTTTTAATTCTCTAAACTATAGTGCTTGAACGGTGGTCATTTATGCCTACTATAATTGTCTAGTTTGGGTATCTGCGCGGAACTCAAAGATGTCCGGTCCTGTGTCACCTCAATAAAACTTTTAAATCCATCATGGTTATTGACGACCTTCGTGGCGCAGCGGGCGAAGGTCTGCCTGCGACGCAGGAGGTTGCGGGTTCGATTCCCGCCTCGGAACAAATTTATGTACGATCTGCAGAAATTTGTTCCGTTGGTCTGGGTGTTTTCTATGTATAGTAAAAAAATATCTATCTATGTAGTGTATTGTATTAAGTATATCAGTTATCTAGTACCCATAACACAAGCTCTGCTAGCTTGGGGCTAGATAATGCTGTGTGAATTTTCCAGCAGTCATTTATAACGGGATATTTACCATGATTTGAGTTTTGAGCTTGCCAATATTTCGGCACTGTGTCACCTCATCCACTTTCCCAAGTATACCTTGCAACCTTTTGTAAACACACTCCTCTCTATTGTCCACAGCGATGGCAGCAGCGCCGGCAGCCCTAAAGAAGCGTGCGTGGCACAGTCCCCCCCGCCCGCGCCCGCGGCGGCTCCCCCCGCCAAGCGAGACGTGCGCGACATGCGAGACATGAGACATCACCCCGACCAGCGCCGGATGAGTATAGGTACCTATGTCTCTCAAGGGTCACTATACCCTGCTCCCAAATTTAATACAAATACAAATACAAAATATTTATTCAGAAACTTAAAATACATTAAATAACAGTGTTTGAGAACCCCTAAATTTGACCCTATAGTTTCTTTCGTGTGGCTGTCTTCAAGAGTTAAAATACAGATACCACATGCGTCTTTAACACCCTGGAAGATCAGCTATTTTTCCAGCACAGCCGTAGGCAAAATAATTAGTATACAAGAATACAAGAATTTATTCATAGCCACACACAACTTATATAAACAAGATCCGTCAAGTGCGAGTGTAACTCGCGCGCCGAGGGTTTTGAACGTTTGTCAACAAATATGTACCAAAAGTACCGGTTAGAGACTTCGGAATTTAGCGAATACCTAAGAATAGTAGGTACCAACCTACATTTCAAATAAATCTCTCTGCATGCTTCGGTTAAATGGGTGGTTCGGTTAAGGTGGGTTATGGTAAATTTTTCGACTTTTTTCGAAATATTTCAAAAAGTATGAAAGCTACAGAAATTTGTAAAACTGGTTTGAAATGTCCAAACCGATACCTTTCATTTGATACCCCACTCGGTGGGGTAGCCCCCCTTTTGAAAATTATTGATTTTTGACCATTTTTCAAAAAGTGTTCTTTTTACAGACTTCTCTATATTTTTCCTGTAAAATATAGATCCATATCTACAAACGCTTCATACATTTTAAATGGATCGCTCGGCAAACTTCGGAGATAGGGGGGGGGGAATGGGTTTTTTTTCGTCTTTTTTCAAAATATTTCAAAAACTATGAAACCTACAGAAAATTGAAAAACTGTTTTGAAACGTACAAACCGATACCTTTTATTTGATACCCCACTCGGTGAGGTAGCTCCCCCTTTTGAAAATTATTCCCCCCCTTTTTGACCATTTTTCAAAAACTGTTCTTTTTTCAAACTTCTCTATATTTTTCCTGTAAAATATAGATTCATGTCTATAAACGCTCCATACATTTTACATGGATCGCTCTGCAATCTTCGGAGATAGGGGGGGGGGAATGGGTATTTTTTCGACTTTTTTCGAAATATTTTAAAAAGTATGAAACCTACAAAAATTTCAAAAAATATTTTGAAATGTACAAAATGATACCTTTCATTTGATACCCCATATGACTCTGTAGGTATCTTTTAAAATTTCGGCATCACAATTTGTATGGAAAATATTCATTTTCATTTTTCATTTATTTTCATTTATTTTTCTCTAAATCTGTACAGGCGCACGAAATGTATTATTATTTTAAATTTCAAGTTGATAGCTGCAGTAGTTTTTGAGTTATTAAGGAGGGAAAAAAGGACAGACAAAGCGAGACCATAAGGGTTTTGAAACCGATCTTCGATCTTCAAAACCCTAAAAAGGGAAACAAAAATATATGTAGTAATGAAAAACATAAACCTTTGGATCTCAGTTTAAAACATATTGTGGCTAATCAGGTCCAGTCTCAGCATATTGTCGTTATCCACCGAAGTCGATAACGACGCTGGTTTTCAGTCTGGACCTAAATTGGGTGACGTCGCGTCACGAGTAACGGTCCATAGATGAAAAGTAACAAAGCAACAAAATATAGGGGTAGAAATAAGTAAGGACAAAGAGGTGGACAGACATAAATGTAAATATTCAACTAGGCAAAACATACAATGGTGCAAATATAAGTAAAATTGTTTACTACTAGTAGTGTAGTACTAATAATAATCAAATGGAAAAAAACCGAACCATCTTGAAAGAATTTGTCAAATTTGCGACAAATTTCATAGATTCCATGTGATTCTTTAAAAACAGTTTTATGCTTCGGCTTTTTTTACTGTCGTGATCTGCATGGGCAGACCAAAAAAGGTCTGAACAGACCTGCAGTACTGCTTAAGCCAGAGAGGTCTATTTCTTAAGCAAGTCTACTAAAAGATCTAAAGATCTCTACATACCTGCCAGAATACATTGAAACATAGGCCTCTGATGTGTTAACGTCGATTGATTCGTTTCCTCTTGTCTCCAGGGAACGGCGCTGGTGGCTCAAGGCGACCTGAGCGCCGCGCAGCCGGACCCTCGGAGAGGAGAAGACCAGGTATAAGCTTACTCCTGTAGATCAGCGACTCAAAATGGATCTTGACCTTCGACACACTGACTTACCACACCTACGACACCTTAAAGGAGATGCTTAGAGACTTGACTTCTGCTCTCGGTTCTCAGCTACCTTTGATCGACAAGTTCGCGGAGATCGGCATCTTCTTCACCAGTCCGGCGTTACCTGGGTTGACCAAGGTCTACGCTCGATGGTTTTCCCTCATACATCTTCTTGACAGCCTGATTCTTCCCAGACCAGAGCAAAATAACGCCTCTTCGCATTTTGACGCCCAAGTTGACTCATTGCAGCTGATATTGACTCATGAAAAATCAGCTTAACTCGCGCAAAAGCGAACCTCCCTGTGATTTCACAGGCCCTACAGTGACCTCGTTTGTTTGAGGACATCTTTTCTCTGCTATTGTGGAAACCATAAGAATATTCCATACGCTTGTAGCGATTTGCTCCGCTTTCACATAGACGCATATTTGTTTCTAAAGATCTACTGTAAACAATGCATTATATTGTTTGTATATATGGGGTCATTCAACTGATTATTGTAGAAAGCGTGCATGGCACAGCATTATCTTGCCTCAAAGCAACAGAGCTTGTGTTAACGTGTGGGCCCACTCCGGATAAATGAGTGCAAATCGTATAAAATTTTACCATGCAGCAGGAACCGACCCTGCAACTTTCGTCCTTTCCATCCATCGCCATCTCGCACTGCGCCCTAGAGCAGAGGTTGCCATCTTTTTCTACCACCTACGCAAACCAGAAATATCCATTGTACTTTGGTCTTTTTATTTTCTATGTTTATAATGTAATCGACGTGTGGTACCGCTTAGAATTTGCAACACCGCAATTCTTACCGCGGATGTCTTAAGAGGCGACTAAGGGATATCCACCGGGGACAGCAGCAGTGCCTCCTGCAGAACAGATCCAACAATGATCTGCGATCCCCAAACCGCAAGCACAGTCAGCGTGGGTTTTATGGCCATTACCCACATGATAAAACCCAATAAAGCGCTTACTAGAGGGAGGCCTGCCTCCAGCACTGGACCAGTATTAGGCTATAGATATACAGCGGTCCCATGCAACTTGTACCAGCGACGGTCTGTCGTCTGGTGACACCAATACCTATAGATTGGATTGGAGTTTGAAAAGACTTTTCTCACATTTTTCCGATGAATATCTGAAAATAAAACAAAAAAAAAACTATTTCGAAAACTAAAAAACATCGCAGAACATACATAGGAGTCTCGATAGGTATTGGTGTCCCCACACCACAGACCTTCGCTGGTACAAGTTGCATGGGACACCCTATACGTGTCTGTAATTCAATTTAACGTGTTTATGTGTTTTTGTATTGATAAATAACGTATTCTCCTTCCAGAACAACGCACCAGCCCGGGTGCAGCGGGACCTTCCAACGAGCCGCCTCCCCTCCACCACCAGTCCCACAACCCCCATCAGTCCCATCCGCCCCTCCACCACTCGCACCACCCGCATCACCAGAACCATCCGCATCACCAAAGCCATCCGCATCATCAGACCCATCCGCATCACCAGCATTCATCGCATCAGTACCAGCAGCATCATAATAATATGGTGAGTCTTTGTTTATGGTCCTGTAAAGAACCAGTGTGCTCTTAATTTAGCACCTTAATTACGTGACTGTTACTGGAGTTTTACACAGGTTTAATGGTGAGCAAAAAGTCATAAATTGTATCCTAGGAACAAGTTTCGAGGGGAAATGGGATTTTATTTTATTTTGATGTATTCAAAGAACAAACAGTTTTACACACTATATAAATAAACTTACATAAAAACTGATAACCATTTATGTGTCCTCGCATGTAGAAGCTAAAAGAATGCTTGCTTGCGGATGAGGAATGGAAAAACAGCTCTGGAGGGCGATTACGGTAAGGCACGGCATTACGGCTCAAACGTTAGCAGTTGAAACGTTCGGGTGCGCGTTTACAGGCCGGCATCGGACAATCCGCACTAGCCCCAGCAATGGATTTACATAAAAAATCCATACCGCACGGAGCGGACTGTCGGAAATGCCGGCGAGGATTCTCGAAGGCAACTTTTCCGTTTAGTGCGAATGACGTCATTCGGATTACCGATCAGTGGACGCACTTGTCAGCGGATAGTTCAATGTCGGCCTGTGAACGCGCACCCTAACGTTTCAACTGCTAACGTTTGAGCCGCAATGCCGGGTCTTACCACACCGTGATCGCGGCCCTGTTACAAATAACAAAAGTTATAAAGTTACTTACGATATAAACAGGTTCTCTTTCTTGGAAACAGTTCCAGGGAACAATCCCAAATCTAACTTATAATGATAAGATTATAAATCTCGACTCTCGAGCTTCATAGAATACGTGTGTTCAGTGATGAATGCGATTCGGCGCGTTCGCTGCGTGCGGCGCGCTCGATGCTTGCGCCGCTCCTTGTGGACAGGTGCGCGGGGCCATGACGAAATTAGGTGACTGCGCCGCCGCCGCGTGCGGCTCCTGCGGCGCGGACGGGTGCGCGCTCACCTTTATAGAGTTTAGCTAGGAACAAATAGGTATGGTTCTTAATAAGCCACTCTTAGGGACTTAGCCAGGAGATGGGCAGCAGTATCCTTAAGGCTGAACGAGTCGCTCATCTCTCCATACAAACGTGGAAGGGTAACTTGTTTGATGTTGACCATCCGAAACTAAGGATAATATCAATTTATCTCGTCATCTATGTTTGTATGCACCCAAAAATGTAAAAAAAGCATTCATTTAAAAAATACAAGCTTCTAAACTTTCGTATTTCTACAACAAACATAACATAACATACGGAGAAAGAAAACTCTAAAATAAAGCCCGTACTGACGTAGTTTAGTTATTGAAAAAAAAAAAAATCATTTTGCAAAGATACACTCAATATTTTCTATTATAACCCTTGTGCTAAAAGTCTGTTCCCATTTTCTTACGCGGCTGTTTTACGAATAAATCTATGTGCATTTCATCCTAGCGCACGGGAATGTCTATTATGTCAGGTGAGATAGCATACATCTAGACCGTGCCCATTAATGAGTTGGCCCGGACGACTTGTGCAGCTTAAAGGAGATATATGTAGGTATGATTCTTAGTACTCGTAGGGACTTAGCCAGCAGTATGTGAAATAAATTGTACATTGATTAAGATCTTTTCTAATGTGATCACGCACATGAATCCTTATGAGCCTGATAAGATCTTGTCTTCTGTGACTATGAGAACTTAGTTAAATCGTAATAGCTCCTTCTACCAAGTTATGAATTGGCCTTACAATGTGTAGTTATTTAATTTAATTCAGAGATTAAATGCAACAAAGTTGTTTGCTAACCCCGTGCAATAAATGTTTAATATGACAAAGTGAATATATATTTTGACTTAGAGAATTGGTATGTCAATGATGTGCCTATTTTTTGTTTAAACAAATTCGATATGTTGCAGCTACCATGCATTCTTGTTTGTATTGAATGAGAAATTTATCATTCCAACTATTTTGACGCCAACTAAGATAAAATGCGTCTTAGTTGGACTATATTTTTTTCAGAGAAGCCTTACATTTACTGTGAAAAGAATATCGTTATACTAAATGTAAAATTTGTGTAATAGTATTCATTTGGCAAACATGTAACTCTATCTTTACAGGACCTATAGAGAGATAGAGATAGAGAAAGACTTCTTAATTTTAATACAATTACCTGTAGATTTACAATACCAAATAATCTCTTCCAGGACACGAATCCCCTGCAAGCGCCAGCGGAGGCTCCCTACCGCTTCCAGGAGCACAACCCCCTGCTGGGCGAGGCGGGCGCGGGGGGCTCCTCGGACGGGGAGCTCTCCTCCAAGCACGGGGACAGCCCGTCCCGGAAGCGGCGCCGCATCTCCAGGCATCTGTCCTCAGGTGGGTGAAGTGTTGTAATTGTAACTTAAGGTGAGTGTCCCAGGATGGTTTTGCTGCCATTCTCCGTAAAATGACCGCATCCCTGATGCGCAGCGTGCGTGACAGCCCCAACACCATCCTTCAAACTATTGCTGGTAGAGTCACCTCTCCCACGTGGCATGATTTCGTGCGGAGAGTTATTAACTAATTTTTTTATTAATATGTACCTAAGTCAAATAACTAACCCTAATTATAAGTGCTTGTGAATATTTTACTAACAAATTATGGATATTTTTGCTGTCCGAATTTTTTTTTTTTTTTAACCAATGTTTTGACAATGCGGAAAATCAATTTAATGCAAAAAAAACATGATTTTATTTTATTTTTTTGATAAACATCAAATGTTTAGGATTATGGTTAGTAAGTTATGGAAGTCGAAACAGGATTAATAAAACTTGACTCGATACAATAAAAACGCAAAGTTTCCTCTAAATCTTCATTTTTGCACAAATACTTCAACGGAAAAAGCAGTTTCATTTGCTAGTTACTTATCATATTTCAATAAAATTTCGTCTACGTGTTCCCTAATAAGTACTTTAGACGATTATGGTTTTATTTTTTTGCTTAGAGTATTGTTTTTGAGCAAAAAAAATATTTCTAAAAAACAACCAGTGAAATTGCACGCGGGCTGGCCATGCCGCGGCTCTCGCCTTCCTTTCTCGCCTTCCCCGCGCGACATTCGCTCGTCCTTGTCTCGCAAAACCGATCCCACTTCGTCTTAAGAGTTGTTTTGAAGGGTGTGAAAGGAAACAACCTTCTTTGTTCATGGTTGTATAATGACTGGATAGAGTAAACTAAAAGTGCTATGCCTGCACAATGACATAGATTAGATATACCTAACTTACTACTATGCATTACTACTCGTAATGCTAGCCTACGTTACAGTAGGTATCTATAGGATAGGTAAATAAATAAATAAATAATGCTGGACAATTCACACAGCATTATCTAGCCCCAAGCTAAGCAGAGCTTGTGTTATGGGTGCTAGATAACTGATATACTTAATACAATACACTACATAGATAGATATTTTTTATTATATATAGAAAACACCCAGACCAACGGAACAAATATCTGCAGATCCTATACAAATTTGTTCCGAGGCGGGAATCGAACCCGCAACCTCCTGCGTCGCAGGCGGACCTTCGCCCGCTGCGTCACGGAGGTCGTCGTAAATAAATTAATTGTAAGCCGGAACCACACTATATTTAACTAGTATCTATGCATAGAAGGGATGTTCGTAACTCCTCCTCTGTGCTTCCAGGTGAACCCAACGTGTCGGTGCCGCCGCCGCCCGTCGAGCGACGCACGCCGCGGCACTACCACACGCCGTAAGTATCCGCTTCAATTCGCGCCAAGCAGGCTAAAGATGCGCGACTTTGAATGATTTCATTCGAATTATTCGACTTCACAAATCATTCGAACCATTCGAATGACTAGGGCAAATTAGTAACTAATTTGGTTAGTAATGGCAACTGCTCGAGTCGCGCAGTCGAACTCAATTCGTTATTCGACGCCTCTCGCCATTACTAACCAAATTAGTAACTAATTTGGTTAGTAATGGCAACTGCTCGAGTCGCGCAGTCGAACTCAATTCGTTATTCGACGCCTCTCGCCATTACTAACCAAATTAGTAACTAATTTGGTTAGTAATGGCAACTGCTCGAGTCGCGCAGTCGAACTCAATTCGTTATTCGACGCCTCTCGCCATTACTAACCAAATTAGTAACTAATTTGGTTAGTAATGGCAACTGCTCGAGTCGCGCAGTCGAACTCAATTCGTTATTCGACGCCTCTCGCCATTACTAACCAAATTAGTAACTAATTTGGTTAGTAATGGCAACTGCTCGAGTCGCGCAGTCGAACTCAATTCGTTATTCGACGCCTCTCGCCATTACTAACCAAATTAGTAACTAATTTGGTTAGTAATGGCAACTGCTCGAGTCGCGCAGTCGAACTCAATTCGTTATTCGACGCCTCTCGCCATTACTAACCAAATTAGTAACTAATTTGGTTAGTAATGGGGACTGCCCGAGTCGGGCAGTCGAACTCAATTCGTTATTAGACGCTTCGATCAATTCGTACAGGCATTAGTAATTACTAATTAGTAGTTGTCATTCGACTTTGAAGATAAGTATATTACTAATATTCAAGTCGAATGAGTAAATTAGTAATTGTAGATCATTCGACTAGCCAGATCATTCGCAGTCGCGCATCTTTAAAGCAGGCGCGCAACTGTGTTTCGTTCGGAAATTAGTAATGTCAGTTGTTGGTCTGGTCTGAAGTTGGTCGGCACTGGTTGTCAGATTATTATTCTACTAGTTTATGCCCGCGGCTTCACGCGTTGTTTCTATGAAAACGTTTAAAGGTGATTTCTATGCCATGGGAACTCATTTATGGGATAAAAAGTAGCCTATGTTTGATTGCAGGATTAGAATTACCTGGATGTAAAATTACAGCCCGATCCGTTCAGTAGTTTTGGCTTGAAGAGGTTACAAACATCCATCCATCTATACATCCAAACTTTCGCATTTATAATATTAGTGTGATTTGTTTTGTTTGAGTGGGCCCGTGTTTAACGAACCCTAAAAAACTCACTAGACTTATGATACTTTTAAAATAGGTATTATTATTTATTTCTGTTTATATAGATTGTCATATTTCGTTTTTTTTGTGTTTGGTCTGTGAGCCGTGTAGACACGCACGCACTAAAGGTCCTGCAAGAAAACCAGCGTTGCTGAAATTTATGTTGAGCAACATGAAGCTGCTAATTCTTTGAACTATGTCGATAACTTTGGTTCTCTGTCGGATGTATTCGTTACGAATTTTATCCTTCAGAGAGACTCCGAGCATAGCTCTTTCCATAGCTCGCTGAGCGACTTTGAACTGAATTAGCAAGCTGAAGTGGCAGTGGGCCGGCCATATCTCACGAAGAACCGACAACCGCTGGGGTAAACGTGTTCTTGAGTGGAGACCACGACTCGCAAACGTAGTGTAGGACGCCCTCCGGCCAGGTGGGATGACGATCTGTGAAAGACTGCAGGCAGATGCTGGATGCGGCAAGCTGAAGACAGGGCGCTATAGCGCTCATTAGGGGAGGCCTATTACCAGCAGTGGACTCATATAGGCTGATGATGATGATGAACATGAAGCTGAGGCAGGACCTTTTTGGTTTACATCGAATTAATAATTTTTATATTTTAAGGATTTTTTTAGTTATCATTATTATGTTTGTGTGAGCCAATAAATTTATTTTCTTTCATTCACACCACAACAGCAGAGCGATCACGGAGTGAATGAATGAATGAAAACTTTATTTACAATTGATTTACGATTTGAGGTTTAGCTTTCCAATATTTCGGCGCAATTACATGCTTATCTTTGCACAAGAAACAAATCTACATTGTATGTGTCATTGTATGACGACCTCAGTGGTGCAGCGGGCGAGAGTCCGCCTGCGACGCAAGAGGTTGCGGGTTCGATTCCCGCCTAGGAACAAATTTGTGTACGATGTGCAGAAATTTATTCCGTTGGCCTGGGTGTTTTCTATACACCACTACAGTTTAATTACCAGAAAAAAAAAACTGGGATATCTGTAGCAGTTACTGAACCCATATTTGAAATAAAAAATATAAAAAATTAAATCAAAGATTTGTCCCACATATCGCTAAAAATACAGACAACATAAACCGGCATACTAACTATTAAACACTTACTATTCTGTGGTAGGCGTAGCGTAATTTCGCGGTTACAACTATTCATTCATTAAATTTTAGCAAACTCGCGTCGAAGCTCAACCTGCTGGCCACCGGACCCTACCCCTCACCCCCGCTTCCCCACCCGCACCGCACGCGCCGCGCGCCGCGCACCCGCCTCAGTGGTACGGGCGCACTTGTTGCGTAATTATCTTATCGCTTATCGTTTCGCATATCATTACAATGGCTTATCAATTTACGTCGCGAGAGTACACATTAATGGTTCGCGCGTATTTTTTAAGTGGTGAAAATGTGAGTGCCGAGTGAATATCTACACATAGGTACTTAACTATCGCCGTAAACAGAGTAGGTAGGTAGTCGGTGGCGCGGGTGGCGCGCGCGGCGCCGCTCGCGCTCGGGCGGCCGACGAAGGAAAGCGGTTGCGCTCGCCATAAGAGTGAAAGAGTACAAGATATTAGCCTCTTTCCTATCTACGCGTCCGCGATAGTTTAATGAAATTTAGTAGTGTGGGTGCAGAAACGAATGATCAGCTGTCTATACAATGTACTATGTCCAGAATTTCGAAAAAACTTTAACATGATGTAACTTTCTTATTAAAAGTAAAACATAAAAACTAACTTCACATTTACAATGGTAGTCCTCATTTACAGCAGCTAATTTTTTTTTTCTGGTAATTAAACTGTAGTGGTGTATATCATAAAAAATATCTATCTATGTATATAAAGTATTAAATATATCAGTTACCTAGTACCCATAACACAAGCTTTGAGTAGCTTACTTTGGGGCTAGATGGTGCTGTATGGATTGTCCAGCATTATTTATTAATTTATGTCTGTTTATCTTATTCCAGGCGACGTGTCCGCTACGTAAACAACAACGTGTGGACACACGACACCCGGTTGCTGGAACAACACACCCCTCTTTTACTAGACATCAACCCGGTATGTATCCATACTAACGACAGAATGAATGAATGAATGAATGAATGAATGAACACTTTATTGCACAAAATTAATAAAATAACTTATTTCTAAATAAAGTAAAAACGTTCAACGACAGATTAGACAAAGATAAAATTAACAAATATCTTGACTTGGCTGACGAGGTTGTCAGCATGTGGGATGTTGATTCAGCGACTATCGTCCCGATAGTCGTTTCGGTTAACGGCGTAATAGCGAAGAGTCTCGATCAACATCTTAAGCCACTACCCGGACCCAAATCAGCGCCCCCCACATATTTTATCCTATTATTCTGTTAAACGAAGGAATTTTCAAAAATCGATTGGCCAGTTTGTGATACCTATCATAAGCTTATTTTTAATGCCTCTGTAAAAGTTTTAGTTGGTTTAGTTTAAGGGCGGTGATGGCCATGTCCGAAACCATGCGAGTGGGAGAAAAGTTGTGAAATGAGACATGCCCTCGATTTATAAGACAACAATAACTGCATATTTAGTTATTTTAAACCTTTTACTTTTGACGGAAATTGACACGAATGATTTTATAAAAAATACACCCTGTATTATTTAACCAATGAGTTTTGTTGCTGATAAGGATCAATCTTTGCAAAGAAATGTATTACTAAAAATAAAAGGTAAAACAAATTTTAACAAATTACTTTAGGTACTTTTCTCGATTTCCTTCAAAAGTAAAAGAATAAAAGAAAACTTCACATCACACTAATATTATAAATAGAAAGTTTGGATGATTAGATGTATGGATGGATGGATGTTTGTTACCTCTTCACGCCAGAACTACTGAACGGATGGGGCTGAAACTTTGTATAGATGTAGCTCTAAGCCTGGAATCAAACATAGGCTTATCCCATATGATAATCAGGGTAGATAACACCATTTATAGTGTAATGATTTCCGGTGTTTGTTTTGAATAAAATCGTAAATATAAATGACCTGGTCATTTTGACCTAATAAGATAAAATAATACCTAAAAACCATTAAGAGTAATTTAAGTCTAATTTAAATATACTTGGTTATTAGTATTCGCTTTGTAAACAGTTGACGACTTGTCTTGTTTTCGTCTATTTTGACTTTGACGCGTTGTCTTTGAATTGATCATCGCAATCTTGTCTGTGGTTCGTCGACGTCATATTGAGCGGAAGCGGTTTTGGAGGGAAAAAGACGAGAGGTCGGGCATTCGGTCTCCAGACTTGGTAGCGAAAATAGCTCTTTAAATACTGAGTGATTAAATAATTATTTAAATAAACTATAAAAGTTTGTAGATCTTTCTTTGATTTCATAAAAATAATATCTGTTTTTTTTTCTTTGTACCTTATGGTGTTTCCTATAACCTGTGTGTTATTGTTAAAATAATACTTATATATACAATGTAACGACATCAAGTGTACCTACGATGGAATAAATATATACAAAAAATACATAAATCAGTTCCTACGGGATATAAATACCGGTTAGAAACTTCGCTATTTAATGAATACCTAAAATAGTAGGTAAGTACCAACCTACATTTTGGATGGGAAAATACAAAGTCTTTGTTCTGAGGTTTCCGAAACAATTACTTGAGTGAATTTTTGTCCTAAGACAATAAATAACAAATAAATAATGCTGGACAATCAACAGAACCATCTAGCCCCAAAGTAAGCTACTCAAAGCTTGTGTTATGGGTACTAGATGACTGATATATTTAATACATTACATACATAGATAGATATTTTTTTTTATGATTCATAGAATACCCAGACCAACGGAACAAATTTCTGCAGATCGTACACAAATTTGTTCCGAGGTGGGAATCGAACCCGCAACCTCTTGCGTCGCAGGCGGACTCTAGCCCGCTGCACCACTGAGGTCGTCGAAAACTCTGTGTTTTGTGTTTTCGTCTTCTTTCTTTCTAACAACCATCTGTACAGTCTTCTACACATACTTTCAACTTGCATCCTCAACTCACAGAAGATCCACTTAATTATATCTTATTTTTCTTACAATCATCGATTTTAACAATACACTTTTATACCTTTGGCATTTTTCACCTGAGTTCCTGTCACTTTCTTTTCTTAATCGGCACTTTTCCTTTAGTCACTTACCGGTACAGTACCGGTATAGGTAACATCTTGTGACAACTGCACCCATTGCACGTTTCACCTGCTTCCTATTAGTAACCGCTAAAATACCGGTATCCTTAAACACGATACGAACGCAACGTCCGCAACCATTGCACGTTTCAGCTTCTCCCATTTAACGGCACAAAACCCTTACCTATCGTAAACTACAATAAAACCATTGCACGTTTCCTTTCTACCATACCGGTATCGTATTGTGTTGCGATCCATTGCACACTTCACCTCTTCCCATTTACCGGTATAATACCGGTATAATATGGGTATTCAGCCCTGTTGTGACGGTTCACGCGGGTTATTCCAGATGTCGCTCCGCAGCGCGCGTCTCGGCGTCAACACGCTCGGCGCCGGGGTCGCGTGGCCGCATCGCGACCATGCGCCGCGTACGCAGGTACCCCACACACTAATACATTCACAACGTCCCAATATTACACGTCTGGATATTGAAATGATTCATAATCAAAATAATTTATTAGGAAACAGTTACATGCATCTGATAGGTGATTTTTTGACAGATTTTCATAGAACGTAGACAAAAAATCGTCACTCACGTCCTTCTCAAACCTGATAAGCGTTTGAGTATTCGGGGGATTGTCTTATATATGTCTTGTAATATCTGTTGTAGGTGCAATAAAAAAAAAAACTTCAGATTATCGTTTTGATGGGTTTTTCAATTTGAGAAAAGTTTAAGAATGATTAGTAATCAAAGGACAGACCTACTTTTCTAATACCTACTTACAAAATACTGGTTGAAAAGTTCCAAAAGCTGAAATTATTTATAAGTTACTAAAACAAATAACGGGCTTACACTACACCCACGAAAACGGTGGCCTCGAACCGTTTTGTATACTTTCATGTTAATCGCAAAGGCTCGGGGCCACACTTCAGACTACTATAGTATCCATATTAAAAACTGTTATTATTTTTAGTTAGTTAAATTTTAAGTTCATACTTAAAACCAGAAGACGAGCGTATGCAAACATGCGATCTGGGCATAGCATAATGAATTAATGACTAAGTTTATTTAGCCTGTAAGATTTGATGATTTATGATAAATGTTAGCTGTAAGTTAAATTTAGATGAAGTACAGTGAAGGACAAGATTTTGATCAAAGCTGAATATAATACTGGTCACAAAAATCGACCTACCATAATTTTTGCTTTCAAATCTAAGATTTCAATTTCCGATTTATAGTGTGGGTCGCTTCCTTGATGACTGATGTAATTCCTTGAATGAAAGACAGTTAAATAAAATTTCGTCTCGCACTGTACAGAATCTAGTGATGACGTCACTAGATCTGGACTTTGAAACTAAGCGTCGAAAGTGATTGTGACAACGCTTTGTCGTCGGGTGACAGCAATTGATTAAACTCTACGAAAGTACCCTAGCTATTTGGAAATATATTAGTGGCAAGAACCTTGTAGCCATAAATTACGAGTTTTCGAAAGAGGTTTATCTCTTTTTACTGTTGCGTCTACGGGGCTAACTTCCCTCGACATTGCCTTGCCACGATCACTAGACGATTTAGTCCAGACTCCAGAGTTGAACTGAGGGCGGGGTTCAGGTGGCGGCCGCCGCGCCGGAGCTGTGGGGCGCCGTGCTGCCGCCGCTCTACCAGGTACCGCGCTTGACGAGCTAGGGACGTGCTGGGGGGCCACTGAACAAACCAACATTACACAAGACACTACACAAACAAATTAAAAAGAAACGATTTACTTTGAACCATCATAACATTTGAACAATTGCACCGTTTTCTTCATAGTTAAGAACACCATTCACATTTCTTTGAATTTTTATTTCTTTAAATTGAAATATTTTTAATTTATCTGGACGTTACGATCCCACAGGCAGTCACACAGATACCTTACTCAAATTTGTAATTACTCTTTATGTTGGGTGTAAAAACTAAAGTCTGTTACCATATTATTATTGAACAACTGTCTTCAAAACACAACGCATTACTTGATACCATACGTAACAGCCTTGAACACAAACATTGACACCCTAATCTAAAGTGCATCGCCAAAAGATGTAGTGCAAATAATTTGCAACAGTATGTTATGCAGAATGAATCTTTAGACCTACTAGAGACATCTTCTCACAAACATCGCAGAGATAACACATATGACTCAGAACCCAACTAACAGCGTTCAGTGAGCTCCCCGCAGCACTTGGAGGAACGGGCCGCTTTGTCATGTTTTGATGTGAATAGTTTTGTCGTCTGGCTTTGGGTCTACAGTCCGTCACTAATCGCTTAACACGAGAACCATCTAGATCCATTTTTATAAACTAGAAACGTAACCCCTAAGCTTGTTCACGTTATGTTCAGTCTCTAACTTCACCTAGTCTGTTTCCTCTGAGAGATTCTCTGTGATCCTTGGTTTTACTCCTTGTAATGCACGCGGGGTTTTTGATACCGGTGTCTCTGTTCAATCGTTATTCAGTACCTTTTCACAAAACTGTAGATAACGATATTCAAAAACGATTTTCAGCACCGCCTTGTACAGGTTTGTGAACACAAACGGTATTAGAAATAGAGAAAAAACCGTTATTCAGAATAAGAATTCGGTAAAAACCGGTATTACATAACGGTACCAAGCCCCGATTGCACGTTATTTAAAGGTTACCTCGGTCTTTTCGTGCATGACCACGCCCGCACCGGTACGTCGTCTAAGACATCTCTGCATCGTTGGCTTCAGAGTGTTAGATTTTAGCCTCTTGGCGCACTTCTTAGTCGGAAATTATGCTATTTTATACAACCGTTATTTATGTGATTTCTTTGGCTGGACATGTTTGCTTGATCTGATAACCAACTGCTGGTACCTAGATTGTCAAGCTGCGTATTTCCAACTGTTTACTGATATACATTATGTTACACTTAACATTTGTGTACATTGAAATGTAGTTTCGGGTTTGCATGATCACGTTGAGCTTAGCTAATTCTTTGTTTCTATCCTAGATTGCTCAAGTAGCCTGCACACTTAAATTCTATCGGTTTGTTTATCTATAGCTGCTACTTTTTGAGACAATTTCCACGTAAATCGGTTTTCAATTTTAACTTTCTCGTTTTGGTTACTTAAGTATTTAATAAAAATTTGTACACTTAACAGTGCTTTATTTCCTTAGCAACATGAATTATATCAGTAAATGGTGTGGCAAAGTTATTCCGGCCCGTGTCTTGTGGTCTAGGCTTTAGGTTCCGGTTGCTTGCGTCTCTGGAAGGTCCATCGCTGTTTTAAGCTCTGTGATTCTGATGGTTTTTTATGATCCTCTATGTGTTTTAATGTGGAATCAGTGCGATAACTTTTAAGTAGAAAACGCTAACCGCTTTTGTTTATACCTGCTCTTAAAAAATTCAACTTTTACCGTATTTTTAGTTCATTTCAATAATTCAATAGTTTTATTTAATCGGTTGTAAGGTCCTAAAAACTAATTTATATTTGGCACCTCTACTGCGATCCTCAATCCGTCTGCATACCTTGATGATTATGACAAAACTTCCCTGTTCCTGTTCCCTTGTTTGGGGGAGTCATTTTGAGCAGTGGATGTACGAGTATGTGTGCTGAAGAGGTAAATAAACTTAGTTTGCTTTGATTCAAGCCCATATTAACGGAAAAAACAATTTTATCGTTAAAATGGTCAGTAAACACACCGCACTATCTACTACTATCGCACTGGTTCCACACCGATTCCAGTTTTGGCGTGCTATTGACCTGGTAGAACTTAGCTACGACACCCGCAGGAGTTTCACCCAAGCTTTGAGAATTCTGACTTCATTGTTAATGTTATGATACTGTGAGAGAATAAATGTAAACTGCGATTTTTCTTGTTCAGTTACAAGGTAGTGTACATGCCAGTTTGTGAACTAAAATATCTTCAATCTTGGTTCTCTTTTTTCTTACTCTATTATTATTGCTTGTAATTAAATTAGTGATTTTGCTATATTTCTTTCGAACCCTGCTAAGACTTCATATGTGAAGGTTTAATAATAGTTATTGTTTTCCAAAATTTGTGTCTGCAATTTCATGTAAATCGCTAAAGTAGTTTAGATAACCTAGCTTGATTTTATTTTTGATGTAACTTTTACAGAATGCTCCTTAGATTCTAGATGGAGTTTCATCTTTAATAATAAACAAAGAAAATTATAATTAAATAATAAAAACAAATACTAACTAAAATAAAAACAAATACTAAACTAGTATTTACGATTGAAACATTTGAGCTAACTGCAGACTGTTGCAAACAATTTACAGGTAGCTCAACTGATCCATATCAATACAAGTCGGAAGCATCCCCTAGACGTGGGCTGCATTGCCCCGCTGTATGACAATGCTGATGTGCTACGCCAGATACTCACCAGCTTTCGGGTGTTCAAGTCGCTTAGATCATTTAAAAAAAAAAAGTACCTTGGACATCGGGAACGCAATTTCAGCCAGCTTGACAAATAACTTTATTTGAAATAACGGTTATCGGTTTTTACAAAGCTTTTGTGATCTAGCTATAGTCTCGGAAATATTTTTGCCCTTTTCAGTTTTGGTTTACATTTGTTCTCTCTGTAACACATCCATTCTATGTTAATGAGCACACAATATGCATGCCCAGATATAAAAACAATGTGATTAATTTATTGTAATTATGAATTTGGAGGAGGTGTTAATGTTTTGTGATTATAAGTGTGCTTGGCTGAGCCGTTCCGACCCTTATCTCTTCGGTCGGGACGGCGATGCATCTCGTGTAAGCGTAGTTATCTATTTTAGTACTCTACGCTCGTTTCTTTAAGATAATGTTTATATTATTATGTACCGGATGGTGTTTGAAAAATACCTTAAAACGCAAAAATACATTTTGTTAATGTAATTAAAAATACCGGTATTTTTTGACGACCAATGCCAAACCGTAACGAAAACCGGTATAATGCATAATTATGGTTTGTTGCGATAATACCGAATATTTTGACAGTTTATTTTCGGTGATACTTGATGAAAGCGTTATTTTCGAGCGCCATCCGACCTTTACTAGCTGTATTGGGACAGGTGACTAACTGCGGTCTCACTGAAGCCACACGCTTCACGCCACACGTTACATTTACGACTAACACTCAGTGAGACCGCTACATACCTCACATCCGCCGCAACAAGCACAGTAGCGACCTCAGCTTGGCGATTACAAAACGATTCTCGCATCTTACCCCTTTGTAATAGAGCTTGGTTTGTGTTGGGATGCGTCCCCTTGGATTTTAACTAGAGAGGTGGCGGTAGGCTGCATAGTGCATCACTCTGAGATGTAATAGTGTGCACAGTGCTTGACTTTAGGTTTGATGTGCACGTGAAGGGTGACGTGATCGCCAGCCAATGATAGCCAATTGAAACGGTTGATTGGTCGGTTATCACGTGATTTTGACACTCGAAGCGTGCGTTTTAAATACCGTTGATTTGTCGATGTTTTATTCATTCTTACACTTGGACCGACTCTGTTTTAGTAATTATTTTTTGACAACTTACACAACAAAATTTGTGATTAAGCGTTGACGCCATTGCATTTTAAAACATTTTGCACCTAACTATGGCGTCGGCGCCAGTGTAGCATGCATTCGAGTTTCATACTGTCTGCTCTGTACATACCCAAGTGAGTCCTAGTCCAATATCAAATTTCCAGACTACATGCGTACTAGCGAGAGGCCACTAGCGGCCGGTAGCGACCCCCAAATGTCTTAGCCAACTAACTTCCCCTCTCACTGGGCATTCGAGTTCGTGTTGCGCATGATTTTTCACATTTTGGTACCCTGTGAATGTGTTACGTGTTCTACGAATTTCTGGCGAGGCTTTACACCCGTGTGGGCCGATGTTAACGCTCGCTCTCGGCCAATACCGACGCGGTATCGCGGGTTCAATGACCGCGGGCGCTCGGTGTCGCGCTCTCACGGGTGGATATCCCGCCGCCACACTTTCAACCGCCGCTAGCAACTGAGGCTTTTGTTAATACGTAGTAAGTTTTATTATGAGAACAATATGGCTGGATGCTTTGATAGAACTTGGCTGAAGCTCAGTTTACTGTGAGAAATAACAATGTTGGATTGTAATATGTGGAGTGTCCTAGGGTGCGGTTATTAACACAAGCTATTAATTTTTTTATAGTTTTAGCAAGTTTTCCCTCGTTTTATGATCACGCTACATACATACATGAATTTGTATATACGTATTTTATTATATATTGATGTTTAGATGCTTGTACCCGTACACAAACGTTATAGATTATTTATTTACTGTTTTATAATTTTTACATTTTATTCCAATACACTTTTACACAATATTTTAAAACGAAGTATTCAAAACAAACCTAATAATTTAATCTTTCTTATTCATAATAGATATTCGTTTTCTATTTATAGCATAAAGGTTACTTTCGTGTTTCCCTTCCTAAATAACGCTTCAATTGAAATTTAAAGGGAAAATTAACATTTTAAGCTCCAGCACTATGTTTTATTTCGTTAATATATCCTATTTATTTTGGTATTTGGTTGTCAAGACCGAGTATAAACTACTAAAAAGATGTTCTTTTGAATTTTATTTTATTCCTGTGATATTCTTGCATGTAAGTTGTATCCACTGTACGCTTTCCAATATTTGTAAAGATAATGCAAGTAAAGTAATTTATGCTCGGACCTTCGTTTAATAATTCCTTAAACAATAACATTGAATAAACACAGTATATTTGAAAAAAATACCGGTACCAGTCTAGTTCAGTTTTAAAAATACCGGTATTGAACCAATAACCGAACGCACGTCTATTAAAGTATTTAGAACGGTCGTAAAACAGGCCCTAGATGTAAAATTTGATTTTGTAACTTCAGTAATTCTCAAATACCGTTTTTATCGAATCTCTAAAGTGTTTATTCCTTGTTTCATTCCTCCTTAAAACTTTGCTCTTCCGTGAAAGAACCTTCCAAAGAGGTTATGGTTTTATGTTACGCTTTGGTCGGTTTTTTTACTACCGCTGTAGACTATAATCTAGTAAAAATACGTTAGACCCACGTACGTGAATATTTTTATTAAAATAAAATACCGGTATTTTCGAAAGCGGTACCTCACTCCACGAACCTTTTATATTCTTCGTTCAAATCAAATCAAATCAAAAAGTTCGAAAGTGAGAATGATCGCGGTCGTCATTTATTAATTTCTCGGGTTATTTGCTTACACGCTTCTGTTTTCACAAGCAGGCTGATAAATAAACCTTAAGGGTCCGGCGACGGATGAATTTCCCATACAAACGTAATACCAAAATTATTTTTAATTTGAGCATATTTTCAATATGGTCTGTTATTATTTGTATTAAAATAGTATTTATCTAGGTTCCTGCCACATTTTTTTTTTCAAAATACCTTTCTGAAATGAAATTAACCCGAATCGCATTTTTACATCAAAGAATGAATGTTGTCTTAGTATTTGTGTATATAAGTATTTTGAAAAAAACTTATGGCAGGAACCTATATAAATACTATTCTAACACAAATAATAGCAAACCATGGTGAAAACATTCTCAAATTACAAATCATTTTGGTACTACGTTTGTATGGGAAATTCATCCGTCACCGGACTCTTCTAAAATTACAATAACTATGCAATCGAAAACCTATCTACGTTAAGCGCAAACTAGTCTATCGTCCATGGGTCTAGCGTATCTCTTCACATCCCTCCGTTGTTGAACGCAACCTCGTACGTACAGATGGGCGGCGTATACGCAGGCCTACAGTACGCGGGAGGCTTCGCCCCGCGCGGCCCGTTCGCCTCGCCGCCGCATTCACATGCGCACCACCACCACTTCATACCGCATACACAGGTGGGTACATGTTTATGAACTACCGATTTGAGCAGCGCTAGTCAACAGGCTTGAGACGTTTACGTGACGTCTCGTTAATAAGCATAACCCATTGTTAAGGAGACACTAAAGTGTCAGGACAATGATTTGATATTAAGGGTCCGGCGACGGATGAATTTCCCATACAAACGTAATACCAAAATGATTTGTAATTTGAGCATATTTTCAACATGGTCTGCTATTATTTGTATTAAAATAGTATTTATCTAGGTTCCTGCCACAATTTTTTTTCAAAATACCTTTCTGAAATGAAATTAAAGCGAATCGCAATTTTACATTAAAGAATGAATGTATTCTTAGTTTTTGTGTTGATAAGTATTTTGAAGAAAGCTTGTGGCAGGAACCTAAATAAATACTATTCTAATACAAATAATATCAAACCATGGTGAAAATATTCTCAAACAACAAATCATTTTGGTACTATGTTTGTATGGGAAATTCATCCGTCGCCGGACCCTTAACAACTAAATATTTATTTTATTTTTAACGTTTGGACAAAAATAACAGTAACAGAATAAAACAATTACAACTAATATATACACTTATATCTATTTCTTAAAAATCTAAGCCGTCACCAGAAGGCAGAGTGCCCAGAATGCTGGCAGCATTGCATGCCAGCATTCCGATCACTCTATGAGACTCCTTAAGAAGTTTGGTAAGATCTTTATAAATTGCGTATTAACAATTAAAGACCTAGTGGGCTTTACGAATAATGATTCTTTTTGTGGAAGGGATCCTAAGAAAAGGGCCACCACGTCTATTGTTGTTGCTAAGCAGAAGGGTATGGTTATAAGTTAAATCACCGCTTTTCTTCAACCGCGTCACACTCCTTATCGCATCGGAGGTTACAAAAAGATAATGATTCGGTAAAAAATATGATCCTAAATTCTACCTTATTGCAGCACTGCCTTATTGCAGAACGAGGGTCCAATGTGTAGGTGTGTTCTGTATGGCACCAATAATCTATATATATAAAAAAAAGTCGTGTTAGTTACACCATTTATAACTCAAGAACGGCTGAACCGATTTGGCTGAAAATTGGTGGGGAGGCAGCTTAGAACCAGGAGACGGACATAGGCTATGTTTTATCCCGGAATTACCACGGGAACGGGAACTACGCAAGCGAAGCCGCGGGCAGCAGCTAGTTTTTAATAAAATCCCAACTTCTATACGAGCCATCAATAAATTAAATATATTTAAAAGTACTTTGATGAAGTTATTAACTGAAAAATCATATTATACTATGAATGAATTTCTAGATGACAAACTACAGTAATTTATTGTTTATTGTAAAACCTTGTTAAATTTGCACGCACTTTGAGGCAGAATGTAGTGAGCTAACTAATACCTAATCTAATGCCGGCTTTTGACTATGGGATATAATATAAATTACATCTTGTGCTATATATTATATCCCGCGATTGCTATTCACACTGTAAGATATATATTTTGGAACACACATGATCAGTTTACACGTCTGCACACGAACGCCAACATTCAAACGGAGGGCGAAGCGGGGCAGGCGCGGTGTCCGGGGACGTGAGGTAAAATATACACCTTCAAATGACCTTCAAATATCGCTCACTCGGTCGAAAAAATATTTATAGTTTGGGATGTAATATATATTATAGCACAGTGTAAACGGTCCCATACAAAATGTATGGTGAGCGATAAAATATTATATCTCAAGATGTAATATATATTATATTATATCCCATAGTGAAAAGCCGGCTTTAGACCTACACTGTACCTACATTTCAGCAAATAAAGTATTGAATTGAATTGAATTGAACTGCTTAAGGACCCCAACAAGGATGAAGGTAGGACAAGGACAATGATCCTACAGCGTGTTTATTTTATACCTTAATGTTTGTGTTACAGCGCGTGGACTCAGCGAGGGTGGACGTGATAGGCAGCGAAGGCACTATCTCGCCTCTGCAGCCGGATTTGCACCACGCACCGCTGTTGCTGGCAACTGAGGTAGACATCTACACAAAACCCACTTTTAACGGGATATTTACTTTCATAGAAACAAAATTATCTTAATAAATAAATACAACTCTTAAAAGTTTTATCCACTACACACATATTTTCACTAGCTCGCTCTGTGTTTACCGGTTTATACCGGTAGTAGGTGGTGAAAACCTGTTAAACAAATTATTCTCTGAAAAAGGTTGTAATTTTCTGATAAAATGAAGTACAATCACTAAGTTAACACTGTCATACAAATAAATAAATAATGCTGGACAATTCACACAGCATTATCTAGCCCCAAGCTAAGCAGAGCTTGTGTTATGGGTGCTAGATAACTGATATACATAATACAATACACTACATAGATAGATATTTTTTATTATATATAGAAAACACCCAGATTAACGGAACAAATTTCTGCAGATCATACACAAATTTGTTCCGAGGCAGGAATCGAACCCGCAACCTCCTGCGTCGCAGGCGGACCTTCGCCCGCTGCGCCACTGAGGTCGTCAAATACTAAGTTGGCATTGTCTTAGAACGCTCAATACTGGCCTTGGTTGACTAATTTGAACGAGAGATCCCTTTGTTTGACGGGTATATTCAAGTTCTGAGTGGGACTTTGAAATAGTTCTGTTTTGGCAGCCTTCTCCCTCTATTCTCTAATTGTTACTGAATGTTGTGTAGATAAATGATGGTGGCTTATAACTTAGTGTTATTCATAAATATATTGTATTGTATTGTATTGTTGAAACATACATTCCAGGCGCGAGGAGCCGCTATCGAGCTCATGGCGCCGCACCACGCGCGGCACGCCGTCACACATACACACCACCACCATATACATGTGAGTTACATTTCCACAGCTACTAATATTTACAGAGCATACGAACATTTATCCCGTGGCGGGATTCGAACCCGTTCACCGTCACAGGCGGGACTTAGCACGCTGCGGCACAGAGGTCGTAAAAAATTGCCTTTGTGGTTGGTCAGAAGATGTATTTGTAAGTGAATTAATACGATTTTCGCCGCTCATCGGCTGCATTTTGATTACAAAAGAAAATTAACTTATGACGGCCAAAATAGTGATGCACTCACGAATAATAATTATATAAAACTTTTAAATCCATCATGGTTATTAACACTAAAGTCATAAATAACGGGATATTTACCATGATTTGAATTTTGAGTTTTCCAATCGAAAAGCCGTCAGTTATTCCGTGATCATGGCGCATGAAACTGTGCCGAAATATTGGAAAACTCAAAATTCAAATCATTGTAAATATCCCGTTATTTATGACTTTAATAATTATATAGTTTGAATAAATGAATTAAATATTTATGTGTTGTTGAATGTCCAGCGCCGCAGTAACGGCGGTAACGGAGTCACCGTGGGCGGCGTGGGCGTGGGCGTGGGTGGCGGCGTGGGCGCAGGCGTGGGCGCCGCCGGCCGCGCGCCGCGCCCCTACGTGCGCCACGCGCCGCGCTGGCACCACCCCATACATCACACGCATATACATACAACGGTGAGTTCAGATACGAATATAGGTCCTTCATAGAATCTCTAGAGAATAATAACTGGGTTTGGTATACCATATTTCCTCCGTGGCACAGCGGGCGAAGGTCCGCCTGCGACGCAGGAGGTTGCGGGTTCGATTACCGCCTCGGAACAAATTTGTGTACGATCTGCAGAAATTTGTTCCGTTGGTCTGGGTGTTTTCTATGTACCTATAATAAAAAAAAATATCTATCTATGTAGTGTATTGTATTAAGTATATCAGTTATCTAGTACCCATAACACAAGCTCTGCTTAGCTTGGGGCTAGATAATGCTGTGTGAATTGTCCAGCATTATTATTATTATTATTATTACATTTTATTGTCTACAGACACTGTAAAACCTGGAAATACAAATGGCTTTTACTATGTGACGCTAAAACATCGTAATGGTATTCAATCTATACTGTAATAGCATATAAAGATAAGAAAACTTACTTGTCTACTGGTCATGATGTGTGGTGGATCAGTTGAGCTACATGTAGATTGTTTGCAACCGTCTACAGTTAGCTCAATGGTTTCAATTATAAACACTAGTTCTAATTTACTTATATTATTTGATTGTAATTTTCTTTGTGAATTACTTATCTACTTCGTAGTTTCCAAATTAATAAAAAATACCTTGATAACGGTACTCTTTGAGGAAATCAGTTTTCACTTTTCACCACATAACGTCACCTACAAATTTGTTATCATCAACATTGACAATAAATTTTGGTTGATTTTGTTTGCTTTTGTAATGAACTTGGTTGAGATTAATAAATTATTCCTCTTTAATTTTGGACAAACTCAACCTCATTAAATTTTCAAAATGAGCAATTGAAAACTGACATTGGCAAAATTGTGTCAAAACAAGATGCAGAGCCAAATATAAAAGAAGAAGAAGAAGAAGACAATTGACATATTTCTTACTGACTGTATTAACTGTATTATTGCTGAGATCTGTATTATGTTATCGTGACAGAACGGCGGCATGGTGGCTCACCACACGACGCCGCACTTGCCGCCGCACGTGCAAGCGCAGCTGACGGTCGCCGCGCACGCTGCGCCTCCGCTCTCACTGCCGCCGCCTCCGCCCACCTACCAGGTAAATTACCGTATCAGTCAGTATCTCATCAGAACCAGCCTCATACCGGTTAATGAACTAAAATAAAAAACTCTTTATTTCCATAAATACAATAAATGTACACTTAGAAAAGGTCAAATCGTAAAACTAAACACTGACACGGAAATAAAGTGATATTTTTGATTTCTGTCGCTTCGGTATGTAGACTAAAGTAAAGAAGCGACGAAGAAACCTTTAGCCTGTTAGTTGTTATTTTTCGAGCTGGAGCAAAACTCGTCCCAAGCTTTTTTATCCTCTAGATAATCTGATATTTTGTAGTAAGCCTTTTTACAAAGGATATGTTTGACAATTTGTTTGTTTGCAATGCATCGATTCGACATCGCTGTCGTATCCTTAACCGGTATAAAACCGGTATTTTGCAACGTTAGATATTGTATTGTATTGTATTTATTTATTTACCATTTATAACATAGGTCGTTATACAAGGCATGTCAGAAATTGTACAATTTGAAATAATAAAACATACTTAGTTCACTAAACAAAATTAAAAAGTCTTAAATAAAAGCAAATTTCAATTAATTCCAGATCATAAAATTCAATGTCATGTTTAGGTATTATTTAAAGAAAGGGATTGAAATAAATTAGTACTCATAAATTCACTGATGCTATAGAATGCATGGCTTTCAAAGAAATGCTTGATTAAGGTTTTAAAACGTTCAAAATTATCAATGTTCGTTACGTTAATTGGTAGTTTATTATATAATTGTATTTTGATATATTCTCCCTGCTTTTGTACCTTTGCAAGGCGTACCGCTGGTTTGACTAATTTTTCCTTTTTTTGATACATTTAAACTGTCGTCGTTGTTTTCCTCGCTAGATACTGTCATCCCAAAGTTAGTGCTTTCATAATCATCATCAGATTGCTAGATTGTGGCCTCCCTTAATAAATGCTGTAGCGCCCTGTCTTCACCCGCTTCCAGCATCTCCCAGCAGTCTTTCGCTGATCATCAGCCCACATGGTCTTAAGGCTTGGTAGGCCAGCCGAGGCAGCATTTTTGTGACTTTTAAAATCATCTTAGACTTAGAAAATAGTGTTTAAAATTCAGAAAAAAACGATATAATATTACTTGAGGATCTAGTCTAGTCAAAGTCGCATTCAGTTACAAGATCTAATGAACTTCACTCGACAGAAAATAATCCCAAAGTTACCCCTTTTTTCAATACTATGACTAGCGACCTACTGATATCACACTTTTTTTTGTACTCAACTAAAGACACTTATTATTTCTAAACAAATTCGCAGAGTTTGACTTGATAAAATGATTTTCTTAATCACCATGTTGAAATAACTTCAAAAAACATGAGCACGGCGGCGGCTTGGCAGGCGCGCATTTTCCATTATTTACTACTAGACTACTGAACTACTGGCCTTAAGCCGTTACGTTAACCCGCGGTCTCTTAATCGTGTTGATCATCAGAACTTTCTATATCCCGCAGGTATTCCTAAACCTCCTCGCGATGTTCCCCCTCTCTCCGTACGCGGAGGCGCGCGGCGGCGAAGAGGGCACCGAGTCTCCCGAGACAGAGAACTATGAGGCCTTGCTCTCGCTCGCGGAGAGACTGGGCGAGGCCAAGCCGCGCGGCCTGCAGCGCCAGGAGATAGACACGCTGCCCAGCTACAAGTTCTGTCAGCAGACGCACCAGGGTGACTATTTTGTATTTATTTATTCCATAGTAGGTACACTTGATGTCGTTACATTCTATATTTAGTACTATTTTAAGAATACAATACGTTATAGGAAAAACCATAAGGTACAAAGGTAAAAAAAATCAGACGGACATGACTGAAAAATCAATTAAATAAATAAATAAATTAAAGGTTATGTCAAAGTATGCTGCTGTATAAAGGCATTGTAAACACTAGTACCTATAGTAGCCTCGGTTAAATAGTAGTATTGAGCGTCCGCTCGATGTCCCGGTGGAGCGACAAAGATGAGAAAGAGATAGAGGAAGGCGATATCGGGTTACCTGGTGATCTCTAAGGTGTGGGTAAGGGTGGCGTGGACAACAGAGATCGCCAGTTCTTGGCGCAGTGTTTGAATCTACGACTTAGTGCAGTTACAACTCGCAAAGACCATACATGTGAATGAGGAACAGTATGGGACTAGTGATGCTTCCCTGAGGGGCTCTGATACTTACAAAAAGCGTTTATAAAGAACATTAAGCAATTTGCGTTACATTTCTAACAGTAAAACGATTTATTAGATACGACTATTTCAGTCGATTAATAAATATGTACCTTGCTAAACCATAGGTAAAAAAATTAGGATACCGACCGTGTCAAATGTCTCGGCAAAGTATAGGTAGACTGAATGTAAGTTGTATTTGTTCGTGCAGGTGAGCAGACGTCGTGCGTAGTGTGCATGTGCGAGTTCGAGGCGCGACAGACGCTGCGCGTGCTGCCGTGCGCGCACGAGTTCCACGCCAAATGCATCGACAAGTGGTTAAGGGTGAGTTATGCACTATATTAAACAATCAAAAAAAAAATCAAAAACTCTTTATTTCCATAACAATAAATGTACACTTAGAAAAGGTCATATTGTAAAACTAAACACTGACACGGAAATAAAGTGATATTTTTGATTTCTGTCGCTTCGGTATGTAGATCCTACTTTGATTGAGTAATACAAGTGCGCTAAGACGTTAAATCTATAAACATATTTTTAGCGAAGTCGTGCGGGTGTAATATACACCATCATTTAATGGTGTGTATTTAAAGTTCCGTGTGACGTCACACCTTGCGAAACTTTTTAGCGAGGTGTGACGTCACTAGCTCCCACTCCCTTACTTAGACACTTATTTATGTCATTTTTTGTTTGATTGATAAAAAAATGCGTGCCCAACCTTCTGATATTATAACGGACGGAATAAATAGTATAATATTTTTTACCCAGGACACTACCCTATCTATAATATAAAAATGAATCGCAAAATGTGTTGGTAAGCGCATAACTCAACAACGCCTGGACCAATTTGGCCAAATCTTTTTTTAAAATGTTCGTTGAAGTTCAAGGATGGTTTTTACGGCGAGAAAAATTAGAATTATCGCTGGAAAAACCCTAAAAATAGCCCTTCTTTTTCCCATACAAATGATTTGTAACTAAAACGTAGTCAATTTGAGCTTTATTGCTATGGTATAAAGTTCATATTAAATTACAAGCACTCACTGTTGTCTAAGCAATGTAGGTGTGTTCCTAACGTCAAAGATCATATTTATCAAAACAATGTGCGTGTGTGCGTTGGAGCACAGAATACATAGTTGGAGGAGTTTAATGTCGCGTTCCGAAACTCGCTTTTCTTTTGTATTAGTTTCGGCACGCGAAATAAAATGCATCAGATTCCACGTCATTACATCAGTCAAACAAAAATCGCGTTACCAACAGTGTTTTATTATTTTTAATATCCAAATTTTCGGTTTAAAAGGATTTGACTTCAAGTCATGTCAAATTAAAAAAAAAAAAGTTGTCTGTTACCTAATAATAATAATAATAATTATGATTCACATGATTAACAATAAAGCCATTACTTACTTTTAAATCCTTATATATGTTTTATTTAATTATTTTTTATTCACAACGCACTATCACCAGGGTGACGGTTCTGTTCAGGAGAATTTTTTAAAATACGTAGGCACAAAAACTGCCACATTACAAATCTTTTTGACAGGACGAAGTCTGTCGGGTCAGCTAGTTATAAATATTTTATTCAAAAAAGTTAAACAAAAATTCGAGCAAAATCAAGGGTGCCCAATTTTACCGTGAGGCCTACGTCCAGCAGCGGACTGGTAAAGGCTGTTGGTGTGATGTGAAATTTATAAATTTAGTTTAATCAATGTTTTTTTTAAAATAATTATTTGATTTTATATCACGTTATCTTGGATAAAAATTAATTGACGTCCCATGACACCATTTCTATTTATTTATTTATTTATTTATTTTGATTAGTAACTAACACGATTTTTACAACCAATTACACTAGTTACTTAATATTAAAAAAACATAATTTATCTAATTACTAAAAAATATCGTAAAATTTTAAAACACTTCATAAAATAAATCAGTATAGAAATTAACATTGAAAATTTTCGATGATACAAATAAATTAATTAATTGAAATAATAAATAAGATTTTCATAAAATTAACATGATTAAGACAAATTAAATTAACATTAACAAAAACAAACAGGCATCCTTTCAGTCATCACTCTCGCAAAACCTCAGACATACCAACATTAAACTCTTCCATTCGTCTGCGAAGATATCACAGTCTGGGTTCTGGTCAAGAAGTCTGTTGAGACCGGCGAGGGTGCGAGGCAGTGGAGAGTTGGCACGAGCGACGGTTCTACTAAAGGGCACAGAGAAAAGTCTGTGGCTTCTGTTGCGAACATAATTATCAGGGAGGTAGAGCCGAAACAGAAGGTTGTGTAGAGCAGGAACGTCGATCATACCACGGAGCACCTTGCACATTGTTGCTGTCTGATCGTACGCTCTTCTGGTCTGTAGGGAATTGTACCCAAGACACCCTTGGAGAAACCTAGTTGGGTACATATATGGGTAATACCCAAATTCTCGCTTGTACTGAGACCTGAGAAACGCCTTCTGCACCTTTTCCAGTAACAGTGCGTACGTGCTTTCGTGCGGGTTCCAGACGGAACTACTTGACTCTAGCTTGCTCCGCACTAGAGCCCCGAACAGAAGCCGCACAACACTGTCACTGCGAAAGTCTCGGGCGTTTCTCAGCACAAAGCCAAGTCTTTGAAAGGACTGCTTGGCGATATTGATTAGTCCCGTAAAGTATTAAGTAGCAACGTAAACTTTGTCCTGTCCCATGGGAACTGATTTATGGCATAAAAATTTGCCGTTTTATTCCAGGCAAAATGCATATGCAAAATTTCAGCCTAATCCGTTAAGTAATTTTGGCTTGAAGAGGTAACAAACAACCATCCTGCCTCCCATACATCTCAACATCCAAACTTTCACATTTATAATATTGCAATATATTAAGTACAGTATATATAAAGTTTGGATGTCCCACCAATATTATATTGGTATAACAATTTACATATATTTTTAAGTATACATATCTGTGGAAACTTGTAATAAATTAGCCCTCAAAAAACATGCACTGGTCTATCCAGGCATGTTCTATATTGTTCATCTGAATTTTGTAAACCTAGCTGTAATAATCTCTAAAATTGTTAAAACAAAACAAATAAAAATAATTATTTTCATTTAATTGTTCCAGACTAACCGGACCTGTCCTATCTGCCGCGGCAACGCCATGGAATACTTCGGAGCCGCGGACTGACGGCCGCCGTGCCGCCCCTAGGGCCTGCAGCCTGGTATGGCATGGTTCAGCATCATCTACACCACACCATGGAAACGAAACGGAACGTGACTGCGTCTTTCCAACGGCACGACGCCCAAAATCAATGGCCATCAAACTGTTCTGCTTCAGAATGGTCCTGCATCATCTGTACTCAGGATTATCAATCACTGTCGGTAGAATCACGGTTCTACACAATAATCGATGACTGTTTGGTCTATCTAAGCTCTGTCACGGTCACGGAAATCAATAACTCCTAAATGGATCGTGGCCGCACACAAGACTTCTCTAGATATCTCGGTTCTGAGCGGTCCCACACAATCGACGCCTACAAAAATCAATAGCTGTTTAATCTGAGGCGGTGTGCTTTCGGGAGGTCATGAACAATCGTAGATTACTTGGGACCTTTTCTCCCGAATAGTAAAGCATACATTTATTATTTTGTGCTTTAATATTCGGAAATATTTACTAATTAAACCTACAAAAATTAAAGTGTATTCTGTTGATTGATGACACGCTTCGGTAAGGTGTTAGGTTTCACACTTGTTAGCTTGTGGGGCCTGTTTCGATCTTCGACGAAGCATTAGTCAGCTGCGATCCCTGACAGTTTAAAAGCTTATGTATACGCTAGTTAACTAATTCGTGATTAATGCATTCACTGCCCAGCCTCGGCGGGCGAGCGACCCGCATCGGCGCGCCGTCGCCACGCGGTGGCACTGACCGTTATGCGTCTGGGGCCGTGAACGTGTTAAACTGAAATGTGATCGTCTAACACGCCAAGTGCGTGGCGTCATTTAACGCAATAAATAAATAGCTCGAAGGACCAACAGTGTACAGAAAAGTATGGAAAAGTTTGATGGGCCATTGATGGAAAGTTTAAAACTAATGTCACATAGATAGAACAATCTTGGATCAGGCTCGGAGGACCAATGGGCGGCCATGTTTATTTTAATGCTTTGTGCTTCTGTTGATTTTAATTGTAAATATTTAAACATTCATGTTTTCCAAGATATATTGTTTAGAAATGTAAACTAATGATTACGTTTCATTTAGAACGAAAATCATGAATTTTATATTCCTGGTCTTCCATTTCTTGCTTAAAAATCCTTATATCTATGTTTTCTTAAAAATAGAGTGATAATACCTATTAAAAGGCAATAATGTGTGAAAAAATGTATCTATTGCTGAAAAAAAGTGTATGAAATCTAAGTGTGGAGAAATTATGTATAAAAGTGTGAATTTGTTGTGTAAAAGTGTGAAAATGAGTATACTTTGAATTTGGTACTTGATATAGTGTTAAATAAGCAATAATGATTTTATAGCTGCTAAAAAAGGCTTGTAGGTGAAAATTGGTTCTGTGTAATTTATTGCCAAAAACAATCTTAAAGTAACATCTTTATGGTTTAAATTTGACTGCACAGGTTATTTTAAATGATTTTAACAAAGGTTATGGAAGTATCTACCTTAAAGTAGGAACGTAAGGTCGAAATTTGACTGTAAATTACACAGAACCAGCTTTTCGGAGTGTCGTGTGTTGCCAAACCGTCATGTGTATTTAGTTTATGCTTAGTGTTGGATATAATGTGTGTTTTGGATTGGGTTTGATGGATTTTGACCCTTAAAAACAATGTTAGAAAGTGTATTTTTCTATGATGTTGGCTTATGGAGGGCATATAACCTCAGAATACCCTCGTTTGCCGCAAAAAAATTACAAAAACCATCAAATCCTAACAAATTAGTTACAAAAAGTTTATTTTTAAGTTGTTTTCGTCAATAGTTACCGATCCACCACAATAATCCGTATATATAAAATTTGTTGTAAGTTTGTTCGTCATTGCCCGACTGCGGCTGCAAAGTAGGTTATGTTAGGCCAGATTTTGTCAAAAACGCAAAGAAAGAAATAAAAGGCAAATGTGTGAAATCCTCTTCTCTGCCTTAAGTTATTCTAATATTATATATATCTGTCTGTTAACTTTTCATGACTAAATAAATAGCTAAACATATCTTTTTTTGGCGAGATATGGTTATTTTTATCAAGAATTGCGCGTTCGAAGCCGCTGGCAAAAGCTAGTGGGAACGCAAGAGGACATTCTAAATCTTGCCGCACACCTGGACAGCACCGTTGCAACACAACACAAAGATGTGCATTCAAATATGGGCTTTAACTGGTAACATTTAGATGCATTTTATATTGATGGCATGAGATGACAGACAGGTCGCGGACCACTCATTTGAATCTTATGGGAATCCATTTTGTGTCACTGTAAAAAGATGTTTAAGCGAACTTTAAGCCCATATTTTAATGCGCGTTTTTGTGTGGTAGCGGTATTGAATTAAAGAGCGTAGCGCTGTAGTTTTTTCTAAAATATTTCAAAAAAGGTGACAGATCTAATAAAGTAACTCTTAATGCAATTAAAACATAATTCAAGTAATTACTGTTATTCACATATTTGGTTTATTTCACGCACGGTCTTGAATAGCTGCTAAAATTTTGTAGATATGTTTTGCGTCGATTTTTAACTTTTTCTGGGAGCTAGTGATTTACCCTTTAGCTTTATTTCCCGCTGTGTTAATAGAGGAAGGAGACAAGACTTGTAAAATAAATAAATGAATAATTAAACAAAAACAAAATTAAAAATTTTAAAAACCCCCGACAGATTTTCATGAAACATAGCTAAGAAGACTCGGGATAAAATTATATATGACACAAAAAACTAAACGAAAATCGGTTCATCCGTTTGGCAGCTACGATATCACAGACAGATACACAGACACGTTAAACTTATAACACCTCTCTCTTTTTGCGTCGGGGGTTAAAAAACAATATACAAAATTAGGTACATAGGGTACCAAGGTCAGAAAAAAAAAAAAAATATTCTAGGTGGCATTTTTTTTATGAAAAAATCTATTAACCATAAACTAGTGGTACGTAAAACTGCTACATTGTCATTGCTTGTTAATATAGGTTATGGTGGTCAGGGACACTCGTAAAAACTCGGGTTTTTACTATTTTCTAGGTTCTACAAGTAATTCTTAGATCTATTAGATCTTCTGATATCTGATATGAGGTTTTGCGTACATACGCCATTTGCTATGAATCTTTGCGAATGCTCAAAACTTCTACTGTTATTCTATTCTTTGATTGTTTGCAACAGTCTGCAGTTAGCTCAATTGTTTCAATTGTAAATACTAGTTCTAATTTGTTTCTATTATTTTATTGTAATTTTCATTGTTAATATAGGGTAAAACTTCTCATCTACTATCAAAATCACTTCTTCAACTTAAAAAATAGTAAAAACCAGATATTTTTTCGGAAGTCACTAACCACGCTCAACTTAAGTTTAAGATTATTTCAATGATTTTTGTACTTCAACTTCTTATTTCATGGCTCGCTGTGTCTGTGTCGGCACAACTCTGCCAGTGTCCATGTAAAAAGAGTCATAAACTTTTGTAGAGTTCCAACATAAAAAAGAAGTTTCTTTTAAAAAAACTCTTTTTGAATAGTAGCATGGTTTGTATCTAAAACCAACACGAAAATATGCAATCGAATAACATTTTTTTGGATCTTGTCGGAGGAGGTTTTGCGCGGAATTATTACTAAATATTGTTTTATCCTAATAATATGAGAAGAGTTTCAAAAGGAAACGTCAATCATAATGTCAACTTCAACTTCTTGATTTATGCTGCCTGTCTATTGGGTTTTTAGGTTTTTGTCTCCTTTCTCTATGATCACAACTTACCTATAATGCATTGTTAATACTGTTTTCTATTCTAAGTATTGTTTTTTTTTTCTTTTTTTATAAGACACGCTATTTTTAAGTCTATTAATTATCACTTGTACCTAGTTTATGTTGGAATTGTATCTAGCTCTTAGAGTTTTCTTCAGCAGTCGCCAGAAAGTAGTTACCATGGGATATTAAGTTAATTAAGTCACTAGTACGACTTTTGCACATTACCAAAACGAAAAAATGTTCGTTTATTGCGTACTGGTCTAAGTTAAATAAATCGGAAAGCTAAATTCCAAAAATCAACCAAAATTATTGGAATAATCGAGTTTGTATTATCAAATTAATTGTGTTTCGTTTGTTTGTAAAGGTACCTGGTAGGGGTCGTACTCCTATAATACATAGTACAAATATACCGAAATATACTTTCATTTTACATTCTCTGATGTTCACCTTTGTACAGGTATCGATTCTGTTGGTAAGTACAAAAACTAAACTATATTCATTGCACTAAGAATGTTGCCAACCCCTTGTTATTAAAAAGAACAGACAGTGTTAGTGCTGTCGAATTATTTTAGTTTAGTTTTGTGTGGCAACCGCATCGACACCGTATTGATAATACAATTTTTTTATTGAGAGTACTTAAAATCTTATGGTTACTTCTGGCGACTTGCAGAATCATGTTTTCTGTTCAGTTTCCGTCTATGTACGTTACGCTTTACTTAAAATGCAATAATTTTAATGTTAATTCTTACGATGGACCCCGATCTACAAAGGCAATATTTGACTCAAGGTTATTAATACTGGACAATCTACACAGCATCATTTAGCTACAGAGTACAGAGTAAGCAGAGCTGGTATTAAAAGACAGGTATACAGGGTTATTGGTAATTCACTGACAAGGTCAACAGGTCTTAATTTTTAGTTTGTATGTAAATCACCTCCGAGACAATGATAAAGCAGACTTGTCCGGAACCCAATGAATTACCAAATACCGATCATCCATTTCCACACCTACTGTTAATTCAGGGCAGACCCGTTTATAAGTTTAGTTTCAAATAGAGCCTACGATTATTGTATGGTTACTACTACCAATACCAAGTTTAAGAATTAAGCCCTGACGTCTTCACTAACGTGTTCTTAAAGATGGGCAGAACGTGCAGTTCACGCAGTGCCAGTGAATTACTAATAACCCTGTATATCTGTCATCTGGTACTCGTAACACAAGCTCTGCTTACCTTGGTTCTAGATGATGCTGTGTGGTTTGTCCACTATGTACTTTGTTCTATATAGAAGGCTTTATTTCCTTGTTTTACTCACCTTAACCTCAACAGTCTGTCTTGGTCCACTGCTGGGCGCAAGCCTACTCCTGATAAGCGCCTTATAAGCTTTTATCTCATGGGGAGTAATACCCATAATCCCCACCCTGGGCATTTGTTGCGGTTGCGTTGCGAATCGCAGTTCGGTGGTAGAATTGTTCTGCAGGGGGCGCTGCTGCCCGCTCGCGGTGGATATCCCTTAGTTGCCTCTCTAGACACCCGCGGGAAGAGTTGGGGTGGTGCTAATTCTAAGGTTTCTTAATTACTTACCTATGTAATTTGATATAAGTGACACATCCCAGACTCCTGTGAGGTCTAAAGGAAATAAAGCTTCAAGCCTTCGTGTCAATTCTGTATTTCGGGGTCCGAGTGCCATGTGTTATCTTCCATACGCCGTGTGTTTATGTTATATGGCGAACTTCATGTAAATGTACCTAGTTTGAACGATTTGACGGGACCGGTGTGAAGTTAGCTTTACTTATAGCCAGCGATTTTAATATATTTGTTGTCAATTCAGTCTATTAGGAAGGTCTTGTTTCGTGGCTGAATTCACATCGGCCTATAATTTTTGTTTGAATTTGACGATGACTATAATATCTGAAGAGGTTCTTCCAAATTCTTTTACTGTGGTGTCAATTCTGATGAAACCATAACTAAACGAATTTGACACGACTAAAAATGTTGCCTTCCCTTTCGCAACGATCGAAGTTAATAATAAAAAAATCATGTTTTTCAGACTATAGAAAAGTTACAGATATTATTTAAGTTATTCTGCGGTCTATATAATATTAAACCTTAAAAGTAATATACATAAAATATAAAATCTGAATTAATAACACGTCATTTTTGATCACGGCGACGGCGTGTAGATGACGCAATCAAAATAAGGGAAAAAACAGGATGGCATCATTTTAAGAGCTTTCAAATTAATTTAGTTTAGTTGTGGTGTCAACTCAATTGGAACGAATATAAAAAAATCCTCGTAAAGATTTTCTACTAAATATTTTCCGTCTGTCATAATCATATGTTCGCCATTTTGTACGATACGGCTTAGTTAATCTAGTTTAATTATTGTTTATGGATCAGTTTAACTCGGTTTAGCTCGTTTATAGTTAACGTGCATTTTTCATTGTTAAGGCACAGTCTTTACATGCAGTAAGCAACATAAGGAAAATATTTTTAAAGTTACACAAAGAAAAGTTTTGAATATTATTGAATTCAAATTGTAGTATGTAGTAAATAATCCAAACACAATAAAAATCGGCAAAAAAAATGCTAATATTTTTTTTTCTTGAAATGAACTAAAAATTTTTAAGTTGATAATTTTTATAGCCTGTTTGATTATTTCTGTTTTTTTTTTAAGTGAATCAATTTTACGGACTTAATTTGGATACTAAAAACTTATTTTAGTTGTATTACTGCACGTAATTATGATGTGGTTAAGCGCTTTCATTTTTATCTAAGCTTACTTATTATTATGTTTTAATTTACTTACTGTTTTTTTTTTCGTTTTCTGAAATCACAATTGTGTTATTCATGAATTTAAGTTGATTTTTTGTGAAAGAACCTATTGGTCTTATTAACGTTATAGGTAAAAATAAATTGTATAATTTTAGTTTATTTGCTGTATTTGTATAAAAAACCTTGGCATTTAATTTAATTTAGCTCGGATTGGAAATGTTAACTTTTGAGTTGGTATTACAAGTCCATGATGCCTTATTTCATACAAATAGAGTTAAACTTTGCACAGCTTAGAAAATTATCAAAAAGAGTAAGTATTTCATTCTTATAAATGTATTTTATAACGCAATAACGTAGGGAAAAGAATAAGAAAAGTGATTTTGTCAACTTTGATTTCTCCACTAATATTTTTTATCTTTGTCTTTACTATTTTGTATTCGCCTTACATAATATCCAGGTGTCAATTCTCAAAGTATCATTCGATATTATATCGCACGACATTGAGAATAGACCCCTGTCGGTATAAAGTCGCTTACCCGAGCGGGTTTATATTTTCACGTGAAGAGACGAAATTGTTGGGTTATTACAGTTTTGCTCAATTTTGTATCTTTTCTTTCACTAATTTAACATTCTTTTAATAAATGTATTATTACGGTTTCAGTTTGCATTTTTATTTTGACTTCCACTTTGTCAAACTTTGCCACTAGATGGTTAGTAACACTCGTGATTATGAGAGTGAGGGAATAGAGTGCATCTGTGTTTGCGCACACACTTGTGCACTATAATATGTCTGCGCGTCTGGCTAGTCACCGATGAGACTGGCCGCCGTGATCGAAATTCGGCTAGGAGAATATTACATTAGTGACACTAAAAAAACGGGTTTTTATTATTTTCTGGGTTCTACAAGTACTATAAATAGCTACAAGAACAAAATTTTAAATTTAAACCCCGACAGATTTTCCTGAGACATGGCTATGAACACTCGGGATGAAATTGTCTATGACACAAAAAAGAACTAATCGAAAAATCGATTCATCCGTTTGGGAGCTACGATACCGCAGACAGATACACAGACGGACACGTTAAACTTAATAACACCCCTCTCTTTTTGTGTCGGGGGGGCTAAAAAAAACATTGTAAGCCATTAGCTAAAAGAAACTTTAATAATGTGTCGACAATGTTGATTTTAATAAAAAAGTTTAGGCGTGAAAAGGTAGGCACAGACAGATAGAATTCGAATTAGTAATATAAGTAGGTATGCAGAACGCAGGGTGAAAAAAACATTAAGTACATATGAAAATCATATATTACAAAAAATAAAATTCTAAACAAATTCTAAAATAGGCACGATTAAGAAATTCTGATTACAACCCTAGGTTGTAGTATGTAAATCAAAAATATGTCAAAACAAAAACACAACAAAACTTCTTAAGACAATTTAAAAAACTTAATCAAAAGTGTACCTGTAGATACAGGTAGAAATATTTTACTCACACAAATGATATCTACAATGGCATAGCTTAAAAACTCTAGGCTGTCCATAAAAAATACTCCCCCAACCCTCTAGACCAGTTCCTATGACACTAGTTTGTGTTTCCGCATCTCTCTCTTCAATCGCATCATCATCCACATATTCTTGCGTTCGGTTGAGGAACTCAAAATCTATTGGTTCCTCATCGTTGCTGCCCATGTGTTCAGGCAGAGAGCCCACAGAAGGCCGGATGAGAGGTGTTCTCATGATGTCTACTTCTCGGTCCGGCGCGGGCGCAAGCAAGTTGCTATATGGAACTGGAACAAGTTAATAATAATAAATAAATAATACTGGACAATCCACACAGCATCATCTAGCCCCAAGCTAAGCAGAGCTTGTGTTATGATAATTGTGTTATGATACAGAACACAAGGAACAAATATCTGCAGACCGTGCAAACATTTATCCCGAGGCGGGAATCGGATCCGCAACTATATATTTTATATCATCAAATACATTCAGGAACTTAACAAAAACTGATAACAATAACAGAAAACCGCAAGGTAAGCACTAAAAAGAAAAACACCAACGTCACCGAAAAACGTTAAATTACGAGTTCGGAAACCAACGAAGGACAATAGGTAGGTATATGAAATGATGAAAGCACTCGCCGAGCCGAGGCGAGTCGCTAGTGTAGGATAACTTCCCTACCTCTGTTATTTTCTAGCGATGCGATAGTTTCTTCAACCGTCGCCGGTTCCGCATCATGATATCATCAGGCTGTATACAGGGTGTTGTCGTAATTTTTTTTGTGCATTTTGTAGCTTCTTTGTTGTTTCTATGGAAATGTTAAATCTATCCCATGGAAACAGGTATGGAATAAAAAATTGCCTTTTAGTTAAGGCTTGTTTGAGTAGAGCTGTATCTATGCAAAATTTGAGCCCGATCCGTTTCGTAGTTTTTGCGGGAAGAGGTAACCAACATCCAAACTTTCGCAATCATAATACGTAGTTGTGTTCGGCTGAATTTTTGCATACAGGCAAACTATTCAAATGCGGTATTTTAGGCCTGGAATCAAACATAGGCTACTTTTTATCCCATACATCAGTTTCCATGGGATAGGAATCGCCTTCAAACGTTTCCATAGAAACAACGCGTGCGAAGCCGTGGCCTAAAACTAGTATATAATATTAGAGTGATTTCATCTTTTCTAAGTTTTAAGTCTGCGAAACAAGCGACGTAGGATAGTTATTATTACTTTCTTACCTACCTTCGTCTTTCTCCAGTGGTTCGCCAATTCCTTCACTCGCTGGTTCCGCATCATGTATATCATCAGGTTGTATACAGGGTGTTGTTATATCGACTCCTCCATCAGGCGCAGACGAAGAATTATTTTCTGAAACTAAAGCAAATTTGGTAAACATAGATGTACTTAGGTATCTATTTACCTATTAACAAAGATAATTAGAATCAAATAATAGAAATAAGTTAGAACTAGCATTTACCATTGAAATAATTGAGCTAACTGCAGACTGTTAAAAAAGAAACTACAGCTCGATGGTACAATGACATTGCATTGTCACTGAACTTACCTAAAAATAGGTATTCAAGCCAAATTTCATCTCAATCGTTTAAGGGTAACTGGTCTAAATGGGTTTGTTACAAGATTTGTCCCAAACATAGAACCTACTTTTTCGAAATCAGTTAAAAAGATAAAGGTCGTAAAAACGCGCGCGAAGCCGCGGGTAAGAGCTAGCTATTACTGTAAATATGTCAAATCACACAAACTATTGAAAAACCACCCCTCACTTCGTTAACCTTGAAAACCCCCACCCGCCCGTAAGTTGCACCCTTTCACAAACTAGATGTCGCTGCTAAAAGTGAACGAGCGCTAGATCGCGGTGACGAAGCGTTCCCGCAAAAAGGTGACTTCAGAACCATTTTTCGTATGACTGAATAACATTACTAAAATAATGTAAAGTCAAAAATAACATAGTTTTTGTAGGTTTTCGTGTCCACTATAAGTGGCCGAAAACTAGAAAGAGAAATACGATAAATAAATAGATAAAGCAAAGCAAAGCAATAGATAAAACGAGCATCTGACTGAGTGAGACCTCGTGGTTACGGACACAAGCTGTGAGGATGTAATGTGGTACCAGCTCCCCTAGCATGGCATTAATACATTACTAGATTCTGCCTGCGGCTTCGCACACGTTGTTTCTGTGAAAACGTTTATAGCTGTAATATACATCCATATCATATCTGACTTAAGATGAAGATTAAAGACGCTATGAACTGTAAATTGAATTGTTACAGCTTCGTATATAAATATACATATATATACATGAACCAAACTCGATGTGGGATGTTGGTAAACAAGCCGCCCATACTTAACCTGAATTTATATCTGTTGCCGCGTCTTTTAAATATTATTAAAAGTTTTTTTTTGTATATTATTATTAATGCGCTATTTACATTACTAGTCCATTTGAGATCCTTCCTTCAATAAATATTGAAATGAAAACATTTACTAAAAAACAAATACACAATAACAATAGTTAACTCAATGTTAAGCTAAAGTTAGGTTAGGTTAGTTTCGTTTTCCTGATTTCTACAAATTGTTTATAATAAACAATTTTTAATTCCTCAAAGACCTTTTTCTGATCCCTACAAGCCTATTTCTAACTACGTAATTTATGTAATTTAATTTATACTTAATTTTACTTGACGAGAAATTGATAATACCTAACATTGAGTTAACCATTGTTATTTATTGTGTATTTGTTTTTCAATAAATGTTTTCATTTCAATATTTATTGCTGCACAGAGTATGTGGTTTTATCTTCCAGAAGAAGTTTCACATTAAGTATTTAAAAATGATTGTTCACAAGTTATGAGTCGAATACACACTGGAAGTTTGTTAAAAAGTTTAGGGCCAATAACTTCCGGTTGCTTTTTAGAGATGTATTATATCTGAGTCTATGAGCAGTTGATTCTAAATACATTTGATTTCTATTACAGTATTTGATTTGGCTTCCTCTTATCTTAAATTGAGATATATTTTGTTTTACAAACTTTATTGTTTACAAATTATACCTGAAACTCGACGCCAAGCAAGTGAATTTTAGTTACTGTGTCGTGGTTTATTACGAAACATTCTTCATCGAGTTTTGCTAGTGTATTCGATTCAGATTCTTTATTAATAACGGTTACTACAAGTCGAAGTATCTTCTTACCTTCATTTTTTTCCAGTGACTCTTCTATTTCTTCATCAGAATGTGCCCTGTGGACATCTGCTTGGAATGTCACTTGTATACAATCAAGTGATTTAGATGTATAACTGACGTCATCTCTTTCCACATAGCTTTCACCAACACTATCTTCTACAAGGATATCTACATCTTCATTCGCATAGTGTGTTTCTTCAATATTTTCTTCGACTTCAATAGAATCTTCTTTAGCTATGGAACTTGCTGTATTTTCATCTTCAAATTCTTCTTTGGATGATTTGCTGGGTGTATCGTCTGCTCTGGAGCTATGATTTCTTTTAGATTTCTTTTCTATAACTTCTTCCTCATCTGATTCACTGGAATCATTATTTGTTCTACGCTTCAGACTTCTGTCTGATATAACTACTGGTTCAATATGACCACCATAATCAGTACCTTCATCAATGTCGATATTAACAGAGCCCCTTTCTTCTGATCTATTATCGTCATTTGAATACTCAAAATCATCATCATCGGTAGACATGGGACTCGAAATATTTCGACCTGTAAGAAAAATATAAAAAACATTATTCACAAAAAATTTAAGAATTAATAAGATTTTATGCACTAGACTAGAACGTTCTAAAATTCAACAAAGGTATTTTTTTTATAAACAGAGCTATGTATTTATATTTGAAAAATCAACAAAAACTGATAAAAACAACAAACCAATGCGGAAAAGGTGCACATTCGAACTCAAAAAATGACGTGAGACGAATGGGAGTTGTTGAGTGAGACCTTGATTTGATTACCTTTGTGAGAGAAAATGAATGTTTTATTTATTTATTTATTCTGAGAATATAAATAAAAAAAATACGATCAAGGAATAGAAACAAACATTGCGAACTCTCTAACCGGTACTTTTGGTACATATTTGTTGACAAACGTTCGAAACCCTCGGCGCGCGAGTTACACTCGCACTTGACGGATCTTGTTTTATACGGGTGCCCCCCTTTAATTTTAATATTAAAAAGAATAAATAATGCTGGACAATTCACACAGGGTTATCTAGCCCTAAGCTAAGCAGAGCTTGTGTTATGTGTACTAGATAACTGATATACTTATTACAATACACTACATGTATAGATATTTTTTATTATACATAGAAAACACCCTGAACACCCTAAACAAATATCTGCAGATCGTACAAACATTTGTCCCAAGGCGAGAATCGAACCCGCAACCTCCTACGTCGCAGGCGTAGTTTTATTATACATACAAAATACCCAGAACACCCTGAACAAATATCTGCCAATATAGCCAGGCCCAAAATGGTCTTTACACCCTTTGTATCGGAAACAGTCGATATTTATTTATCTACTATTTTATTCTGAACTAGCTTGTACCCGCGGCTTCGCACGCGTATTTTCAGTATAATAAGTAGCCCTATTATCTAAGTTAGGCTTTGCTCGAAACGTACGTCAAATTGCATCTTGATCTGTTGAGTAGCTTTGGAGATCCTAGGTAACAAAAATGCAGATTTCACAAACTTTCGGCTTTATAATTAGTAGGAAGTAGGATAGTATTAAAGTAGGATAAATACCTTCAATAAACAGCCTCCTGTAAATCCTTTTCATCTTCCTCTCCAGCCTCACGTAGAACTCCTCGGGATGATCATGTTTGTTCACTCGCTTCTCCACCTCGATGATGAGAGGGGGGAGTGGGCTGCAGGGCCGCGTGGGAGGGAGCAGTGCGGGGCGGGTGGGGGGCCGGCGGCGGCGGGACGATTCGAGGGATTCCTCCGACTCCACTCGCACGGGGTATAGGCCTGAAGGAGCAAAGGAGCAAGGGCTGAGTTAGGCCTGTAATGCTAACCGCTAGGTATCCCTTATCATTCTATCAATAACAAACTTCATTCATTCATTTCCATCTTGTAATCACATCACACTAATACTTATTATAAATGCGAAAGTTTGGATGGATAGATGGATGGATGGATGGATGGACGTTTGTTACCATTTCACGCCTGCGGATCGGGCTGGCATTTTGCATACAGGTAAGGCTAATCCTGGAATCAAACATAGGCTACCTACATTTTATCCCATAAATAAGTTCCCATGACATAGAAATCACATATAAACGTTTATAGAAACAGCGCGTGCGAAGCCGCGGGCATAAACCAGTTTAATATAATATTTACTTGTCTTTAGGGAAATTGATTTATCTACTACCTACTGGCTAACAACCTGACCCTGTCATTACAATATTTTTAGACATGTAAATGATTCTAATCTGCTTTGTAAACTTATTACAGTATGTAAATAAATAAATAATGCGTAGCTTTATATTTTTGCGTAGTAATTGAGCAACATTATTATTTTGACCCCCAAGCGCCGAGGGCATTGAACTTTGAGGACAATGTGCTGAAGAAAAGTAGCACCCCCAGGGATCCCCTTCCCGATGGCATTACCTAGTATAGTATTATTATATCTGTGGCATTACGAAGAAATAGGTGTTAATTGTGATTACAAAAATCGTGAAATTTTTTCTTTCTTCTTCGCTTTGCGTCCCGTCAACTTCATCCCAACTCAACCCATTTGCAGTAGTAAGATATACACATAAAATGGGATAACTCCGAAGGATAACTCACGTGAATCATCATGAAACAGACTCCTTAGCAGGTGGTCTTGCTGGTGGATATCACTGCGCCACATTTTACACAACAATTTGCACACAATATAAACTTCTTCAGTCCACAGAACAATAACCGACGCCAACCGAGGAAGTTTTCCATGGTGAAGGTAGGCGGTAGGTAGAGATAAAATATATTCTTGAGGTCTTGAGGGTAGTTGCAAAACTTTTAGAACATAGACGAAGGAAAAACTCTATGGAATTTCATTTCTCACGCGTTTAGTGCGCTTAGTTCACTCATTTAGACCATTCATTTTGTAAAAAGTCATTGTCAAACCAAGGTCAGCTGTGCTCTGTGCTCGCTATCAAATGTAACGTCAGCTGTCAGTCACAAACTGCATTGCAAAACATTCAAAAATCAATACAACAATTTATTTATATTTTTCGCATTTTCTCAAAAAACTCATGCAAAATGCACCATAAAACTATAATTTATGTTGTAAGGCGATAACGAATTTAATTTCAGCCACAGTTTCAGTCACAAAACCTGTGTTTTTACGTTGTTATTCCTCCCAAAAGTTTCGTAACGCTTCAGCGAGTGTTTGGGTTGGAAATGTCGACTTTGCCGTCGTATCTCTTTAAAAACAACTCATAATGGACCTATCCCCGGACGACGAACACTTCCAAGGCCGGCTGCTGCATCAGGTATGAGCATACCATGAAGTATTCCAGAGTGATCTAATATACGATGTCGCAGTGTTTCGTAGGCCCTCAGTAGGTTGAACATGCGCAAAGAGGCTTTTATTGATGCAAGGCCTTCGCAACTATGCGGCAAAGCTGGTAATTATGTGTCATTGTGGAGTGGGTATACAGCTACACCCTAATTTTATCATAACATTAAGACAGTGCAATGACTGATGCAATTTTGTAAGCTACAGCCTAGGAAACAGAGTAAATTAAAAAAGCATGAATAAGAAATGATCAACATTAAATTAGGTAAATACTTACTCCTAAAACTTGTTGATATATTTAAATGCAACAAGTTTTTTAATGTTTACTATAAGGTACCTACCTACACAGACTTCTGCCTGCAGATATGCTCACATGAAACATATGTTAATGAAGTTGTAGCTAGCCTGATGGTGATGAATTATTGCCACTATTGGAGCAGTCATTCCCAAGATTAATAAAAATTTCAATTATTTTTGTTTTTAAAGAATCTTCTGACATAATTTTGTAACTGACAGACTCTTGCACATCGGCGTGCAGAGCCATATTAAATTTCATTATTTAATTTGTGTCTTGGCAAGTTCAACATTAAAACAGTGCTAAACTGCAGGAATAAATTAGTATATAATATACAGTTAACCAATAGCACCTAGTCACAAGTGACTTCTGGCGACCATCTGGAAGACCAGCCCTATGGCATATAGATACTGCCATAGCATCTGCTGAGTGGTATCCATATTTATTACCTTTATCTTTTGTACATACAATGTGTGTATTGTATTGTATATGCTAGATAATGTTGTGTCAATTGTCCAGCATTATTTATTTATTTATTGGGGACAAAATAAACACATTTTTACATTACTTTACTTCAACGCATGCCATCTTATTTGTGCACACAAATAAGCATAGATAGATGGAGATTGATCGAAACATGTTTTCTAGTTTGTATCTTAGCCGTGAGTAAGGTTTAACTGGATGGTTCTCATAAATAGAAATAATGATATTTGTTAAGAAGAATTACACAATTTAGGGTAGGCAGTTACATTTTTAACACAGCGGTATCATCTTGTATTCAGTTAGTTGTAGGCATGTACGTCGCCCCGTTTGTAAAATGGTTAGGCCGTTTTTTAAACGAATGCTGATTTGTTGGGAATATCTAATTCATTAATTCCTTTTCATGAGATAGTTAAGCGATCTTAAGTCATATAGTTAAATGTCGATTGTTCAAGAATCATCATCGCAAAGGCGATTAATGCCAGCCTAGTCATTCTATAAACCTGCTAATTCTACGATCCTGCGCCGTCGTGTATATAAAACTCAGGAGTGACTTTTTGACTAAACCTACATAAGTAATTTAATAACAATCCCCAGGCTGCATTATGGGACAACCTGGAGCTCCTCACCGAGCTACTGTCAACCGGCGCGGAGGTGGAGTCCCGGGACTCCCGCGGCCGCACTGCGCTACACGCGGCCGCGCTGGCGGAGCGGAGTCGCTGTCTGGGGGCGCTCTGTGCTAGAGGGGCGGGTGTGGACGCGCGAGAGGATGAGTCTACGGGGGGCAAGGTGCGTGTATAGTTAGAGACTCATGCGGCAGCGCTAGCGGAGCGGAGTCGCTGTCTGGGGGCACTCTGTGCTAGGGGGCGGGTTTACAAACATTCTATATCGAGTTTGGCTAGTAAATAGATCTACTTTTCCCCAAACTAAAAAGTTTGAGGACCGCCATATCCGCCGATGACGTAGAATTTGTGTCACCCACGTGACCGTGATATCTCGGAAGGCTACCTGGCGAAGTATAATTATAATACCATTTAATTCTACATCTGTCCACAGACAGCGCTGCACGTAGCGGCAGAGCGCGGTCACGTAGAGAACATTCGGACGCTGCTGAAGGCCGGGGCCTCGCTGGAGGCCCTCGACGCCGGGGGGGCCTGCGCTCTGGCGCTGGCGGAGCGCCACGGACACAGGCATGCGGCGCGCGCGCTGAGAGAGGCCACAGGTATGCTATACATACAGGGAGGCCCTCACGGGAGGCCCCCGAGCTGCAGACCCCGGAGGCATGCTGCCTGTCATATGACTAATGCGAATGTAAGATTATATTGTTTGGTTTTTTTAGCAAAATTTTCACGTCAATACTGATCGGATTTTAATGAAATTTGATATGGTAAGTCGTGAAACTCACGTCAAAAAGAAAGCAAACAGCAAGATGTCATGAAGGAAAGAAGCATACTGAATCTGAGACTAAATTTTTAATATGTAAAAAAAACTCTTTTAAAAGCAGCTTTTATATCATCTAAGAGCAAAGTGCTTGGGAAGACAAATCCAACGAACCCAAACTCAAAGGTGTAAAGTCGTTTCGTTTACGAGTTCCTATGACCTTCTGTCTCCATCATCAGACGAGCTCGATGGTACCATGACATGGCATTGTCACCGAACTTACATAAGTATGACAAATTTCAGGTCAATCGTTTGAGGATAACTGGTCTAAAATTCAGTTGCAAGATTTGTCCCACACATACTAACAGGACAAGTTAAACCCTCACCTCACCAGCCTATATTAGTCCACTGCTGGACGCAGGCCCCCTCCCTGACAAGCGCCTTATTGGCTTTTATCCCATGGGGGTACTGCCTATAATCCTTACGCTGGGTATGCGGGTTGGAGATCCCAGTTCGGTGGTAGAATTGTTCTGTAAGAAGCGCTGCTGCCCGCCCCCGGTGGATATCCCTTAGTCGCCTCTCTAGACATTCGCGGGAAGAGCTGGGGTGGTGCTAAGCCACAAAGCTAAGCAAGTTTAATAAAAACTTGTAAAAACTAAACTAACAGATGCCCTCGGCTACGCTCTCTGTCTTAAAAGGAAATGGGCAGGACCTACGTCTCACTGACAAAAGATGGACAATCATCATCATCATCATCATCATCATCATCAGCCCATATTAGTCCACTGTTGGACATAGGCCTCCCCTAATGAGCGCCATAGCGCCCTGTCTTCAGCTTGCCGCATCCAGCATCTGCCTGCAGTCTTTCGCAGATCGTCATCCCACCTGGCCGGAGGGCATCCTACACTACGTTTACCGAGTCGTGGTCTCCACTCAAGAACACGTTTACCCCAGCGGTTGTCGGTTCTTCGCGAGATATGGCCGGCCCACTGCCACTTCAGCTTGCTTATTCTTTGAGCTATGTCGATAACTTTGGTTCTCTGTCGGATGTATTCGTTACGAATTTTATCCTTCAGAGAGACTCCGAGCATAGCTCTTTCCATAGCTCGCTGAGCGACTTTGAACTGGTGGACCAGCCCTACCGTGAGTGTCCACGTCTCAGCTCCGTAGGTCATGACGGGTAGGACGCACTGATTGAAAACTTTAGTTTTCAAGCATTGTGGTATGGATGACGAGAAGACTCGACGTAGTTTCCCAAACGCTGCCCGGCCTAGCTGGATCCTCCTCCTAGCCTCCTTCTCAAAATTATTTTTACCCAACTGCAGAATTTGCCCAAGGTAAGTATACTCGGAAACAATTTCGAGAAGGTGGCCATGTACGACCGGTCCCGGATCAATGAGGCCATTGATCATGACTTTGGTTTTATCCAAATTCATGCCAAGACCGATGCGTCGCGAGGCTGAGGCTAGGCTGTCCAGCATTTGGTTCAGCTCCTCTAGCGACTCCGCCATAAAGACTATGTCATCAGCGAATCGCAGGTGTGAGATGTGGTCGCCGTTTATGTTGATGCCCTTACCTTTCCAGTCCAGCGTCTTAAACATATCTTCCAACGCGCTCGTGAACAGTTTCGGTGATATAACATCCCCCTGTCTAACTCCTCTGCGCAGTTGGATGGGTTTAGACTGCTGGCCCTGTACTTGGACACTCATGGTGGCGGCCTCGTAGAGGCATCTCAGCACCTCGATATAACGATAGTCTACTTGGCATCGCTGTAAGGATTCCAGAACAGCCCAGGTTTCGACAGAGTCAAAGGCCTTTTCATAGTCCACAAAGGCCAGACACAGAGGCTGATTATACTCATAATGTATGGTAGCCTGAGGTAGCCCGGTGATTCCTAGCACCCCCTGCCCCGCCGTTACCATGGCCGCTACCATGGCCAGGAATAGCGAGGCGGCCGGGAACTGGGGGCCATTTTTTGGCTTTATTCTTCATTGGGGGGTAATGCCCATAATCCCCACGCTGGGCATGCGGGTTGGGGATCGCAGTTCGGTGAAGTTGTTCTGCAGGGGGCGCTGCTGCCCGCCCCCCGGTGCGTGTGTCCCTTAGTCGCCTCTTACGACACCCACGGGAGGAATTGAGGTGGTGCAATTCTATGCCGGCACCACACGGCCAATGCCGGCACCACACGGCCAGAAGGATGGGAAGAGACTTTTAGCACAAGGGTTATTTTAGAAAAACTATTCAGAGTATCTTTTCAAAATACATTTATTTCAACTTTTGAATAACTATACTATGTCGGCACGGGCTTTATTTTAAACTTTTCTGTCTCCGTATATTATTTATTTTCGCCCAAAGTTGGGCTAAAATCAGAGTTGAAATACGAAAGTTTAGAAACTTGTATTTTTCAGAGAAACCTATACTTTTTTTTACATTTTTGGGTGCATACAAACATGGATACTGACGAGATAAATTGATATTACCCTTAGTTTTGGATGGTCAACATTAAACAGCGTTGTAGTTACCCTTCCACGTTTGTATGGAGCGACTCGTTCTGCCTTAAGTCCTGAAATCCGCTTAAACTTCCGCAAAGCAATACTTCTATTGATATTTTACCTATCTCAGAAAGCTTTTTATTTTCTCGCTATTGTATCAAAAACGATTGAAATAGATACAAAATACGGACCAATTAAAATGCCAGTTTACAACAAACTTTTTTAAACATAATTAAGGCACCGAACTTTGAACTCGATTAACCATATCCGTGAACATTGGCCTTACCTTAGTCAATAAATATGGGAGATTTTTTACTTCGTAATTATATGTTTATACTAGCTTCTGCCCGCATCTTCGCTCGCGTATTTTCGGTATAATAAGTAGCCTATTATCTAAGTTAAGCTATTTTCTAAATGTCCGCAATTTTTCATCTTGACCTGTTCACTAGTTTTGAAGATCGTAGGTAACAAAATCTCACATTTCACAAACTTTCGGCTTTATAATATTGGTAGGATAGCTTTAGATACTGACATATTACTTATATTTTTAACCCCCGACGCAAAAAGAGAGGGGTGTTATAAGTTTAACGTGTCTGTCTGTGTATCTGTCTGTGGTATCGTAGCTCCCAAACGGATGAACCGATTTTTGTTTAGTTTTTATTTTTGTGTCATAGATAATTTTATCACGAGTGTTCTTAGCCATTTTTCATGAAAATATGTCGGGGGGTTTTAAAATTTTCTTCTCGTGATAAATGGTGTATTGATCCTGAAATTGTAAGATACTAAGCACTTTATGTACATAAATAATCTCAAAATATCTGCTCGAATGAATTACTTTGACTGTTAGTCTGAACACGTTATTTCCGCAACATTAAATTATTATAATTCTGTTTTAAATGTAGCTAAGTGAGAGTAAAGACTGGGAGTTCCGCAGATTCATTATTGTCCATTTCATCAGCACATATACGTACATTGTACTTATACAGACGCATACTTTGACATACCCTTTAATTAATTTAATTATTTTTATTTAATTCCGATTAATAATTAGTTTTTTTTTTACTTTTGTAGCTTATGGTGTTTCTTCTAACGAAGTACCTATGTGAGTAATTGTTATAATGTACTTAAATATAGAATGTAACGACATCAAGTGTACCTCAACCTCAACAGCCTGTATTGGTCCACTGCTGGACGCAGGCCTCCCCCTGATAAGCGCCTTATTGGCTTTTATCACATGGAGGGTAATACCCATAATCCCCACGTTGGGCATGCTGGTTGGGGATCGCAGTTCGGTGGTAGAACTGTTTTGCAGGAGGCGCTGTTGCCCGCTCCTTCCGGTTTAGTCGTCTCTCTGACCGCGACCCGCGGAAAGAGTTGGGGTGGTGCTCATTCTAAGCCGGCACCACACTGCTTTTTAATTCTTTTCAATTTTCTAGCTACGGTACCCTAAAACCTCTTCATACTGACTATTTGTTACTCTACATGCTCGACCTACATTGCAACCGGTATTTATTTTGTCTAAACTTTTTATGAAAATAGCTAAAGTAATGTTCTAAAAGCGTCTTGAATAAAACATTGTGTTTTAATGTTTAAAGAATGCAGTTTTTTAGGTGTGAAAAATTAAATAAAACTGGTTTCTGCCCGTGGCTTTGCACGCAGTGTTTCTATAAAAAGGTTTAAAGGTGATTTGTATACCATGGGAACTGATTTATGGGATGAAAAGCATGTTGATATGATGCCATGGCTATGTTTGATTCCAGGATAAGAGATCTACACCTGTGCAAAAATTCAGCCCGATTGTTCAGCAGTTTTGGTGTGAAGAAGTAACAAACATCCATATATCCAAACATCCATACATCTAGCTAGACATCCAAACTTTCCCATTTATAATATTAGTGTGATAGCTAAGAAGAAATAGTGACACATTGTTTTAAAATAGAAACAAGAGTTTTTTTGTGATAGAACATTTTTCGCAATAGATTTTTTGGTATTTTAATATTAAAGATTTTTAAAGTGATTACCTCATTTATGCAAATTATTGGCAATTGAAAATAGCTTGGCAGCTTTGTTTTGTTTTTATGATCGTAATAGAAAACAAATAGAAGAGGACCCAAAATTTAATATTGCATGAAAATTTGAAACAATTTGTAACTTTTCTATAGCAGTTTTGGACAGTACAACGTGGCTCAGCTGAGCCAATTTTTATAGTTTTTAGGGTTCCGTTCTCCACGTTCCCACCACAAGCGGAAGAGGGTGGGTTTTAGCGTTGTTAGAGTCCTGCATAATCGTACTGTCTCCTCGTGGCAGTAGATACTATATGCGTGCGCATTTCCCTCAGGATAAAATATGACTCGTAAAAAAGGGTTCCGTAGTCAACAAAGAACTCTCATAGTTTTGCCATGTCCGTCTGTCTTATAACTAGTAGTTCTATGAACAGTAGACCTCGCCAGCACTAACTTTTTTTCAACGATTAATTTTGCCAAATTTTTATGAGAACTATATAAAGATACTACCTTTAAATCAAAGATATAATCATTGACATTAGATCTCTTAAATCGGAGATATTCTAAAAACCCCTTTTGCCTTTTTTGGAGGAAGTACGCCTTTAATCAAAAAACCCGGACGACAAAATAAATCTATAAATTCGTAGAATCTGTACACCAAGTTTCGTATCGATCACTTCGTTCGCTCGGTCAAAAAAAGCTGCCTTACACCTATTGATGTCCTACTAGCCGAAATTCGACCACGGCGGCCAGTCTCATCAGAGACTAGCCAGATGCGCAGGACATATTATAGTACACAAGTGTGTGCGCAAACACAGGACCAACGACTTATCATGCTTTCAGAAGCACGGGGTTTTACCACCGCCATCTTCCTGACTCCGAGCTGCTACTGCGAATTTTCCTTGCTAGAAAAACCTCAATAACAACTATTGTCCCGACCCGGGATTTGAACCCAGCACCTCATGATCAGCGGTAGAACAAGCTGACCGCTAGACCAACGAGGCTACCTTACACCTATTGCATAACATTAGGACATTCAATCTCTCGCCATAGCTACATCGCTACACCTCACAAGCTTGGGGTAAACTTGACATTGACCGCTACCGCAAGAGTGGTGCTACTGCCAGCGAGAATATACCTAGGAAATCCGCTAGCGGCTAGTGGAATTCTGTTTTAACCCCCGACACAATAAGAGTGTTATAAGTTTAACGTGTCTGTTTGGGTATCGTAGCTCCCAAACGGATGAACCTATTTTCGGTTAGTTTTTTTTTGTCATATATAGTTTTATCCCAAGTGTTCTTAGCCATGTTTCATGAAAATCTGTGGGAAGGTTTTTTAAATTTTTATTTTGTTCTTGTATTCCTGTAATTCTGCCCACTGTTTCGAAAGCATTATTCGAGATATCAAATTAATTATGAAATAATACAGAACAACCCGATCCGTTTAGTAATTTTCGCTAGAAGGATAAACAGTTCATATCTCCATCTACAGTACGATTTCATCTAGCCTAGTACAAAATGTACTGCAAACAAATATCGCAATAAATCGCGCGACAAAACACGCGCTTCAAAATCGCGGCTGTGGGGTAGAGGCTTAAAGGTGAAGGTTAGTGAAGTTGTGCGACTTTTGGGCATAGACAACGCCAAACTTCTTTATCAGATCAGGCAGAAATTTTTCATTGTATACATGTAGTGTAAGTGCAAAAAGCTACTGGCTAGCTTTGGACTTTTAATCCCGGAAAGCGTGAGAAGATGCTGGCAGTAGTTAGTTAAGTAGTTAGTTAGCAAGTTTACTAAGCTAATGTACCTTTGGCGGTTTTTTTTTATAAGCGGTAGCGTTTACTCGCCCGTTGTCAGTCCCGCCACACCGTAAATTCCGATCTACTATGATTCAGTACCAAACTCGCGGCGATGCCGGCCGCATCGTATCGCGTGAATCTCTCGTTTTAAACATATATCTTATTCCGGTTTGTTTAACAGATCCGCTGATCCGAATGTAACACTAATTATGTTTAATAGTTGAGAAAATCGAAGATAAATTTTAATTGTGATGTGTTCTGATCGCTCAAGATTAAAAAACTTTTAGGATCTGAATGGAATAGAATAATTTTATTGTGAAATTGTGTTACATCTGGAAATCAAATAAATGTTTCAACAATTTTATCCGTTTCCGACGTACAATAATATTTTTTTTACAATTTAAGTAGGTAATTGTAGAGATACAAATCAAACTATTTACATTTCTTACTATACCTTATTTTAAAGAAAAAACTAAAACATTACATATGACTTATAAAAAAAAATTAAAAACTCAAGGTGTTGACCGAGAAGTTTGGAGGGGTACGGGGGAGGCCTTTGCCCAGTAGTGGGACGAAATAGGCTAAATAAAACAAGGTGTTGATTCAGATGTCACAAAAACTACACTATACTAATTTGACAGCACTAAAATGACGCCTTCCCTCATAACAATCGTAATAGAAAGGATGGCATAAGTTTTGGTGCTGTTAAATTAGTTTATTACACAATTTAGCAAAGATTCTTTACTAAATTGTGTAATAAACTAATTCACGATTAGTAAATATTTATATTATAATACCTAGCTCCATCAATGATCTTAAAAAGATTCGCTTTTTCGTAATAAACTCAAAGAATACCTTATTTCTAAATGTTACTACTCTGTTGACGATTTTTAAATGATAAATCTAAACTGTAATTATTATCTGCCTGCGTATAAAATTTACATAAACCTACCCAGTTATTACTACATTGTTTTGATAATAATATAACTTAAGTAAACCTACAAGAAAAAGTGAAAAGAATCTAAAATTAACATGGTTCAAAGAATAAATGTCTATTATATAACATTTCAAGTTAATTACAATAAAATAATAGAAATAGATTAGAACTAGTATTTACAATTGAAACAATTGAGCTAACTGCAGACTAACTGCTAACTGCAAACCATCTACGGGTAGCTCAACTGATCCATATCAATACCAGTCGTCGCGTCCCCGCTACGCTGGCTGCATTGCCCCGCTGTATGGCAATGCTGATGCGCTGCGACAGATACTGACCAGCTCTCGGGTCACACGTCGCGAGACCAGACGCGAGAGATAATTACAGAAAAAGTGAATAATTATAAGATAGGTTGAATATTAGGAAAACCTTAAAGTAATTTGACGACCTCTGTGGCGCAGCGGGCGAAGGTCCGCCTACGACGAAGAAGGTTGCGGGTTCTATTCCCGGCTTGGGACAAATGTTTGTACGTTCTGCTAATATTTGTTCCGGGTGTTCTGGGTGTTTTCTATGTATAAAAAATATCTATCTATGTAGTGTATTGTATTAAGTAGGTATATCAGTTATCTAGTACCCATAACACAAGCTCTGCTTAGCTTGCGGCTAGATGATGCTGTGTGAATTGTCCAGCATTATTTATTAATTATTTTATTTATTTTAATGTGTTCATCGCTTAGAGAAAGTATTCCTCCTTACATTGATTTTCAATTAGTGTCATGAAGATTTTATGTATTTAGATCTTAAATTATCTATCTCAAATAAATTATCAATTATTTAGATTAATACTGAAATATTCGAATTTGCAGAATTCTTTATACTAGAAATGCAGGAGCAAGTAATAAAAAACATTATTCGAACAGTATGTTAATTTTTAAATAATTTTATTGCCGACGTTTCAAACGCGTTACAGCGGTCAAAAGCAATTACGTGCAATTTGTTTTTTGCGATCAACCCGTAACCTATTCATTTGCTACATCTAAGTTTATTTAAACTAGCTGCATTCTTACTACCCGTTGTCCTATTACCCGTTTTCTCGTAGGAATGAAGCATTTTCCCGCGGTAAAAAGTAGTAAAAAGCCTATGTTCATCAGGAATAATGTGGGCTTCTAATGGTAAAAGAATTTTTCAAATCGGTCCAGTAGTTTCGCAGCCTATACAATACAAACAAACAAAACTTTCCTCTTAAAATATTAGTATAGATATTGCCGACGATGACGTTTCAAACGCTTTACAGCGGTCAAAAGCAATTATTTAAAATTTTATTGTTTTTGCGACCAACCCGTAACCCATTATATATACTTAGGTGTAGCAACCTAAGTATATTTAAATACCTATATATTTATTTAGTTTCATTTAGCTAGTGTATATTACTGTTTGTATGGAAGATGATCCATCGTTCCGCAACACTAATCACACGAATATAATAAATGTGAAAGTTTGGATGTATGGATGTTTGGATGGATGGTTGTTACCTCTTCACGCCAAAACTACTGAACGGATGTTTTGCATACTGGTAGTTTTAGGCCTGGAATAGATCATAGGCGTCTTTTTATCCCATAAATTAGTTCCCATGGGATAGAAATAACCATAAAACGTTTCCATAGAAACAACGCGTGCCAAACCGCGGGCATAAACTAGACAGATGTAACTAAATCCTGTAGTGAGCGTGTTTATTAGCAAATTTTCATCAATAATTGCATATCTCCACGCTTCTTTGAACATCTGGACTAACGTTGCTTTTAGTTGTTAAAATAATATCAACCACTAATGCTAAAGGGGAAAGTTTTAGAAGTATTTGGAAAAGTGTTTTGGCTTTGCTAAATCATCTACAGCCTATATTGGTCCACTGCCTTATTGGCTTACATCATATAGGGGAAATGCCCATAATCCCCAACGCTGGGCATGCGCGTTGCTGATCGCAGTTTGGTGGGACAATCAACATCACACTTATCTATCACACTAATATTATAAATGCGAAAGTTTGGAAGTATAGATGGATGGATGGATGGATGGATGGATGGATGTATGTTTGTTACTTCTTCACGCCAAAACTGCTGTACCGATCGGGCTGAAATTTTGCATAGATGTATTTCTAAGCCTTAAATAAAACATAGGCTCACGTTTTATCCCATAATATAAATCAGTTCCCATGTGATAAAAATAACTTTAAACGTTTCCATAGAAATAACGCGAGCATGCCGCGGGCATAAATTAGTTCTCCTAGAAATAGCAAATGAATTTTTAAAATATCATACACATACAGAAACATACACACGGCGTAACGTAGAATCTCCCCCTTTTTTCAAAGTCGGTAAAAAGAGCTCCCTAAGACATCCTGACTTCCTGAGATCAATTGCTAATCGTCAATTGAAGTCAATTGACCTACTCGTTCACTAGTACATGCTACGGACTTTGCTCGCTTAATCCTGTGAAAATTTTATTAAATACTCTTACGTTGTGACTTCTGGATAAACATTTCTCGAAAATCATATTATATTTCCTAATATTATAAAGTTAGTAAGTTTCCGTCTTACCTACAGACTACGACCTCTGTGGCGCAGCGGGCGAAGGTCCGCCTGCGACGCAGGAGGTTGCGGGTTCGATTCCCGCCTCGGGATAAATGTTTGTGAGATATATGTTTAGGGTGTCTGGATGTTATCTATTTATAAAAATATATCTATCTATGTAGTGTATTGTATTAAGTATATCAGTTATCTACACTCGAGAGCATAGAAATCGCACACCCACTACATTTTAATTTTGATCCTTATTTTTTTTTATTAAAGTTTGGTTGCAATAAATATAACTTGAATTAAATTAAAGTACACACTGTTAGCTTCTTAAAAATCCATAATGTCTAGCCTTGACCTTGAAAATCATAACAATGGCAACTTAACAATAGAATGACCTAAATTAGCTCTTTTCAGGGAGCTCGGTTTGTGGGACTTTGATCAGGTATAAAAGGTTAAAAAAACAATACATTTGTGAATGTAACAATTTATGAATACAAGGTATTGCCTCCCCTAGCCTTAATAACAGCTTCCATTCCATGATTGATTGAAAAAATCATTTTTTTTTACAAAATCCTGCGGTATGCTGTCCCATTCTTCCTTGATCGCGGTTTGGAGCTCTCTGAGACTCGATGCGATTTCTATGCTCTCGAGTGTAGTACCCATAACACAAGCTCTGCTTAGCTTGGGCCTAGATAATGCTGTGTGGATTGTCCAGCATTATTTATTTATTTACGGAATTATGTAATGTATGTGAAGTACCCCAACCCGCATCCCCAGCGTGGGGATGGACCACCGCCCACCACTGACCACCTATGAGATAAAAGCCAATAAGGCGCTTATCAGCGAGGCCTGCGTCCAGCTGTGGACCGATACAGGCTGGTGAGGTGAGGAGCAAAGCGAACAATATCTAAGTGCTAGCTTGGACGGTTTGTCTGCATCTAAGCTTGTCCAACCATTGATCTGATATGCATGAAATGTGAAAGGGGTACAGATTATATTTTTTAAAAACGGCCAGTTTAATCATAATTATAATCATTTATTTGACACAATGTATGTACAAAAGTTCTTAAAATTAAATATGTCTATTTACAATCTACCCATTAAAGTGTGCAAAATTTATACATTATTGTCCAATTAGTAAATTAAAAATTAAAAAAAGTCAAATTGAATTGAAAATTATGAGGAACAATAAAAACAAAAAAGTTAGCTAATAAAAAAGTAAGATTAATTTTTAAAATTCAAAAAGTCTTTTATGCTACATATAGAAACAATTATCTAAAAGCCAGTGTTTCAGTTTAGTTTTAAACAAGTTGAGCAGCAGTTCTTTAAGACTATTAGGCAATTTATTGTAGATAGTAATGGCATGATAGTAAGAGTTTCGCTTTCGAGTTTCGTTTAGAGGCTAACTATTATTTTAAACCATTAGTTGACCCTGCATTCTTACTACCCGTTGTCCTATTACCCGTTTTCCCGTAGGAATGAAACATTTTCCCGCGGTAAAAAGTAGCCTATGTTCATCAGGAATAATGTGGGCTTCTAATGGTAAAATAATTTTTCAAATCGGTCCAGTAGTTTCGGAGCCTATTCAATACAAACAAATAAACAAATCTTTCCTCATTATAATATTAGTATAGAAGTATAAAAACCTACCTTTAAACACCATAAGGGGCCAACCTAGCCGGTTTCCTTGTCAAACTAGACCTAGATCTCAGTTCTCACGGGATCCCCGTGGTAAAAGACTAGATTTACGTAAAATTCAACATTTTTTCTTCGGTTCCTTAATTGGAAAACACGATTGCGAAAAAAAATACGATAAAAATCATGAAAGTGCAATGTTTTGCACCTAATTTATCGAAATCTCAGGAACCCTGCGGTATAAAGAAGATTTTAGTTTTGATTCGTAAGTATTACTAATTCTTTGGTTAATACAGTTTCTTCATAAGTTGTAGTTTTTTTGTAAATAAGCAAAAACATCATTTTTGCGCTTACGCCGTTCTTAAAACGTGTTCTGTCCCGGTCCTATGAACGCGAAATCCTTTTCAATTCAATTCATTAATAATTTGTGATACACAGGTATTACAGGGATGTTTAGACATATAATTAAGAGCACTGTGATCTGCTATTAGGCGTACAAATGTTACATAATTCATCAATAGGAAAAAAAATTATAATAGTAAAGCTAAAAATAATATTAATGATAGGAAATGTTTGAAAAATTGAAAAATAATGCGTTTACTAAATTGCAACGAGTATCAACCACTCTGAACTACATTTACTTAATACTAAACTGCGTCAAAAAATTCATGCAAATTGTAAAATGTCTTACTTATTAAATAACTAAAAAGGTTAGATTTAAATATTATGATGTCATTACACTTCCTAATGTCAGTTGGTAAATGGTTATAAATTTTGGGTGCCATTACAAAAATACTGTTACTAAATAGAGCTGTTTTCACGTTATTCCTAAGTTGTAAACAATGCTTATCCATTTCACAAAATAAATAATAAATAATGCTGGACAATTCACACAGCATTATCTAGCCCCAAGCTAAGCAGAGCTTGTGTTATGGGTACTAGATAACTGATATACATAATACAATACAGTACATAGATAGATATTTTTTATTATACATAGAAAACACCCAGACCAACGGAACAAATTTCTGCAGATCGTGCACAAATTGGTTCCGAGGCGGGTCCGAACTCGCAACCTCCTGCGTTGCAGTCGGAAAAAGGCGCGCAATGCGCCCTTTTAAGAGCGACCTTGCACAACACCTAATTAAACTGCCGAATCCCACACTTGTGAGGCTTTAAGCCAGCGGTGGATTTGTGACCTTCCCTCCCAAGGGCGTGGGCATGAGCTCGTTAGTGATCTCTTACGTAATTATGGTAATTGGGCTTTATTTCGAGTTTGTGCCTCCATTTTAAGAGACATTTATGTTTCTTATGTAAATATATGTCTATTAAACTTTAATTCAATTATGTTTTATAGCTCGGTTTACTTTTTACAACTTTTATTTAACTCTCTGTGTCTCTGTATGTGTGGGACAAATCTTGAAACAGAATTTTTAACCCCCGACGCAAAAAGAGAGGGGTGTTATAAGTTTAACGTGTCTGTCTGTTTAACTGTCTTTGGTATCGTAGCTCCCAAACGAATGAACAGATTTTCGTTTAGTTTCTTTTGTGTCATAGATAATTTTATCCCGAGTGTTCTTAGCCATGTTTCATAAAAATCTGTACGGGGGTTTTAAAAATTTTAATTTTGTTCTTGTATCTTATTTAACATCTAGAACTACATTTTAGCAAAATCTCAGTATAGTTTTTGATAAAATGTGAAGTCAAACTCGGAAGCGTCTCGAAGATATAAGTGTGGTTAAATATGTAGATCTCGATACGCACAGATCGGTCCGTATCGCGTTTCATCATTATGTTCATCCTACGTCACTTTAGTCACGTGGGATTTCGACGGGTGTTTTAGATAATTTAGCTACATTTTAAAAACAATAATTTATTTTCTAAGAATATCAAATAATTAACCCGCGACGCAAAAAAAGCCCCTCTCTTTTTGGTTAATTATTTGTTATAAGTTTAATGTATCTGTCTGTGTATCTGTGTTTCTGTGTATCTGTCTGTGGTATCGGAGCTCCAAAACGGATGGACCGATTTTCGTTTAGTTTCTTGCTTCATAGATAATTTTATCCCGAGTGTTCTTAGCCATGTTTCATGAAAATCTGTGGGGTGTTTTAAAATTTTTAATTTTTTCTTGTATCCCACAAATTTTCGACGTCGACGGGACTTGAACCCGCATCCTTCCCTCAGTACGGAAATGTGCTAACCAATTACAACACGAGGTCAAGTGTTGAAAATCTCTGGGATTTTCTACTGACTCTAGCTCCGTTCAAGTCCCGTCAAAGTCGATTTTTTTTTGGATATTAATAATTAATTAAAAATAATTGATTTACTTAGAAATTACCCGGTATGAGAGGGCTTACGCACTAACGCTCACTAACAAAAACCTTAACTTTAATTGTTCCGAAAAAACTGTAAACTGTTTTCGAAGTCCTTAGTTTTAAATTGTTTTTAGGATTCCGTACCTCAAAAAGAAAAAGGAACCCTTATAGGATCAATTTGTTGTCCGAATGTATAAACCTCTTTTCTGTAATCTCTACTTGTCTTTATAAACTCAATCCTACAAAAACTCTTAGCTTTCTACTACATATTTTGTAAAAATCACTTCCCAAATGATACAACTCTGTAGGTGCTAATTAACAATACAAAAAATTCCTACACTACTGTATGTTAATGTATCTACCTACTTATAAAATAACCATTCCTATGTATCTACTTGTTTTTGGCCAAATAAATGTATCTTATCAATATATCTTTATCTTCACCAGTGAAATAAAAAATTGAATTCATTGAAAAATAAATTGAAAGTAAAAATGTGACACCAACTAAAAACCAGTGAAAAGAACGCATCATGCCTATAAAACGGTCCTTCTCCCTTCGGGTTCGCAAGCCTAAAGCCTCCCACGCACAGCCGGCTCCGCGGGAGGCCCCCGCGCGGCTGCTAGTGACCCCCGAGGAGGTGACGGGGGCCCTTGAGGCGGATGAGGCGTATGATGCCTCTCATTACTTTTTTGACGACGTTCGGGATCCATGGAGGGAGGGAGGTAAGGGGTTTATTGGGATTTTAATTAAATTTCTTAATTAACAAATTTAGTTAATATGACGGAAAATATAAAGTAAAGTGGAAAACTTATAATAATTGTTTTCTAACCAATCGACTAGTCCTCGCAGAGATTTCTTTGCTTTAAGGTCTACTTTGCATAGGCAACTTTTTACCGACTGCGCAAAAAGGTACATAATACATATAATTTTTTTTTTATTTTGTTAACAGACGTTTAAATTGTGTTTATTTTGCTGTCATTACAAAATCTACCTTCTTGATATTCTATGACATTAAGTACCTATACTGACACATCAGAAAATATAAAATTGGTTAGCGATTTGCAGTTAACATCTGACCTTTATGTAATTTGTTGCCATTATTTCATAATTTACATAAGATGACAAGAGTCCCATCTACATGTTATTTCTTTATCCTCAGACGCCCTAGAACGCGAGCGCCTGTCCCACCACGCAGCCCTAAGAGAGTTGGTCACTAGGGGTGACACTAGCTCCCTCAAGTCTCGGCTGACGGCTCTGGGAGCCTCCGCCGGGCTGATCGTAAATCTGACGCCGGGGGGCGCCAATACTCTGCTCTATGTGTGAGTAGCTAAATAGATGAGTCCAGGGGCCCCTCTCGACTAGCGACTGGCAGCCCTGGGGCCCGGGATACCTGACACTGGGGCACGCAACTACTCTGCTCTATGAATGCGTAGCTAGATACATGATAATCTCTAGGGGCCCCTGAAGTCTGGACTAGTGGCTCTGGGGCCCAGAAACCCTGATGCTGGGGGGCGCAAATACTCTGCTCTATATGCAAGTAGACAGATATATGAGCCTTTAGGGGCCACTGATGTCTGGAATACTCTGCCCTATATAAATAGCTAGATATATGGTAGTCTCTAGGGGCCCCTTTAAATATAAATTGTTGATAATATTTCATCTAATGATAATATTTTCTTTCTGTTACAGCGCCTGTGAAGCCGGCCAAACCCAGATCGTCTCTCTCCTTCTGTCCCACGGCGCGGACGGTCGCGCGCACTCTGTCACTCGCTACTCGCCTCTCTACATCGCGTGCTACCACGGCCACGGACAGATAGCCAAACTACTGCTGTCTCACTTCCCCCAAGCAGCGCAGGTAGGTGTGACAGAGACTAACATATCATTGCAACTCTTTGAAAATAACAAGGAATTTTGAAATAAATAATATGCTACATACAAGAACTTTACTTAAGGACCTAATCATGAGTAATGGAAAGTAATAATTAAATAGATTAACTACTAATTTTGGAACTAGATGGCGTTAGTAAAGTTATTCCATTAAATCGCGATGTCATAATTGCGAAGGCTATAAACTCCTAAATGTATCTATGACACGTCTTCTTTCAAGCTTTTCAGAAAGGTTCTTTCCAACGCCTCGTTAGTGTTCTAGTTTTGATTTCGTGCTAGAACGCCTGAGAACTCCTCAAATTCCTAAAACTAGATGGCGCTTGTAAACTTGCACCGCTGTTACAATGAATTCGATTGAAAATAACTGTAAAAACATGTCTCCACGCCCATTGAAATGCAACCTTAAGGATCCGGCAGCGGATGAATTTCCCATACAAACGTAGTACCAAAATATTTTTTTATTTGTGCATATTTCCACCATGGTCTGCTATTATTTGTATTAAAATAGTATTTATCTAGCCACAAACTTTTTTCAAAATACTTTTACTGAAATGAAATTAAATCTAATCGCATTTTTACATCAAAGAAGACATGTTTTCTTAGTATTTGTGTATGAAAGTATTTTGAAAAAAGCTTGTGCCAGGAACCTAAATAAATACTATTCTAATACAAATAATAGCAAACCATGGTGAAAATATTCTAAAATTACAAATCATTTTGGTTCTACGTTTGTATGGGGAATTCATTTGTCGCCGGATACTTAAGTGGCGTTCTATGAAAGCAGAGATTGTGAAAAATAACCAGACACTAGCAGGTTCGTCTTTTACATTTGATGAAGGGAAAATGCATGAAAATTTTAGTCACTATGACAATTAAAATGTATCCGTCCGATAAAAGAACACTACCTTTAGTCATCTTCTAAAGAACAACATACATAAATAAACTTGGAAATGTTTAACAACATTTTCACCACTCTCGCTTGAAAACGGTGACCTTGCAAGTTTTGCTCACATGTGGAACAGAGGATATTATTCAACTTGTTGAAAAAAGTTAGTTGAATTCGGAACAATGCAACCTTCACAAAAAAAAATATTTTGTCCGTTTGTGGTTTGAAAGAGGTTTTTAGCAATTTTACCCTCCACGGTTGTTGACCAAAATGAGTTTCTCACATTCGACCTCTTTTATAAACTACAAAATATTTTCTCGCTAGTCATGGTGAAAAATTGTATGTTTAACTCGAGGGCAAATATTTTTAGTTTCGTGCCTTTTAATCCCTCGCCACCTCAGCAGTCTACTTAAGAGCCACTCGCTACGCTCGTGACTCTAGTCTAGACTGCTTCGCTGACTCGGGATTTAATATCGGCACACTCAACAAAAACTTGTTTTGCCCACTTGTTGAACAAAAAACTATTATCTTTTACAGCAAGAGACGGTGGAAAAATGGCTGCCTCTGCATGCGGCCTGCATCGGCGGCCATGCGCCTATCGTCACTCTGCTCCTAGACTATCCCTACCCGGAGACTGTGCTCAATACTTACAGGTATTGACACACATGCACACACACTCACACATACACGACAGTATAAACAAAACACACTCTTATGTAATGTAATCTTTTTGATATTCATTCGTTGATTTTAGTGACATCTACCGACGCTCAAAATACTTATAACCAGCTGCATTCTTACTACCCGTTGTCCTATTACCCGTTTTCCCGTAGGAATGAAGTATTTTCCCGCGTAAAAGTACCTTAAGTTCATCAGGAATAATGTGGGCTTCTAAGAATAAAAGAATTTTTCAAATCGGTCACGTTGTTTCGGAGCCTATTCAATACAAACAAACAAACAATCAAATCTTTCCTCTTTATAATATTAGTATAGGCATGGACCAAATAAAACCAGTTTTAATTCATCTATGGTACTAAGTTAATTAACTAGTTTTAATTCATCTATGGTATAGGTGAGTTAAACATAACTTCCTAATAGTATCTTTCACTATGAACTTCCAAAGACATTTCCTAAATGGCGCTAGATAAACTTTGCAGTTCAGAAACTCCAGGTGGTTTATTCAGATGTTTTCTTTTTCAGCGACGCGCGCGGCGAATGGCAGTACGACGCAGCATTTGACGTGAACGCGCGCGACGCAAGCGGACAGACAGCACTCCACGTGGCCTGCAGCCTCGGTCATCTGCCGTGTGTCAGCGCCTTGCTAGAGCACACGCGTCCCTGTCGGACCACAGACGACTGCAGACAGGTCACACTGACAGATAGCACTCCACGTGGCCTGCAGCCTCGGCCATCTGCCTTGTGGGCCGATAGGTCATACTGAAGACAGAGGCTGCGTTTCGTTTCTCGCTTAAGGCGCTCAGGCACTGCACGAGCTATGCGCGCACGAGAGTGCGTTTCGTTTCATCTGTACGCTCTGGTTGAAACGGAACGCCAAAAATTTGATCAATTTACTCCATCACTGCATTTGACTCGAGGAATTTACGCTGGAAAACAATGGCGTCCCAGTTAAGACAAAATCAAACAATGAACACCTTTCGCTTTTGAAATTACGCGCCCAAATGACGTCACCCATGGGAACTTACGAACTGCCTTGTCTCGAAAGGTGAGGTAGTCCATGCGATCCCGTGCGCGCGTGGGGCGGGGCAATGTGGGCGTTCCCGTGCGGTCTCGCAGCGCGCTGAAAGTAGAAAAGGAACAATTTCATGCGCGCATGAGCTCTTTAAGCGAGAAACGGAACGCAGCCAGGGATAGTTCACACTCATACTGCACCTAAATATAACTCATTCTGGACCTTTCTGATGGACTCATGACTTATTACAACGCAATACATATCTCTTGAATTACAATTCACTCACGAAAATATGCGACGTATGACTCTCAAGTACGAGTGACTCATGCATGACGCACTCGATGTCATGTACGACTCATGACTTCAGTACAGCTGACTCATAACATTTAAGTACGGACGACTCATGACATCAAGTATTTACGACTCATGAATCATAAGAATCAATAAATCGAGCATTATTCAAGACACGTTTGCCGTGTAGGCTTAGAATTTACACCGACCCAGCACTTCTCGCGGGTGTCGTAAGAGGCAAGATCGAATTCCAGATGCACCACCGAACTTAGATTCTCAACCTGCATGCTCAGCGTGGGGATTATGTCACTACACCCTAATGATAGCCCCATGATTGCTAGGGTCATATGTCCAGCTGTGGGCGAGTATAGGATGAAGATTGTATTCTCGTCGTACTATAAATAAATACGCCCCAAGTTAAGCAGAGCTTGTGTTGTGGGTGCCAGATAACTGATATACTTATTACAATGCATTACATAGATAGATATTTTTTATTATTACATAGAAAACGACCGGGACACCAAATAACTATATTTGTATATATATTGAAAATATCTTTGTATTGTATTGTTTTAACTATCAGTTATCTAGTACCCATAACACAGGCTCTACTTAGCTTGCAGATAGATGATGCTCTTTGATTTGTCCAGTATTATTTATTTAATTATGTTTGTATATTCCAGTGCTCGGAGCCTCCCTCCCCTCGCCCCGCAGCGCTCAGCCCCCTCCGCAGCGGGATCTCCCTGGGAATACATGCTATTGTCAGCAAGTTGACAGGGGCTAACGTAAGTGTACAACTGTTTTATACCACCTTCAACCTAAGAGGAGGGATACTGTATTTTAAAAAAGTGTTTGTTTGTTTTGACAACCTCTGTGGTGAGGTGGACGAAAGTATGCCTGAGACGCAGAAGGTTGTGAGTTCGATTTCCGGCAAAAGTAATAACTGTTGGGTAGCAAACCAAGATCCCATTGTACTTTCATTTAAAAAGCTTGCCCAGTAACTTATTAATTAATCATAGTTGATCCCATCGGCTGGGAATCATCAGTAATATAAAAAAAAACTTTGCTTGTTTCCCTGACCTAGAATCATGATATTTGGCAAGAAATAAGGTCTTACAACTATATATAAAACTTAGTGCGCGAATCCGACTCGCACTTGACGTTTTATTTAATTTTGCTTATGCAATGCAAAATTTTATTTTTTCTGTGCTGACTTTAGACGTTGTCCAGGAAAAATCTACCATAAGTCATTTTGAACGTCTTTTGCTGAAGGACCTGCGGATTGCGAGAGCTCGCTCAGTCATTAATATATGCTTGAGTGACGGTTATACTTTAGCAAAGCGTTACTCAATTCGCCGTCGCCGATCAATGCTTGAGTAACGCTTTGCTAAAGCATAACCGTCACTCAAGCATTGATCGGCGACAGAGCAAGCTTTCATAATAAGAACCTAAGAGAGTTGAGACTAAGGACAACTTCTAAGAATGTATTTTTTTATTCCAGCGTTCGAATTCGTCCACGTCAGTGCGCAAGCTCCGTCCGGTGCGAGTTGATTTGGTTCTACTCGCCCCACCTCCGATCGGATCCACTCATACGGTTAGTAGTTATACGAACCCAAAGATTTTATAAATGAAATCTTTAAAAAATCTCTTGAATTTTTTTACTGCGAACGACTCATAATTAAATTTTAAAACATAAGTGTAATGACTTATGATTCAAACGTACTTTTAAGACTTAAAGTACGTTTGACTTATTAAAATTTCAATTCGCTTAATTATCAAGGTCCCATTATACACAAGGAACCATGTCCTTAAAGTACGCTTGACTCATGACTCACATCTATTTAAATCAACCCCACGGACACATTTAACTGAACAATTTACACACTACTGCTATTTTTTCCTCGATAGATAGTTAGATAGATGTTTTATTCATTAACTTGGGGCTAGATAATGCTGTGTGAATTTGTCCAGCATTATTTATTTATTATTTATTTATTCATGAACAATATTTACAACTGTATTTGAATGTTATGAGTAGGTCTTAAAATATAATTAATTAAACGATTAAAACATCGATTTGATTATAAAAAAATTGAATACAAATGTCTCTTAAAATCTAAGGAATACCATTAAAATCCAGATGTCGCTTACATAGTCAAAATTTAAAATTTAAAGTCATTTACTGAGTACAAGCACTTTTCGAACAAAAGCTTTTTTAATTTTGTTTTAAATATATTAGGACTATCAATGCTTTTTAAATCAATAGGCAGGGAGTTAAATAACTTAACAGCCAGGTACCTAGAGCCATGCTTCACAACATTTAACCTAGGCTGAAAAGGAGTGTCGAGATTTTTCCTTCTTGTACTTTCAAGTATTTTTTTTATTTTCTTACAGTACAGAGTAGTACATAACACAAGCTCTATTTAGCTTGAAGTTAGATGACGCTGTGTGAATTATTGTCCAGCATTAATTATTTATTTATAATGCAAATGCATTTTTTCTTCCAGCCATCATCACCAACAGACATCAAAGACCGCCGCCGCTCGCGCAGCGCGTCCGCAGTGTTACGCTCCGAGGGTGGCGGACGACAAAGCGTGTCGCCTTCACCGAGTCGGATAAGCTACATCGATGACAGTGAGTATTGCCTCATAGTGTGTATGCACGTCGCCGTCAACAGGCTTCCATGTCTAACCGAAGAATAATTTTTACTTTTGCTATTTCATGCTTGTTTATAATTGTGTTTCCATTTATGTTCCTACTAGCTTCTGTCCGCGGCTTCGCACGCGAATTTTCGATTTAATAAGTAGCCTATTATCTAAGTTAGGCTTTGCTTTAAACGTACGCCAAATTTCATCTTGATCTGTTCAGTAGTTTTGGAGATCCTAGGTAACAAAAAAAAAGATTTCACAAACTTTCGGCTTTATAATATTAGTAGGATAGTAGAATATACGACAACTACTTTAGAAACGAGATTGATACATTTTGTTTATTTTATATGATGTACTTTGGAAGATGTGAACTTATTCTGTGTTTTTCTAATTCTAAGTAACACTATGTTTGGTAGTTCCCTATTAAATTTTATTTTTCGTCATATTTGTTCGCTTGTAGTAAGTTAGTAAGTTCCTTGTCCGAAATCGTTAAGTTAAATTACTGGTCTCCACGATACAGGTTTTGTCTAATGTGGAGACCGCAGGAAAATTACTGAAAGATTGTGTATATGTCCATTTTCGTTTTCATTTTTCACCTTGAAAAAAACGTGTGTGACATAGGTTCCATAGTGATCCATAGACTAAAATAACCCTAAATGGACGACCAGTAACTTCGTCGATTGATTTTTACGTATGACTAATGTATGAGAACTTCTGACAAAAATGTCAGTGAAATGTAATCGTCCAATTTGATGAAAATCGGTGTAATCGGGTCGAGGGATTTAGATACACACAATGTAGGATTTATACATATAATCACAACATTCAAATTATACATGTAAAACAAGATAGTATTAATGAAATGTCACTTCTTTCCCCAGGAGAAGGTCCCTGGACAGCCCTATCCCTGGCCTGCCGCGGCCGTCACGTGCAAATAGCGGAGCTCCTGTTGTCTCACGACGCGACGGACGGCGCGTGTCGCGCGCTGCGCCAGTGCCTGCAGCACTCGCTCACGGAGCTAGCGGCCAAGATACTGGCTAGCAAGGTAACTGATACTGCATACTACAGGGGACATACTGTACACGTGCAAATAGCGGAGCTCCTGCTTTCTCACGACGTATCATAGGTCACTTTTTCGCTTCACCCTGTACTTACAGAGGGTAAAGTGAACTACTTAAGAATGAGTTACTTTACTATTTGTGACTCAATACGATTGAAAGGTACGAGTGACTCATGAGTCACCCGTACCTTTCAGTCTCTTCTGACTCATAAATGTCCCATATGCAAAACACATCACTTTCATACATACAAATGTTTTTGAATTATTTGGAACATTCTAGCAAAGTTATTCTTAATTGAAATGTATTTTTCTTTAAAGAATTCAAAGAAATCCTTACAGTGTGTTTTGACCTCTTAGCTTCTTGTTTAGAGGCAGTTTTAAATTTTTTAATTAAATTCCATCTCTTTCTTCGTTCCAGGCATGCCCGGATCCAGACTACAAACTGAACAAATCCACGGTCTCTGAGACCGTGTTCAAACGACGTCCCCTAGACTCCGCGCTTACTTACAACGCGGTCTGTCCGACTACACCTGTTATGGTGAACTGGAGAGAACTACACTGCCCTTTGCCGGCAATACAGTGAGTCTGTGAGACGTGGCGTCTGAGGGACCTAACGTCTTTAGGGCGCACATGCGCGACACCTATTGTACAGACTTAAACATCATTTATTTGCTACCACACAACTACAGCTTTTTCTGAAAGTTCACAGCACTTAAAATTATTCCTTGCCTTATCGACCGAATGATAAATAATTTTTAAATGATCATCGGTCTCTCAGACCGAATTATTTAATTCGGTAATCATTTTAAAAACTCCTTGGTTATATCGATTGTAAAGAAAGGGACGACAACATTTTTTAAATTAGTTAAAAAACTATTTATACCTAGTCTATGAATTTATTTTCTGTCGACTAAGAAGTTTCCTTATTGTTCACAGGTGAGTGAATGAAGACTGAATGATAGAATGAAATATTTCATAGACACAGTTACTTTTGACAGATAGAGATGCGAATCTTTTGACTCGAAAAATATGGGGACTTACGAAAGTTTCAATTTTTATCGAGCCGACATAGGATGTAACGAAGATTATTCTAGATGCATCAGCCCGTATCCGTCCACTGCTGGACATAGGCCTCCCCCAAAACGACGCCACGAATAGTACTCCTGAGCCGCCTCCATCCATCGCTTCCCTGCGACCGCTACAACGTCGTTGCTCCATCGAGTGCGAGGGGTATCTGCGACGAGAAGATAATATTGCGAGACCTCGAGTCTAGTTGATTATTCCATAAAAAGAATTGACAATAGCATAGGTTTAGTTTTTGTGACATCAGAATTGACACCATTATGTTTTTTTTTTTCAGTATGTCCTGGCTCCGACTAGCGGCCCTCACAGTGAACAACAAGCTAAACAGCGAACGGGCGGCTTTACTCGCGATTACAAGGATAGACGTCTCTAACAACGAACTGAGGTGTCTACCGCCAGAGATATTCACATTGGGGAGTCTCAAGTAAGTGAGTGAATGAGTGAGTGAATGAATGTGTTAGTGAGTGAAAACCTTTATCGCCATTACAATAACAGACGTGTCTTATAACGACCTTAGGTGTCTACCGCCCGAGATATTCACATTGGGGAGTCTCAAGTAAGTGACTGAATGAGTGAGTTAATGAATGAGTTAGTGAGTGAAAAGCTTTTCTCGCCATTACAATAACAGACGTTTTTTATAACGAGCTAAGGCGTTTGCCGCCGCAGATATTCATATTGGGGGAGTCTCAAGAGATTGAGTGAATGATAGAATTAACTAGAACAGATTAGTACAATAACGAGCTAAGGTGTCTGCTGCCAGATATATTTAAGATGTTTTTTTATTTAATTAATTAATCTATGGCTGAAATATGTATGTGTATCTAAGCTGAAATAAACGTATTGAATTGAATTGAAAAATTGAATATTCACATTGGGAAGTCTCAATAGTAAGTGAAGGAATGCTTGAGTGAGTGAATGAATAAGTTAGAGTTAGTGAGTGAGAAACTTTACTCGCCATTACAAGGATAATAACGGGCTTTTCCAAGAGGCTATAAGGTCTAAAAGAAATAATAATAATTATTATTATTATTAACTCATTTTTTTCAGGTCGGTAATACAATCCATAGACAAAACATATAAAAATTCACAATAAAATCAAATTACATAAAATTTTAGCTTAAGGGTCCGGCGACAGATGAATTTCCCATACAAACGTAGTACCAAAATGATTTGTTATTTGAGCATATTTTCACCATGGTCTGCTATTATTTGTATTAAAATAGTATTTATCCAGGTTCCTACCACGGTTAACAAATAAACGCAGTTTTACTGTTACTTTTTACAAATTTTGCTGTGCAGTTTCCTATCTACTTAAAGCGTTACGGTCCGCATTATTTTATTTTATTTTCAGGTACTTAAATGCAGCCGGCAACAAACTCTCCCGTCTGCCCTCCCCCCCGACGGGCAAGGGGGGAGTGCAAGTATACACAGCGCCGCAGCTAACGGACCTGTATCTACAGGTAATTCTGAACCCAATGGTACAGCCATAAGGTTTAAATTTCTAAGGTAGGTAGGTTGGGGGGCCTGGCCCCCCCAAACCTCTATTTGAACTGTTGCATTACGAATCTGCAGTAATTGGTTGGTATAGTTTGTCTAATGAGCTCTTTTCTAGTAAACAGGGGTATTGCGGATGTAAGCGGGTTAATTAATACTTTTTTTGTGTGCATCCGTAGTGAATTTGTCAAACAACGATAGTTTTTAGGGTTTTGATGATCGAAGATCGGTTTCAAAACCCTTATGGTCTCGCTTTGTCTGTCCTTTTTTCCCTCCTTAATAACTCAAAAACTACTGCAGCTATCAACTTGAAATTTAAAACAATAATACATTTCGTGCGCTTGTAAAGATTTTGAGAAAAATAAATGAAAAATGAAAATGAATATTTTCCATACAAATTGTGATGCCGAAATTTTAAAAGATACCTACAGAGTCATATGGGGTATCAAATGAAAGGTATCATTTTGTACATTTCAAAATATATTTTTAAATTTTTGTAGGTTTCATACTTTTTAAAATATTTCGAAAAAAGTCGAAAAAATACCCATTCCCCCCCCCCCCTATCTCCGAAGATTGCAGAGCGATCCATGTAAAATGTATGGAGCGTTTATAGACATGGATTTATATTTTACAGGAAAAATATAGAGAAGTTTGAAAAAAGAACACTTTTTGAAAAATGGTCAAAATGGGGCGGAATAATTTTCAAAAGGGGGGGCTACCTTACCGAGTGGGGTATCAAATGAAAGGTATTTGTTTGTACGTTTCAAAACAGTTTTTCAAATTTCTGTAGGTTTCATACTTTTTGAAATATTTTGAAAAAAGTCGAAAAAATACCCATTCCCCCCCCCCCCCCCCCTATCTCCGAAGTTTGCAGAGCAATCCGTTTAAAATGTATGGAGCGTTTGTAGATATGGATCTATATTTTACAGGAAAAATATAGAGAAGTCTGTAAAAAGAACACTGTTTGAAAAATGGTCAAAGAGGAAGGGGGTATCAAATGAAAGGTATCGGTTTGGACATTTCAAACCAGTTTTTCAAATTTCTGTAACTTTCATACTTTTTGAAATATTTCGAAAAAAGTCGAAAAATTTACCAATACCCACCTTAACCGAACCACCCATTTAACCGAAGCATGCAGAGAGATCCATCTGAAATGTTACCTACTATTCTTAGGTATTCGTTAAATTGCGAAGTCTCTAACCGGTACTTTTGGTACATATTTGTTGACAAACGTTCAAAACCCTCGGCGCGCGAGTTACACTCGCACTTGACGGATCTTGTTTATAGTAAAATGTGTATTAAATTATAAAATATTACAGACTTTGCATATTTTCATGCACAAGTCAGGTTATTTTACTATCTCTGATTGCATGGCATGTAAAGCGGGAGAGAGGGCGTTGGATCTATTCAGAGAAGGTTTTGCACGGAATTTTTACTAAATATTCTACACTGTAATATTTGTTTTATGTTCTTCTTACTTGACTACTCGCCTTTCCAGGACAACCGCCTAGAGTCCCTCCCCGGAGCCCTGTTCTCCCTCCCCCTGCTGGGAACACTGGACGTGTCCAACAACAAGCTGCGCGCCCTGCCGCCGCAGATGTGGGCGGCGCCCGCGCTCACGGACCTCAACGCGGCGTTCAACCATCTGCGGGACCTTCCTACGGGCAAAGAGGAGGTTAGTCACTAGCGAGGGGGTAAGTGACTAGCGAGGGGGTTAGAGGCTTGTGAAGGGGTTAGTGACTAGTGAGGGGGTAAGTGACTAGCGAGGGAGTAAGAGATTAGCGAGGGGTTGGAGACTAGTGAAGGGGTTAGTGGCTCGTGAGGGGGTTAGAGGCTTGTGAAGGGGTAAGTGACTAGTGAGGGGGTTAGAGGCTAGTGAGGGGGTTAGTGACTAGCGAGGGAGTTAGAGACTTGTGACGGGGTTAGTGACTAGTGAGGGGGTTAGTGACGAGTGAGGGAGTTAGAGACTAGTGAAGGGGTTATAGTGGCTAGTGAGGGGGTTAGTGGTAAGTGAGGGGGTTAGTCACTAACGGGGGATTTGTGACTAGTTAATTTTGACAAGCAGCGTTATTATTTTCAAATTGTCTTTTCCGTTTCTTAGTTTTATATATTTGCACATGCTTCGTAATGAATATGATTATTTTGTATTCCAGGACCCTCCCGAGAGCCCCAGCCCGCTCGCGTCCTCCCCGGTCGAGCGGAGCGCCTCCGCCACCGGGTACTTCCCTGCATCCTTCACTGCAAGCATTACTGTACGTTTACTCACTGACATATACTTCAAGTTTGGATGTTTAGATGTATGGATTTTTGGATGTATGTTACCTCGTCACGCCAAAACTACTGAACGGATCGAGCTGAAATGTTGCATACAGATGATTTTAATCCTGGAATCAAACATAGGCTACTTTTTATCCCATAAATCAGTTCCCATGGGATAGAAAATATTTCCATAGAAACAACGCGTGCGAAGCCGCGGGCAGAAACTATTGTAAAATATATTGATTTATTTTCACGAATGAATAAATCTTAGGAACAAAACATTAAATACCACTAGATATTGGGGTTATCTCTACAGCTATTGATTTTGTTGTAGAAGTCAACATCCCGCAGTCCGTCCATAGACAACAGTGAGGATTTGCCCGAGGCAGAGCCTATCCCAACGCTGGGCGACCGCGCTGGCAACGCAGTGTGAGTGAGGCTTTATGTCCTACTTTATTCCTGTAGTAACATTGCCTGGTAATAAAATACTTCGTGTCAGTGTGGCGGGTGTAAGTTTTTTTTTTAATCAATGAAGAGAGCGAAGCGAGCCGTGATGTGGCAAGATATTATGCCGTGTCAGTATGACGAGCGAAGCGAGCTTGTTAAGAATTGCCTTGTCAGTGTGATGAGCGAACAAAGCTTGTTAAGAATGGCCTTTTCAGTGTGACGAGCGAAGCGAGCCGTACAACCATACACAGCGTGCTGTAATCCGCACACCGTTGGAAACTTGTTTAGTTATTAATTGTTAAGGAAGGCCTACAGCTTATATGAATACATATAAGTTACAAGACCCTAGCAACAAAAGCAACAAAAAGCTAATAGATGGCCTTCATGGCCAAATGACAGTGTTAATTATGTGTACATTGTTTTATAGTCAAAATCAAAAGCTCTTTTTTTTCATAATAGTAGTTTATGCAACTGTCATATAATGAAGGGTATTAAAACACGAGTGTGAGTTTATGAAACGAGCGCAGCGAGTTTCATAATAGTAACGAGTGTTTTAATACCCGTGTTATATGCAGTTGCATACACTACTTTATCTTCACTAATGCAATTAATCAAACAACAAGAGTAAAAGCTGACAATAGTTTATTTATAATAATTGTTCAAATTTTGGATGGTACAATTTTGAAAGTTAATGTTAATTATTGATCCAGCAGCTGTAGCGGCCGCGGGGCAAGCAGTAGAGCTCGTAGACGGAGTCGGAATATTTATAATTACTTCATTCGTCTTGTTTTCTATACTGTTCAAGATCGTATTTGAGACTTGAATAAGATCTTACCAAAGAGTTTTGTGTATGTAAGTTTAGTAGTTTCGACGAAGTTTTCACGTATAACCCAACTGTTTTCAAAAGCCAGCCTAATATCAAAATTTTATACAACTTGTACGAGGATTTTGACATAAGGCTCGCCAGGTTAATTGGTCGCGTTTTATTGATGTTATAATGAGATTTTACGATATCGATGTGGATATTATACCATCATGTGAAATTGCTTAAATTGAGTGTTTTGCTATCTGCGCTATAACAGTAGTAATTATAAGTCAAGTATTGGAAACATAAGTAGAATGTTATAACATTAGTGTAGATAAAGACAATAAATGTACTCTTAGAAAAGGTCAAGTTATAAAACTAAACACTGACACGGAAATAAAGTGATATTTTTGATTTCTGTCGCTTCGGTATGTAGACTAAAGTAAAGAAGCGACGAAGAAACTTTTAGCCTGTTAGTTGTTATTTTATACCTGTTAGTTAGTATTTAGTAGATTATCTCTTACCCCTTAGCTGGTCGGCGGCCGCCCGCGCCCACCCGTGGAAGGGCGCGGTGGGCGCAGCACCCCCCGCTCCGCCCGCGCGCCCCGCGCTGCTGGCCTTGTCCCTGGCCCACAACCAGTTCACCGCGGTGCCGGCCGCGCTCGCCTGCCGCGCGCCCGCGCTGCAGAGACTCAACATGAGCTACAACTCACTGAGGTGAGGCTTGACTCATTATGTTAAAGGTGACTCACTTCATTACGTTGACGTGTATCGGTGAGTGACTGATACATTAGACTCAACATGAGCTACAACTTACTGAGGTTGGGTGCGACTCATTAAGTAAAAGATGACTCATTTGGTTAGACGTGTATCGGTGAGTGACTGATACATTAGACTCAACATGAGCTATAACTCACTGAGGTTGGGTGCGACTCATTAAGTAAAAGATGACTCATTAGGTTTGACGTGTCTCGGTCAGTGACTGTTACATTAGACTCGATATGAGCTACAGCTCACTTAGGTTGGGTGCGACTCATTAAGTAAAAGATGACTCATTAGGTTAGACGTGTATCGGTCAGTGACTGATACATTAGACTCAACAAGAGCTACAACTTACAGAGGTTAGGTGCGACTCACTAGGTTAGATCTGAGTTATGAGTCAATAGTGCCGTATACTATTTTCTGATGAGTCAATTGAGCTACAGCTCGCTGCGTTATTCCCGACATATTTGGTTAGATGCCGAAGTTAGTGATAAATTATTGGTGATTAAAATGGACTTACCACGGGTAAGTTACGGAACTTACCCGTAAGTCCATTTTAATCACCATACATAAGTCACATTTAATGTGTGTAACGTTGTATTATCTTTTAATATTTAATCTAATAAACATCTACTTAGTAGGAATTTTAGTTACTGTACTACTTGTACATAAGAAAACCGATACAAGAGACTTCATCCTCATCGTCATTAGCAGCTAGACTTCACCCACTGCTGGGTATAAAAGACCTCCAAGTGTTTGAGGCACAAGAGAGCTACGAACTCCCTACTTGCCTAAGATAAAGACTGCCTCAGTTGGTTAAATGTGACTCATCACAGATGGCATGGCATGACTTATTAGGTGAGACGTGAATCATGACTCATGAGTCTTAAAAAGACATAACATGATTTCCACATAACGTTTGTGTTGCAGGTCAATGTCCTACGTGACGTCATATCCCTCCAGCCTGCGCCAGTTGGATCTTAGTCACAATGAGATCACTTGCTGGCCAAGCTTACCTCAGGTAAGTTCTTCGTTTTTTATCCAACTTTCTTTTGTGTAGCTTCTTAGTTGCAAATTCTCGCTAAACAAACTTATTGAAATTGAATGTTTCCTTTGGTTTTATTTTTATTTCTGTCATCTAGCGTCTTTCAGTATGCAAATTGTCATAGAAAATACCGATTACATACATCAAAAACAAAAAAGATCCAAATATTGAACCTTGCGGTACACCGATAGAATATTCAATTTGTCATAGCGTTAACGTACATCAAAAATAAAAGAGGGCACATACTGAGCCTTGAGGTACCAACAGAATATCTCCTTTATTTTCTTCTAGTTTCTGCCCGCGGCTTCGCATGCGTTGTTTCCATGGAAACTGGTAAAGGGTATTTCTATCCTATGGGATAACAAGCAGCCTATGTTTGATTCCAGACTTAGAGCTACATCTATACAAAATTTCAGCCCGATCGGTTCAGTCGTTATGGCTTGAACAGGTAATAAAAATCCTTCCAAACTTTCTTATATACTAGTTCTGCACGTGTATTTTCGGTAAAATAAGTAGCCTGTTATCTAAGTTAGGCTTTGTTTTAAATGTACCTACGCCAAATTTCATCTTGATCTGTTCAGTAGTTTTTGAAATCCTAGGTAGTAAATTTTTTACATTTCAGAAAATTTCGTCTTTTTAATATTAGTAGGATTAGTGTTAATTTATTTCTAAAATATTATTTAATATTTATTTATTTAAAATAACTATAGCATGTCTTATTTCTTCACCCCCAGCTAGAGAACTTCGGCCCAGGGTCCCCCCTCGCTTGCTACTGCCCCCACCGCGCGGCCACGCGGCCCCGCTCGGGGGGCGGGGTGCGCTCACAGCTGATGAGCGCCGCCTGCCCCGCGCGGAGACATCTGCGACTAGAGGGGACGAGGACTCTGGTGAGTAAACACAAGATCTGTCAAGTGCGAGTGTGACTCGCACGTTGAGGGTTTCCAACTTTTATCAATTATACAAATACTATCATAATAGTACCATGTAAATATATTTATGAAAACTTGTTGTACACTCATAGAAATATAAATCGGTTCCCTAAAAATAGTGATAAACATAATTTTAATACCAGAAATAAACATAAACTCGCTTTGCCCACAACTAGGCTACACAAAATTAATGTATCTTTTAAAAAGCAATGTATACGCTTCTACAACAAAACTCCTAGTGAGTTGCAACAATTATCAGTAAATAAATTCAAACAAATTATCAAAAACGTGCAAAAAAGCTTACTATAAAATATCAGATTATCTAGAAGATAAAAAAGCTTGGGACGGGTTTTGCTCCAACTCGAAAAATAACAACTAACAGGCTAAAGGTTTCTTCGTCGCTTCTTTACTTTAGTCTACATACTGAAGCGACATAAATCAAAAATATCACTTTATTTCCGTGTCAGTGTTTAGTTTTATAATTTGACCTTTTCTAAGTGTATGTAGGCGACAGGCGACCTCTAGGCAATAACGGCCGAACTACAAGGCTAAGGTGTCTATAGAGGCGCTAACACCGAAAACACTGAAGCTAGTAAAAACCTACCCAAGCGCTTCAAAGAACATCCGCTAGATGTCGTTAAGACAAAAATTCCAATATTATCGGAATAAGTAAAAAGAGAAGCAATTCCTAGATCGCGCAAACGCTTGATTTAGTTACATCTGACCATAGACGATCCGACATCAACTATCGGTCGAAAGACCACCGGGCTCAGTGGACCGGATGGATCGGGCCCGGTTCAGAGGAGATCTCCCTCGGTACTTATTTGGGGGAAATCCACCTTTACCCCCAAAGTGTACATTTATTGTATTTATGGAAATAATAGTGCATTTTACACCAAGGCGAGAGTGATCAATTCCTACCGAGTGTGTCGCCTTAAAACACACGAGGTAGGAATCGCACTTTGTCGTTTGACCGAACGAAAATAACCATAGCTACCGGCCGATCTTTTAGAAAATTAAAAAAAAATAACACGTTAGAAATGGATTTCCATACACTTTTTCCTCCCGCTAAAACACGTGAGAAATGAAATTCCATAGAGTTTTTCCTCCCGGTTTCCTAGAGGCCTGCAAAGACATACTTTCTATTCTATAAATGGAAAAGGAATAGGCAACTTTCCGAGCAGGTGTAGTATAAAGAGTTTTTGATTTGATTTGACTATCGCATAATGAATATCTTAAAACAGTAGATACAATCAGGACGAGGCTTGCAATATAGTCTATTGAGGATATATTTGTTACAGATACTGTCTAATAACCTATTGACTCGCATCCAGCTGACGACGGATGACGACGGCTACGCGGCCAACACGACAGACGAGGCGAATAATGATGATGATGATGAATGGGTACGCATTTATATTTATACTAGCTGCGCGCGCGCCGCCAGCGTCGGAACTTTTCACGATAGGGACATGTGGTAGATAGTTTCCTTCGAAAACAGACAGGATGAAGAGATCAATCGCAGGATCAAAAACTTAAACAAACAAAAAAAAAAAAATATTATGATTTTTCGGCCAAAATCAGGGTACTCTTCCAAAAGTTCGGATCCGTGCCACTGTTCAAAGCCGCGGCGGACATTTAAACGATGTCATATTCCATAAATAATGGCATTAATAGGACTTTCGAATAAAAAAAAAATTACGTTAATATCTCACACACAGCTTGTTTTATTAAATTTCAACATCGGCCCGTTCTTGTTGAAAGACCCTTTAGATAGAAAATACTTTATTATACCACACAAAGACAGGAAACAATACAGAGAAAAACGCATAGAATACAGGAAGTATAAAGGGCGGCCTTATCGCTGAGAGCGATCTCTTCCAGGCAACCTTGGGATGGACTGGACATGAAAATAACAAAATAGACGGCGGCACTGAATAAATCTATTTAGATTACAAAATAGAGAATTCTAATTCCGTAATTTAGATATTTAATACAACACTACATAATATAATACCTACATAGCCTACAAACATTATAATAAACTTACATAAACATAAAATAAGGTTATATAACTTTTACAAGGATAAATAATGCTGATGAAGCAGTTTTTACGTGTATCTGTAAAAACTATATATATAGATACACAGACAGACACGTTAAACTTATAACAACCCACTCTTTTTGCGTCGGGGGTTAAAAAATGATTTATTGTCCCCAGGGTAACGGCAACAGCCTCAAGGGTCGTCTCCTCTTCCCTCTGCTATCAATGTTGGACGTCTCCTGCAATCTGCTCCGCTCCATACCTCCTGCATTACATCTACTGACGAACCTGTCTGTACTCAACATTAGCGGGAATAAAGGTTAGTCACATAGACTGTCTGGCAGAGATCGCAGTGATAGGGCCGCCTCTTCCCTCTGCTGTCGATGTTGGACGTCTCCTGCAACCTGCTCCGCTCCATACCTCCTGCATTACATCTGCTGACGAACCTGTCTGTACTCAACATTAGCGGGAATAAAGGTTAGTCACATAGACTGTCTGGCAGAGATCGCAGTGATAGGGCCGCCTCTTCCCTCTGCTGTCGATGTTGGACGTCTCCTGCAACCTGCTCCGCTCCATACCTCCTGCATTACATCTGCTGACGAACCTGTCTGTACTCAACATTAGCGGGAATAAAGGTAAGTCTCAGTGGCTGTCTGGCAGAGACCACTTCTAAGAGATAAAACCGCCTACTCGTCCATCTGCTCTCGAATAAAGGTGAGTTACGAAGGTGGTCTGAAAGAGACTATTTTTTAATGGAGGAAACTTTTTGTTAGTGTGTTAGTTAAGTATATATTTTTATGTTTATAATAACTGTATGTTTCCCAAATAAATAACAATAAAATAAAATAAAAGGTCGCCTCTTTCATTCTGATAATAAGCCGGAACAAAAGTAAGTCTCGAAGGTTGCTTGGAACGGATCGCAGCGATAAGACCGCCTCTTCCCTACGTCAATGTTGGACGTCTCCTGCAACCTGCTCCGCTCCATACCTCCTGCTTTACATCTGCTGACGAACCTGTCTGTACTCAACATTAGCGGGAATAAAGGTTAGTCTCATAGGCTGTCTGGCAGAGATCGCAGTGATAGGGCCGCCTCTTCCCTCTGCTGTCAATGATAGACGTCTCCTGCAACCTGCTCCGCTCCATACCTCCTGCTTTACATCTGCTGACGAATGTGTCTGTACTCAACATAAGCGGGAATAAACGAACCCGCAACCTCTTGCGTTGCAGGCGGACGTTCTCCCACTGCGCCACAGAGGTCGTCGACATAATTTATCTAACTAGGTAAAATTGTAGTAAACATTGTAAAACATTCTAAAAATTAAAAATAAGCATTGAAAATTAAATAATTTTCGAACAATGAGGCAAATAAGTAAATTAATTGAAATAATAAATAACATTAATAAATACAAAATACTCATGAATAAATACTGAAACTTTATATTTTTACTGTAAATCATGATTTAGAATTTAGTCCACATCAAGTGCAGGATGTGTACCTACGCTGGAATAAATACTAATATACATAACATTATACAAACTAGTCCGATTTAGATGTTTCTTGTTTCTTCCAGACATATCCACTCTCCCCCCGCAAATGGGCCTCCTCTCCCGCCTGTGGTCGCTGAGCGCGGCGGGCTGCAGCCTGCAGGAACCCCTGAAGAGTATGCTGTCTGGAGACAGGTGAGTTTGAACTGTTCAACTTGACCGGTGTGAAGTTAGCTACAGAAAGAAGAGGCTTTGTCTCTTTCGGTATAAAAGGGTGCCTCATTGGAGGAGTGCCATAGAAAGAAAAGAAAGAAAATAAATTTATTAGAATAGAATAGAATAGAATATCTTTATTGTCAAAGGTGAAACACATGAATAATTATAAGTAGGTATACAACACTTCTGTGTACAGGCTAAGACTTGTCAAATTCACATACAAATAAAATGAAAGAAAAATACAAAAAAAAATACAATACGCATTCGCTGTATATGGGCGATAGTCAAATAAATAATCTAGTTGCTAGTAACATTGTGTAGGTGCGTACTGGAACCTTTGTTCAACTCTTTTTGTACATTAATATACTGAGTATAGTCGTTCTCGAAAAACTCTTTTATGCTGTATACAGTTTTGTGAAGAAGAAGTCTTTTCACTTCATTTATAAAGGTGTTATGTTTATTTAATTTATTGGTTCACCAGTACAACTTGCAACCATTACAATTATACTTAGATACTGTATATAAAAATATTACAAAAAAAATACCTAGATATTGATGTAATAACAATAATAGCAGCAAGAGCTGCACGCAGTGAACCAAAAGGTCCCATCTCAGCATAATGTTGCTCCACAAAAAGTAGAGTACCTACCTAACGCTGGTTTTCTGACAGGACCTTTGGTGCCAGACCACAGACAAAAAATATCAAAAAATAATTACAACCTACAGCTTGACAGCCGGGTTGAATTGTTTAAAATTACAGCTTACGATTATTAGTATTATTAATTACTAGCTGTACCCGCGACTTCGTTCGCGATTGCCTTACCTGCCGACTAATTAAGTTCACATTTAACCATAGTCTCTCATATTATGAAACGCCGCCGCCGTCCAAAAAATCGTGTAGGGTCTACGGGGGATAGCATATTGTCATCTTCAATCCCATTCTTTATCCACACGACTTTTAGCTACGACTCGGCCAGCGTCAGTGTTAAGAAGTGTCCTACTCGTTTGACTTAATCACAGCTGGGGCCCTATTCTGCTATACTAATCGCTTCACTATGACAGGGCTATCGTCACAGAATGACACTTTTTGGTATTCCACCTTGGATGAAAGAAATTATGATAAATGCAGATGGAGAGACGCGCGTCAAGTTTGAAACTACATATTAATTTATCTCGCGCGCACTATCTGGAATTTTATTAATCTAAGGATTCTACGTGATGATTCTGCGACGATTCCATTGTCATACTGAAGCAATTGTTTTGCAGAATTGGGCTCCTGATCCATTTAACTGGACCACCGTAATTTTTTTTCGTTAGTAGGTAGGTACAGTTGGCTGTGTACCACAATAAAAAATATTTTTCTGCGGTCCAGTTAGTTTAAGTGGACCACAATAATTAATTAATTTAATTGTACACGAAGTTTGGTTGGAGTATGACTCCAACCAAACTTCGCTGGACCAGCTAAACCACCATATATCATGTAAGGCAGGAACCTAACTTATTTTTCCAAGACCCACCACCTTAGTAGGTAGGAACCTAACTAATGGGTGCGTCTTGGAAAAATAAATAGATAGGAACTTACCTACCCTTTATCTACTAATTTTTTTCTTCAATCTACAGATTATTTCATCAATCTACTGATTTTCTACTCGACTTTCTACTGATCTAGTCATATTCGATCTTGCATCTCTGTTTCTAACAAAAAGAATGCATGAAATCGGACGACGCGTAGACCCGTCGTGATGCGCGGTTAAAGAATTCTACTTTTTCCTCTCTCCCAGGGGAACCTTACTGAATTCCAGGATAAAATGTATTCCATGTCCTTTCTTGTAGTATGAACTCAAAACGTGCCAAGTTACATTCCAACTCATTACCTATGTAGTTTCGGCGTGATGAGCGGTGAAGGAATTTAACTTTCATCCCCTCTGCCAGGGCAACCTTACTGAATTCCGGGATAAAATGTATCTTTCCTCATAGTACGAACTAAAATCACGCCGAGTTGCATTTGAATTCATTAAGTAGCTCCGTCGTGATGCGCGGTTAAAGAATTTTACTTTCATCCTCTCTCCCAGGGGAACCTTACTGAATTCCAGGATAAAATGTATCCCATGTCCTTCCTTGAACTCAAATCGTACCAATTCAGTCCAACTCATTCAGTAGTTTCGGCGTGAACGTGATGCGCGGTGAAGAAATTTTACTTTTATCCCCTCTCCCAGGGGAACCTGACTGAATTCCGGGATAAAAAGTATCCTATGTCCTTCCTCGTGGTATGACCTAAAATCGTACCGAGTTTTATTTCAATACCTTAAGTAGTTCCGTCGTGATGCGCAGTTAAAGAATTTTACTTTCATCCCCTCTCCCAGGGAAACCTGACTGAATTCCGGGATAAAAAGTATCCTATGTCCTTCCTCGTAGTATGACCTAAAATCGTGCCGAGTTTCATTTCAATACCTTCAGTAGTTTCGGCGTGATGCGCGTTTAACAAACAGACAGACAGACAGACAGACAGACAGACAGACAGACAGACAGACAGACAGACAGACATGAATGAAAAAAATTGCAGTTTTGGCTTCAGTATCGATAATAGAGTGCCCTCCAAAAAAAAATTTCAAAATATCTTCAATGTACAGAATTGGACCTGTTACAGTTTTATTATAAGTATAGATTATTCACAATACAAAAAAAGGCATATGACTGAGACAGCTTTTATAAAACGGGCCTTAGACTGCACTGACGTTTATGTTTGCAGGTATAAGAGTGCGCACATACTGTCGTACCTGCGGGGCGTGTTGCACTGCGCCGTGCCTTACACTCGGATGAGGTTGATGCTGGTCGGACGACAGGTAAATATGTAATGCTGGTCGGACGACAGGTAAATATGTAATGCTGGTCGGACGACAGGTAAATATGTAATGCTGGTCGGACGACGGGTAAATATGTAATGCTGACCGGACGACAGGTAAATATGTAATGCTGGTCGGACGACAGGTACATAATGTAATGCTGGTCGGACGACAGGTACATAATGTAATGCTGGTCGGACGACAGGTAAATATGTAATGCTGGTCGGACGACAGGTAAATATGTAATGCTGGTCGGACGACAGGTAAATATGTAATGCTGGTCGGACGACAGGTAATTTTTATATGCAGATTGGACGACGGATTAAATTCTATAGGTACTAGTTTCTGCATGCGTTTCGGTTTGTACCTGCGCCTTAGATAGAGTTTTGTTTATTTATTACGTCATATTATAGAACATACAATTTGTCAGGACTTATCTATACTAATATTATAAAGAGGAAAGATTTGATTGTTTGTTTGTTTGTATTGAATAGACTCCGAAAGTACTGGACCGATATGAAAAATTCTTATACCATTACAAGACCACATTATTCCTGATGAACATAGGCTACTTTTTACCGCGGGAAAATGCTTCATTCCTACGGGAAAACGGGTAATAGAACAACGGGTAGTAAGATAAAAATGCAGCTAGTTGACTATAAGAACAGAGAAATATACACAATATGTACCCATTTAGGGTGTTGCATTGGGAGACGGCCAGATACATTGGCTTCGACTAGGATAGAGAAAATGTAAAACAATGCTCAAATTACTTAAATTTAAAAATTGGTGTAATGTTTTTCCAGGGTATCGGAAAGACCAGTCTTCTGGAGTGCCTCAGACAAGAGTCGTCCATACAACACAGAAGGAAACCAACTGATGTAAGTATAAATATAAGGGATCGTCCATTAATCACGTGTGGTTTTTGTATGGTTATATACGTGATGAGGACAAACCCCATTCCTAGCCAAAATTGTACGTGTATTTTTCAACAAAGTATCAAAGAATGTCAGGATATTGTCCCTAAATACAGGTATAAATTTAATTCTGGAATATATTTAGCAACGAGATAAAAATGTCTGTCCGATTTAAAGTGGAAAAAATCTCGCGTTCAACGAAAAAATAAATACACGTGGTAGGTGCACGGATATCTCACTACACACACCCCCGTTCCGCCCTTGCGCCGAGGGTTTCGAACGTTTGTCAACAAATATGTACCAAAAGTATCGGTTAGAGACTTTGCAATTTAACGAATACCTAAGAATAGTAGGTACCAACCTACATTTCAGATGGATCTCTCTGCATGCTTTGGTTAAATGGGTGGTTCGGTTAAAGGTGGGTAATGGTAAATTTTTCGACTATTTTTAAATATTTCAAAAAGTATGAAACCTACAGAAATATGAAAAACTGTTTTGAAATGTACAAATCGATACCTTTCATTTGATACCCCACTCGGTGAGGTAGCCCCCCCCCCTTTTGAAAATTATTCCCCTACTTTTTGACCATTTTCCAAAAAGTGATAAATGATGTCTCTTGCTTTCTTCTCTTAATGTTAACTTTAACTGTATGTTTAACTCGCGCTCTCCAGCACTGGGCAGCTCGCATGGGCAACAAATCCTCTCGGCGAAACATGTCGACCGTGGGCGTGGACATCGGAACCTGGACGTATGAGAAGCAGAGGTCCACGCGTGGGCCTGTGACGTTCAGGACGTGGGATTTCGGCGGGCAGCAAGAGTGAGTGCCGTAGTCGAGGACGAAAGCTGTCTTATGTTTTCGAAAATCCTCCATTGCAAAAACAATTGCTTAGCAAAGTTTTTTGTCGCAGCAGGACGTTGCGGGTTCTATTCCCGCCTTGGGACAAATGTTTGTACGATCCGCAGATATTTGTACATACATTCTATCTATGTAGTGTATTGTATTAAGTATATCAGTTATCTAGTACCCATAACACAAGCTCTGCTTAGCTTGGGGCTAGATTACGCTGTGTGAATTGTCCAGCATTATTTATTTTATTATATACATTATTATTTATTAAAAAAATATCTATCTATGTATATAATGTATTAAATATATGAGTTATCTAGTACCCCATAACACAAGCTTTGAGTAGCCCTTTAAAGTCTTATGAGGCCCGTAGCGGGCCAGAAAAAAAATTATACCGTCAGGTATTACGAGGTCCGCTCCGGGCCCGACACCTCAGAACAATTGAAACCTTATTCTTAAAATATAAGGAACACTATGGCTTGAAATCTATGTCTCATTCGATTCGGAATGAACGAACCTCTTTACTAAAAGTTTGTCTATGGTGATGGACGGTTTGTTTATCATGTATTTTAGTCTAAGTTTAGTATGTGTAAGTCTTTTAACAAATAAATTTATATTCTATATTCTATTCTATTCAGTCTGTCGCTGATCGTCATCCCATCTGGCTGGAGGACCGTTTGGCCTCTTCTGTGGCCGTGTAGTGTACCATTACATGTTCCACGGATTAGTGTGATGATTTTATAAACCCCCGACGCAAAAAGAGAGGGTAGCGAGGGAGGTGTATCTGTCTGTGGTATCGTAGCTCCCAAACGGATGAACCGATTTTCGTTTAGTTTTTTTTGTGTCATAGATAATTTTATCCCGAGTTTTCTTAGCCATGTTTCATGAATATCTGTTGGGGGGTTTTTATATTTTTAATTTTGTTCTTGTTACCGTTTATTCGTAGATACTACGCGACGCACCAGTACTTCCTCTCCCGCCGCTCTCTCTACCTGGTGGTTTGGAAGGTGACTGATGGACGGGAGGGTCTACTGTCCGCTCTCAACTGGCTCAGGTACGCATCTCATCAGGGGGCCTACTCGGATGGCTCAGGTAAGAACGCACCTCATCTGGAGGCCCACTCGGAAAAGGAATATCGAAGTTTCGCTGTCGTGTAAAACCAACTCTTATGTCGCTTGCATAAGATTAGCATTTGTACGAAAACTAATCAGAAACTTCGATTTAGTTTTTAAGAGTACAGGTCATGCGTCTACTGTTAGACAAGCCCCAAAGGGAGTTTGCCATAATCACCACGCTTCGCACTCGTATATGATCCAACATTAATTTTTCTTAGAGGCCTTTGACGTCACAGCATGGCCGACAGCGTTTCCAGAGTTCAAAATTATAAATAAAAAAAAAACATTTTTTAAATCGAAAATAGTAGTCATCTTACACTTTTATATCAGAAAACTATAAATATTGGTTTATTTAGTCAAATACTACGGAAAATATTTATTTAAACACTAGTTTAACTAGTGCAAACAATATCAAATTTTTGACGTACGAGAGCGGTGTACAACAATCTATTTTGTGGTGAAAACAAACCAACAGCTTTTGTTCATAACACAAGCTCTGCTTAGCTTGGGGCTAAATGATGCTGTGTGAATTGTCCTCACCTCAACAGCCTATATTGGTCCACTGCTGGACGCAGACCATCCCCTGATTAACGCTTATTGGCTTTTATCTCATGGATGGTAATGCCCACTATCCCCACGCTAGACATGCTGGCTGGGGATCGCAGTTCGTTGGTAGAATTGTTCTGTAGAGGGCGCTGCTGCCCGCCCCCGGTGGATATCCCTTAGTCACCTCTCTAGACACCCGCGGAAAGAGTTGGGACGGTGGTACATCTAAGCCGGCACCACACAGCCATTGTCCCACAGTGTGAATTGTCCAGCATTATTTATTAATTTCCTTCCAGATCCATACAAGCACGCGCACCAGGCTCCCCCTGCATAATGGTCGGCACACACTACGACCAGGTCGCGATATCCAACCTGCCCGAGGGGGAGTCCCCCGAGGCGCTGCAGCGTCTCATCAGGTCCCGGCTGATGGGCGCGCCGCATAGGGACAAGCTGGGGATTCCACAGGTCATGGACTCTTTGGAGGTAGGACTCTTTAGTAAATGGTTTATATTTAGGGTTCCATACCTCAAAAGGAAACAAGGAGCTTTTATAGGATCACTTTGTTGTCGTCTGTCTGTATGTCTGTCCGTCCGTCAACCCCTTTTTCTCAGGACCGAGTAGAGGTAACGAGTTGAAATTAACATCAAATATTCAAGTCCGTAACCTCTTGGAGCCGCGATATAAATAAAACTTCTTAGTCAACGCAATCAAAAGTTACAGCCGGTTATGTCCAAAAATTTTGAAATTTCCTAGGGAATCACATGCACACAAAACCTATAAAGTACTTCCCGTTTACCTGGAATTTTGAAATTTGGAAGAAGCAAGCTCTTCAAGACGACCTCTCTGGCGCAGCTGGCAGGGGTTGCGGGTTCGATTCCCGCCTCGGGACAAATGTTTGTACGATCTGCTGATATATGTTCAGGGTGTTCTGAATGTTTTCAATGTATATGTCGAAAATATCATGATACTAGGGTTTATAAAATAAGCAGAACCGACGGCCTAATGATTCGGCCATCGCTCCTGCCTTAGCAATTCCAAAATCTACTCAGCCTATTCAAACCTACGAGCTCGCTTACTAATTATAATGTTTTCAAAAGCAAGGGAATATCTGTGCTAAAGCTCTTAATTTAAAACTAACCAAATGAAATGAGAATCGTTCACAAAGGTTACAAAATTATTTTTATTCAAAGTTCACAATGGCTTCAACTTACACGTGTTGTCTGCTTCACACCTCCAACCAGAATGTCGTTCCTTGAATATTCTAGACGTTTCCCGCGCTATTTCCCCCTCCACTTCAAGCAAACTCGTTGCGAGCGTTCGAGAATGGCGGGAAAATCAAGAATACTTCAAGTTCACAATAATCAATTAAAATAACACATTGATTCCGACACAATAACTCTATCTAAATTAAATAATAATTATTTGAACATTTTTGAAGGCGATTAAAACAAAATAAATTAAACTGCTAACAAATTCAGACATTCACGACTTCCTCTAATGTTACGCAACAACCAAGGATGAATCCCATAAAGACTTCTAAATTTATTAATAATTCTCTAAAGATTTAAGAAAGCCATTTAAACTAGATAGCTTAACATTTACTTCACAATTCTTTTAAACAAGGTTCTGACGTAATGACAGTTGGTCACAAAACCTTTTAATATTACAAAATCGTTCAGATTAAATCTTAGAACTATTTCCAAATCCATTACTTATTGTTTTACGATTTTCTGGATTATTAATAATTCTCTAAAGATTTAAGAAAGCCATTTAAACTAGATAGCTTAACATTTACTTCACAATTCTTTTAAACAAGGTTCTGACGTAATGACAGATGGTCACAAAACCTTTTAATATTACAAAATCGTTCAGATTAAATCTTAGAACTATTTCCAAATCCATTACTTATTGTTTTACGATTTTCTGGAAGAAATACAGCTACCTAAATCTAGGTTTTTACAAATTCACCCGCGAACTCATTATTTATTTGAAATTGAAATCTCAATGCTTACATTCAATCTCTTACCTATTTCTAAATTCCTTATTAATTATTTAAGGAATTTTAATAGGAGAGAAATCTAACCAATTCACCTTTTTCAAAAATAAGTAGATGTAAGTACTTGGTATCAAAACATTATTGATTTATAGAAAAGTTACCTAACCAAAAATTGATGACTTAACTCGTAGTTTAAATATTATTTTATGATTTAAGATGGCAATTCGCAGATATCACTGAGGTTATCATAAAAGCGTTGTTGTTTTGAATTAAGGGTTCTTCAAACTGGTCAGCTGGAGGTTCGCTGCGGCGACACGGCCATTCTGAGATGCGTCGCGTGCTCAGCGTCGCTCCCAGGGGTTTGTTGCTGGAAAGAGATAACAAGTGTTGAGGCTAGGCACTTCCACAGTAACCTATTACCTATAGCTTCATGTTGAGTGAAAGGCTAGATACTTCCACAGTACATCTAATCTTTTTAAATTATAACACTCTACGATAGACAGAACACAATTACCCAAATTTTGTAACAAAACACAACTTGCACCACTCAAGTTTTGTCTTATTAGAACAGATAAACCATATTTCTAGAAAAACATGACTCACTCCACGCAAGTTTGTTTTGATGGTAAAGTTTATCACAGTGTGATAGTGTTTGTGTGTAAAAAGAAAAAGGGAAGGATAGAGGTCCGTGAGAGGTCGATGCTGCTCAGAGCAGAGGCCCTAGGATTATGGTATAGGTTGATGCTATGCTCTAGGCGGTCTTGTACGCCGCGGTACATAGGGGACTAGGATAGGACAATTTTTGGCTTTGATGACCCCCACGTGTCATCGCAGCATCTTTTGATAGGTGGCTTTGATGACCCCCGCGTGTCATCGCAGCATCTTTTGATAGGTGGCTTTGGTGACCCCCATGAGTCACCAAAAGCATTTTGTTTTGTGATCTGATGATCATGATGATGATGATGATGATGATGATGATGATGATGATTTTGTGCTCTAGGTATCCTCTGATACCAAGATGCCTAGACACTTGACTCAGTGTCTGTGGTAAAACGAAGAAGTGGGTGTGTGTGAGAGTGCTTGCCTGTCGAGTTTGTATGTATGTATGGAAATGCATTATGAAAGTTTCTCACCGGGATTGAACTGTGCTGGCTTATGTTTGGGCGACACGGCTTCCTGAACACAGATGCCTGGGTATTGTCTACGCTGTAGTTGATTGGGCGCCACTTTGAGGGGTCGCCGTAGGTAGCAGTCGTACTTCAGGATTCTGTAAATTTCATAGAGAGCACCAAGCTTGAGATCAAGAAAGGTTTAGTTTAGCCTTAGAAAATAAAGGAGGGGACGGCTTTACAAAATTACCCCAAATTTTATTTTTTACCAAAATTTTCCAACGGGGAGGCAAGGTAAACAAACACATAGAGTACACAGAGGCAGGATTATGCTCACATAAAACTTGTGTTCCTACCAAACCCATACTAAAACAATGTAGTAATAGATCTTGCTGAGGGGAAGAGAGTTGTTATAGCATTTCCTTTCCATTATGTTCAAAGGGATAAGCGGATAATTTTAAATTAGTTCAAGGTCTTCCACCTAAGAACTCACGCCCAACATCCACTTTTATTTGTCGAGGTCCCATACATGTAAATAAATAAGAGGCAATTCTGGCAAACAACACAGCATCACCTAGCCCCAAAGTAAGCCAAGCTTAGTGTTATGGCTACTAGGTAATGGATATACATAAATACATTACAAAGACAATTTGTGCTGGACATCCCTTAGGCAGGTGGGATGATGACCTGTGAAAGACTGCCAGTAGATGCTAGATGCTGCAAGATTAATACAGGGCGCTATGGCGCTCATTAGGGGAGGCCTATGTTCAACAGTCGGCTAATATAGGCTGGTGATGACAATGATGTACCCATGTACGATATTCGGCAGGCAATTCATTTCCTATGAAGCGCATCAATGCTAGGTATGTTGAGTTTCTGCTGAAATGTAATCCGCTCGCCCTTCCTGCCACTCAATGTCAATTTTGGTATCATCTGTGTATGCGAGGAAGTAGCAGAATTCCGGTAGGTGCGTGTGTACGTGCGTTATTGAGACAATAGCAAGTGAGCTTACATTTTATTTGAAACAAATTATTAGTAAAACCTGCGAATTATCTACCGCGATCCATTCAGAGAGGAAGACCGTCTTCAATGATCGTTTGAAACTTAAACAAATACGTTGGAAAGTCCACATTGTAACGAAAATCCGCTTTATAATATGAGAATTCACTTACACGAGGACAATTAAAGCTCCATGAACTAGCTAGAGTAGAATTTACAGCCTTCCAATTCCAACTTTTCCAAAACATTCTAATCTCTCTGACCAAAACAAGCAAATTGCGACAATACCACTGACAATTCCCGTTTGAAAACTTGGAAACGTCAACTTCAGTTTGACAGTTATGAAAAAGTGAGTGACGCAAATTCAATACTTGAAACGTCAACTTCAGTTTGACAGTTATGAAAAAGTGAGTGACGCAAATTCAATTCTTCTGTCAAATGCCTGTTATCTCTCTCCTCCTCTCCTCCTATTATTCATTTATTATGTAAATTTGTAAAACTCAATAATATTAAGTTGTAAATAGCTTTAGGTATTAACTACTAACTCTGTACTGTCCGATTATGTGTTGTGTTGTCTGTGCTGTTTCAGATTTAACAAAACTGGTTATTCAAAATTGAAAATAAGACTCTCCCATAATCTACCGGCCAATATTTTCCCATATTATCTGTACATAAGTTTATGACACTCGTTACATGGACACTGGCAGAATTGTTGCTAACTAGCAAGCACAGCAAGCCACTAACAAAAAGAAGAAGAAATTCAATACCGGTAGGTAGGTAGGTACTAAAGTTTACGACTCTTTTTGGCCAGCTAGCCGTACCAAAAATAGCTTTTATCTATCAAGGCTAGCTAAGCTACCTACTTCATCTATAGCGCTGTCACAAGCGTATGAAAAGTCGTGACGGAGCACGGTTGTCGAGAAAATCGTAAATGCAATTCGAAACCAACATTGGTAGAATTGTGTCGAACCATGATGCAGAGCCAAAAGTTAAAGAAGAAGTAGAAGAGAAACAAAACTCCTTGAGATTTGCTTTCTCAAAGATGAAAATAATGTAGGTAGTTTGAAGCTTCTATGTTTCTTTCTAAAAAGTTTTAAAGGCTACGGTAGGTTAGCTACTTATCCCACTTATCCAATTGAAACCTACTTTAGAACTAAAACAAAATGAAACTTAGTTTTCAGAGCAAAACAACGCATTATCGTTTTGTTGAGAAAATCGCCTCTATCAGAGGCAGTAATTGTCTTACATGAACGTAATACCTACTTCGTGAAGGAATAAATACATCCAATTGAACAAATCGTGAACTAGAAGTTCGATCTCATCCACGAAGCAATGGAAAAATAAAACAGAATAATAAGATGGGACAAATGTCCTGTAAACATCATAACCACAAACAACTTATGGAATGAAGGTAAACATTTTGAAGAATAAAAACAAACTAGAATATCTACGTAAACGAGGAATTTCCTCCACAAGTGTTAGACAGATACTTACATAAATCCCTGCTAAATCATCTGCAAAAATGAAAGCAAAATTGCAGTCAGTAAAGCATATCTACACGGCTACACTTACCTATACAAGATTGTCATACGAATGACCAAGGCTCACCAACAAGACAAGACTCAAGCTCCAACTCCCAACTACAGTAAACGTTAGCCGTGACCCACTAGGGGACCCGGAAGATTCAAGGAACCCACATGTCAAGAAATCAATTTTTGCCAAAGGAATAAACAAAGTTGGATTTTTAGACTCAAAAGCCAAAGCTTTGCAACCTAGAGGAGGTACCTGCATTTAGTTTTAGTATTGAACGGTGAAATCTTAATATTAAGTTATGTTTGTGCAAGGCAATAAAGCTCATTTTATTATAAAAAATTTTAGCCGACTACTAATGTTAGGTCGGCCAAATTGACCGTGATTCAGACCACTCTCGAATACAATACCTATTAGAAGATCGCCCACATGCATATGAATGGTGTTTTATTGGACTGTTAAAAATTCATAAATCTTTATTAATTATCGAGCTACCTCTAGATTGTTTGCAATGGACTGTAGTTAAATCAACTGTTTAAATTGTAAATACTAGTGCTACTTTATTTCCGTTTTTTATTGAAATTTTCTTTGTTATTAAATTTTAATTCAAAATTATTATTATTATGCGTTTCTCATTTCCATAATCTCAGGCTAATAGTTACTTGGTCCTTTAGGAGGCCTGCGTGGGGCCGGTGCCAACAACACAGAGGCCTTTTATGAGAGTTCTCTTTGAAAGAGTCTAAAAACGAGAACTACACAAAGCGAGTATCATCCTAGGGTGCACAATGTGATACACCTTGATTATTACCGTTTTCTTTTCTAACCTGCGTCTAATGTGTGCCCAGGTTTTTGGTCTTACTGATATCATTGCACCACTCGCGGACTCCGACCCTACAGTCTGGGTCATACGATATAGTCCATGATGGTTTTCTTAATTTTGTCACCAGGAGATTTTAGTCGTCGAAAAACACACTTGGTAACATGGTGACCATTATGTTTATGCATTCATTAAAAATCAGGAGGTTACAATACCTATTTGGCGAGATACTACCGGGCTTGCATCAATATGCATTGTTTGTCCTGCTGGACACCGCGCCCACGTGGCGGGCATGTTCGCTGCAGTGGTTGCGCCATCATGTGTCCACGTGTTCGCGCCATTAGGTGTGCACGTGGTCGGTGGATCTGGTACTGGTGGATCCTCTTCGGGCTAGCTCATGTCGCGTCTTGTAGAATGCGACTGCTGCAGCCAGAACCTGAAAACGTGATAACGAGAGGGCAGTAACGGTAGCAGAGTCGAGGGATTGTGGAAACAATCCCACTTCTGATGTCGAAAATATCATGATACTAGGGTTTATAAAATAAGCAGAACCGACGGCCTAATGATTCGGCCATCGCTCCTGCCTTAGCAATTCCAAAATCTACTCAGCCTATTCAAACCTACGAGCTCGCTTACTAATTATAATGTTTTCAAAAGCAAGGGAATATCTGTGCTAAAGCTCTTAATTTAAAACTAACCAAATGAAATGAGAATCGTTCACAAAGGTTACAAAATTATTTTTATTCAAAGTTCACAATGGCTTCAACTTACACGTGTTGTCTGCTTCACACCTCCAACCAGAATGTCGTTCCTTGAATATTCTAGACGTTTCCCGCGCTATTTCCCCCTCCACTTCAAGCAAACTCGTTGCGAGCGTTCGAGAATGGCGGGAAAATCAAGAATACTTCAAGTTCACAATAATCAATTAAAATAACACATTGATTCCGACACAATAACTCTATCTAAATTAAATAATAATTATTTGAACATTTTTGAAGGCGATTAAAACAAAATAAATTAAACTGCTAACAAATTCAGACATTCACGACTTCCTCTAATGTTACGCAACAACCAAGGATGAATCCCATAAAGACTTCTAAATTTATTAATAATTCTCTAAAGATTTAAGAAAGCCATTTAAACTAGATAGCTTAACATTTACTTCACAATTCTTTTAAACAAGGTTCTGACGTAATGACAGTTGGTCACAAAACCTTTTAATATTACAAAATCGTTCAGATTAAATCTTAGAACTATTTCCAAATCCATTACTTATTGTTTTACGATTTTCTGGATTATTAATAATTCTCTAAAGATTTAAGAAAGCCATTTAAACTAGATAGCTTAACATTTACTTCACAATTCTTTTAAACAAGGTTCTGACGTAATGACAGATGGTCACAAAACCTTTTAATATTACAAAATCGTTCAGATTAAATCTTAGAACTATTTCCAAATCCATTACTTATTGTTTTACGATTTTCTGGAAGAAATACAGCTACCTAAATCTAGGTTTTTACAAATTCACCCGCGAACTCATTATTTATTTGAAATTGAAATCTCAATGCTTACATTCAATCTCTTACCTATTTCTAAATTCCTTATTAATTATTTAAGGAATTTTAATAGGAGAGAAATCTAACCAATTCACCTTTTTCAAAAATAAGTAGATGTAAGTACTTGGTATCAAAACATTATTGATTTATAGAAAAGTTACCTAACCAAAAATTGATGACTTAACTCGTAGTTTAAATATTATTTTATGATTTAAGATGGCAATTCGCAGATATCACTGAGGTTATCATAAAAGCGTTGTTGTTTTGAATTAAGGGTTCTTCAAACTGGTCAGCTGGAGGTTCGCTGCGGCGACATATATTAATAAATATCTATCTATGTAGTGTTTTGTATCAAGTATATCAGATATCTAGTACCCATTACACAAGCTCTGCTTTGCTTGGGGCTAGATAACGCTGTGTGAATTGTCCAGCATTATTTATTTATTCTTATAATTTATACGGAATCTCGCTGCGCGAGTCCAACTCGCACTTGACTATTTATTTATTTATATTTATATATATATTGACTATTTATTTGATGTATATCACTAAACTTTCTGACTATCTGAATCTAACTACTCGTTCCAGGTGTCGTGCAGCACCAGACACAACATACGACTTCTAGCGGATATCATCTATTCTGTGGCATTCAGTGTGAAACCACCGGGTAAGTTAACAATTTTCTGGTATATCCTTAAAAAAAGAGTGATCAAAATCGGACTACTCTGTAAAAAGTTATGCGTGGTCATACTCGTACATAAAAAAAATATACGTGTCCACTTGAGAAAATCCACCGTTTTTCGTTGGTTTTCAAAAATAAATTACTGATTCGAGATTAGAGGTTTATAAACTCTCATACTTAATTTTTGTTTAATTGTTATTTAAAAGGAATAAAGGCTTTTTTATTTTATTAATTTTAATTTATTCTAGCCGCGGTTTCGCATGCGTTGTTTCTATGGAAACGTTTTAAGGTTAATTCTATCCCATGGGAACTATTTTATGGGATAAAAAGTATGCAAAATTTTATCCCGATCCGTTCAATAGTTTTTAGGGTTTTGATGATCGAAGATCGGTTTCAAAACCCTTATGGTCTCGCTTTGTCTGTCCTTTTTTCCCTCCTTAATAACTCATAAACTACTGCAGCTATCAACTTGAAATTTAAAATAATAATACATTTCTTGCGCCTGTACAGATTTAGAGAAAAATAAATGAAAAATGAAAATGAATATTTTCCATACCAATTGTGATACCGAAATTTTAAAAGATACCTACAGAGTCATATGGGGTATCAAATGAAAGGTATCATTTTGTACATTTCAAAATATTTTTTGAAATTTTTGTAGATTTCATACTTTTTAAAATATTTCGAAAAAAGTCGAAAAAATACCCATTCCCCCCCCCCCCCCTATCTCCGAAGATTGCAGAGCGATCCATGTAAAATGTATCGAGCGTTTCTAAACATGGATCTATATTTTACAGGAAAAATATAGAGAAGTTCGAAAAAAGAACACTTGTTGAAAAATGGTCAAAAAGGGGGGTAATAATTTTCAAAAGGGGGGGCTACCTCACCGAGCGGGGTATCAAATGAAAGATATTGGTTTGTACGTTTAAAAACAGTATTTCAAATTTCTGTAGGTTTCATACTTTTTGAAATATTTTGAAAATAGTCAAAAAAATACCCATTCCCCCCCCCCCTATCTCCGAAGTTTGCCGAGCGATCCATTTAAAATGTATGAAGCGTTTATAGATATGGATCTACATTTTACAGGAAAAATATAGAGAAATCTCTAAAAAGAACACTTTTTGAAAAATGGTCAAAAAAGAATAATTTTCAAAAGGGGGGCTACCCCACCGAGTGGGGTATGAAATGAAAGGTATCGGTTTGGACATTTCAAAACAGTTTTTCAAATTTCTGTAACTTTCATACTTTTTGAAATATTTCGAAAAAAGTCGAAAATTTTACCATTACCCACCTTAACCGAACCACCCATTTAACCGAAGCATGCAGAGAGATCCATCTGAAATGTAGGTTGGTACCTACTATTCTTAGGTATTCGTTAAATTGCGAAGTCTCTAACCGGTACATTTGGTACATATTTGTTGACAAACGTTCAAAACCCTCGGCGCGCGAGTTACACTCGCACTTGACGGATCTTGTTTTACTGTGAACAAGTGACAAACATCCATCCTTCACACATTTAAACATCCAAACAATCGCATTTATATTTTAGTGTGATTTCGAAGTGTAACATATAATAATAATAAATAATAAATAATGCTGGACAATCCACACAGCATCATCTAGCCCCAAAGTAAGCTACTCAAAGCTTGTGTTATGGGTACTAGATAACTGATATAATTAATACATTATAAAGGTACATAGATAGATATTTTTTATTATACATAGAAAACACCCAGACCAACGGAACAAATTTCTGTAGATCGTACACAAATTTGTTCCGAGGCGGGAACCGAACCCGCAACCTCTTGCGTCGCAGGCGGGCCTTCGCCCGCCGCGCCACGGAGGTCGTCGATATATATATATCGAATTCCTTATCGAGTTTTGGTGTGAAGAAGTGACAAACATCCATCCAAACATTCACATGTATTTGTCAACAGTTGCCGTAGTTTATGTTTATTTTTTGTTGTTATGTATATATTTGATTGTCAAGTGTCTTATGTGTTATCTTCCGTGACGTCACCAAACGTCTCTGTCGGAAGACCAGCGTTGGTTGTAACGTGTTTACAACTAGCTCACGCTGAGACAGAGACCGTTTTGTGACTCTAATCGACAGAAGCTGTACTCTATTATTTTATTTTTAAATCATGTTTGTTGATACAGTTACAAATAAAATGTTCTCATTCATTCATTCACACATCTAAGACTCGAGTTCACCAACAGATGATTAAATTTTAAACAGTTGTTTTGACGTTTCTGACACAAGTTTTTATACATTAAACGTCGAAGTTAACCGACAAAGCTGCCTAATTGTCCGATTATCTATTGGTGAACACTAGCCTAAACATACTTTCGCATTTATAATATTACTGTGATTTTAATATCAATAACATTTTAATATCTTTTTCAGGTAGTAAAGAGCCAATACTAGAGCAACGCATTCCCGCCTCCTACCTGGCTCTAGAAGAGTGTGTGACGTCACTGGCCGCGGAACTACCCGAGCCAGTGCTCAACCACAGCGAGTACAAGAGATTGGTGAGTTGTTGCCTTCAAGGTGATCATAGACGCAGGAGGTTGCGGGTTCGATTCCCGCCTCGGAACAAATTTGTGTACGATCTGCAGAAATTTGTTCCGTTGGTCTGGGTGTTTTCTATGTATATTAAAAAATTTCTATCTATGTAGTGTATTGTATTAAGTATATCAGTTATCTAGTACCCATAACACAAGCTCTGGTTAGCTTGGGGCTAGATAATGCTGTGTGAATTGTCCAGCATTATTTATTTATTTATTTATAGACACGAGCATTTGCTAGAAGCATTACAATTAAGGCTACCTCCTCACCTCAACAGCCTGTATTGGTCCACTGCTGGAGGCAGGCCTCCCCCTGATAAGCGTCTTATTGACAAGAAATTTAATAACATCGCAAAAATTTACGACTTCGGCGGGACTTGAACCCGCATCCTACCGTCAGTACCGGAATGTGTTAACCAACTACACCGTAGAAAGTCGCAAAGAATTTCGACCCCAGCGTCACTTGACCTCGTGATGTAGTTGGTTAGCACATTCCGGTACTGACGGAAGGATGCGGGTTCAAGTTCCGTCGAAGTCGAAAAATTTTGCGATGTTATTAAATTTCATTACGGATGTAAGCGGACATCTTCAGGGTGAGTACACGCACTCACCCTGAAGATGTCCCTCGTTATGGGATGAAACGTTGGTGTTCTTCCAACACAAATAAGGTTCGTAGTTAACCCGCTTACTTCCGTAATGAATTCGTCAAACTACGATAGTTTTTATAGTTAATAAATTTCTTAGAAATTTGCCAGAGTGTGAGGCTTACGCACCGTAAAAACAAAAACTTTACGTCTAATTGACTTTTATCTCATGGGATGTAATGCTCATAATCCCTACGCCGGGTATGCGAGTTGGGTATCGCAGTTCGGTGGTAGAATTGTTCTGCAGGAGGCGCTGCTGCCCGCCCCCGGTGGATATCCCTTAGTCGCCTCTCTAGACACCCGCGGGAAGAGTTGGGGTGGTGCTAATTCTAAGCCAGCACCACACAGCCTTGCGCGCACTACAGGCATGCATAAAGCACGCTGTGCACGGCAACGTTGGTGTTCTTCCAACACAAACTAGGTTCGTAGTTAACCCGCGTACATTCATAACAAAAGCTGGTTCATTTTCAGGTAACGCAGTACATGCAACAGAAGAATCACAAGGGCTTCAAGGATGCGGCCGAGCTGCATCAAGCTACCATGTTCTTACATGAAAACGGTATGTTGTATGGAAACAGCTAGAAGGTTACTTATTTTATTTATTATTTATTTATTTTATTTTACAATTTTAGGGAAACTAACAGCTAGGTAACTATTATTACAGAGATGGTGGACTTGTACACATAGATATCAGAAAAATTCTTAAGGGACGAACCTAGCGGGTTTGGTTTTCAAACTAGGCATAGATCTCAGTGCTTACGGGACCCCCGTGGTGACAAAGTAGAATTACATAAAATTCAATAATTCCTACAGACATAAGAGAACTGCCTACTAGTAAATTTAAGAAAAAAGACCTCGGTGCATAATCCACTTTTATTTACTTCCCAGGTGTATTACTGCACTACGATGACGCGACGCTCAAAGAGCTGTACTTCCTGAAGCCCCAGTGGCTGTGCGACGTGCTGGCCCATGTGGTCACTGTCAGAGAGATCAACCCCTTCGCTGCCAACGGTAACATTGTTAACACTATGAATAATCCTCCTTATACTTAGTTCTACGAACAGTAGACCTCGCGAGCACATAAATAAAATATAATCATCGAAATCAGATGTCGTAAAGCGGAGATATTGTAAAGCCCCCTTTTTGCCTTTTTTTGGAAGCATTACGCCTCTTATCAAAATACCCCGAAGACTAAAAAATTATATAAAATCTTAGAATCTGTACACCAAGTTTCGTCCAAATCGGTTGTAAAATACGACCTGTAGAGGAGTACGGACATACTGACAGAAACGCTAATTTTGCTAGACTTGATGCAGAGACGCTTCGCTCACTTCGTTCGCTTGATCAATTATCAGCTTTGACCTAAGTAGGTGTCTCGTGCCACGAGCGCGGACCGGCCGCCTACGGAGGTCAGTGCATCAGCAGCGATCATCCAAACCGCACTCATTAACAGCATAATATTAGTCGTAGTTTTATTTATTTATTTTATTTATTTGTTTAGTAACTAAAACGATTTTTATAAACCAATCACACTAGTTACTTAAGATTAAAAAATATCATTTATCTAATTAGTTAAAATTATTGTAAAAATTTTAAAATATTTTATAAAATAAATCAATATAGAATAATTAACATTGAAAATTTTCGAACAATGAGATAAATAAATAAATTAATTGAAATAATAAATAAGATTTTCATAAAATTAACATGATTAAAATAAATTAAAATAATATTAACAAAAACAAACAGGTATCCTTTCAGTCACCACTCTCGCAAAACCTCAGGCATACCAACATAGCTTCTGCCCGCGGCTTCTCACGCGTATTTTCGGTATAATAAGTAGCCTATTATTTATGTTAGGCTTTGCTCTAAACGTACGTCAAATTGCATCTTGATCTGTTCATCAGTTACTCAGTTCTCCTTCAGTTCATCAGTTATCCTCAACCGATTGAGCTGAAAGTTGACATGCTTATGTAGGCTGTGATAATGCAATGTCATGGTACCATCGAGCTGGTCTGATGATGGAGACAGAAGGTCATTGGAACTCCTAAACGTAACGAATTAACCCCGTCGAGTTTGAGTTCGTTAGATTTGTCTTCCCAAGCACTTTGATGATAATAGTAGATTGTTTTACAAGGGACTAAACCATCCCATTAAATACGAGATTGTTATACTCCCGAGCGTAGCGAGGGAGGATGACAAGACCGAGTTATAATGGGTGGTTTTGGCCCGAGTAAAACACTCTACTTTTCACTTCCATTGCGAGAAAATAAAACAATTCAAAATTAAACAATTTGCAGAAATTTTATTAAAATTGCACATTAGCATCTTCACTATCACTTGATGACATTTTTCACGTTCACAATTTGGAAGTAAAAGTCAGGAAGTTATACGTAAAAGTTTGTGATTTGGAATGAAGAAAATTCTAGAGATTTAGCGCCAATACCAGCTTTTTTTTTTAATCTCTATCTAACCCGCAACGAAACAGTTCGCATTCTACCGTGAAGGGAAGAATCAACCTTCATAAAACATTACCAAGAAGGTTCTAAAAAAAAAGATTGACGGAGCACCAAGAAGTCGAGTTTTTATTTAAGAGAACGAATGCTTTGTACGGGCTGATGATTTTAGACAAAAATTAAAAAGAAAAAATACTTTTTAGCCCTAGGACTAGGTTAATTCGAGTTTTAGGCCCGCTAAGCTAAACTATTATGATACACTTTTTGAGCAAGAGAAGTGAAAACATTTTTACCATAGAACCTCTCTCCCACTTCCAGGTATAATGAAGGTGGAGGACCTAGCCCACGTGTTCAAAGCCTCTCCCCAACTCTCTCGCGCGGAAGAGGCCAGCTCTCTCGGAGTGTCTCTGTTGCACAAGTTCGAGCTGGCCCTCTGTTGGGACGCGAGGACGCTGCTGATACCACCTCTGCTGCCGCTGGAAGAGCCGGCGGCACCCCAGGTAATACTCATGTTGCACCCCTTGAACCCCACGTTGCACCCCTTGCACCATTTGTATTTGTATTTGTATTTGTATTTATTTATTCCATCGTAGGTACACTTGTTGTTACACTTGATTTCGTTACATTCTATATTTTATTCTTAAACAATAACACACATGTATTTCGCTGTAGGAAACACCATTAGGTACAAAGAAAAAAAAAACAGACTGACATGACTGAGAAAAAAAAAATTAAAATAATTGATTAGGATCAAATAAATAATAAATTAATTAATTAAAGGGCATGTCAAGGTATGCTGCTGTATAAGGGCATTGTCAAACTATACTAAAAATAATGTACAATATTACAAACATAATAAACTAAGAAAATAATAATGATACAATGTCAGAAATTAAATTATTTAAATTAAATTCACATTTAAATTTGACGACCTCCGTGGCGCAGCGGGCGAAGGTCCGCCTGCGACGCTGGAGGTTGCGGGTTCGATTCCCGCCTCGGAACAAATTTGTGTACGATCTGCAGAAATTTGTTCCGTTGGTCTGGGTGTTTTCTATCTATAATAAAAAATATCTATCTAAGTATGTAGTGTATTGTATTAAGTATATCAGTTATCTAGTACCCATAACACAAGCTCTGCTTAGCTTGGGGCTAGATAATGTTGTGTGAATTGTCCAGCATTATTTATTTATTTATTTAATTAAAGCTGCTGTATAAGGGCATTGTCAAAGTAAGCTAATTATGACCATTATGAACCCTATACCCTTCTAACCCCACACTGCACCTCATATGCGACGCTAGGACGCTCCGTTCACTGAACCAATGACCCCCAATGGAACCCAATTGTTTGTCTATACTAATATTATAAAGAGTAAAGATTTGATTGTTTGTTTGTATTGAATAGGCTCCGAAACTAATGTACCGATTTGAAAAAATCTTTTACCATTAGAAGCCCACATTATTCCTGATGAACATAGGCTACTTTTTACCGCGGGAAAATGCTTCATTCCTACGGGAAACGGGTAATAGGACAACGGGTAGTGAGAATGCAGCTAGTAACATATATTTTTGATAATAAACAATTTTGTAATACACCCTTTGCATTCCATATTACACCCCTTTTACTAAAAGATGCACCCCTTTTAATACTAGTATGTCAAGCACCCTATCACACATCTCATTATTAAAAAATTTGGGACCTCATTGCACCCCTTGCATATAAACTTTTCTCTTAACGTTCTTGGGTAGCCCCAAGAACACAAAGAGAAAACATCCATAAGTTTATTCTTCAATCTCACTGATAGAATTAAAACTTAGAAAATATTAATAATATAACAAGAACAAAATTAAAAATTTTTAAAAAACCCCACAGATTTTCATGAAACATGGCTAAGAACACTCGGGATAAAATTATCTATGACACAAATAAAACTAAACTAAAATCGGTTCATCCGTTTGGGAGCTACGATACCACAGACAGATACACAGATACACAGACAGACACGTTAAACTTATAATACCCCTCTCTTTTTGCGTCGGGGTTTAAAAATTCATAGAAATAATTTCTCAATGTTCCAGCTCCCAGTCCGAAACCGCGCGTGGTCCAGCGGCGCGCGCGGCAGGCGTCCCTGGCCGGCCCTGAACCCGCACCTCGCTGCGGGCGACTCCAACCGAGGGACTGATTCACCTGCGCTTATACGTGAGTCGTTTATTGTTAATACAAGACAATCCTCAAAATATTACCATCTCAATATTCAAATCCATTCTAGTCAAATTCGATGTAAAATGTTTGTAAAGAAACCGCCCGTACTTAACCTTAAATATATTTTTCACTTCTCTTGCTCAAAAAGTGTATCATAATAGTGTAGCTTAGCGGGCCTAAAATTCGAGTTTAATACCTAGGGCTAAAAAGTATTTTTTCTATTTAATTTTTGTCTAAAATCATCAGCCCGTACAAAGCATTCGTTCTCTTACATAAAAACTCGACTTCTTGGTGCTCCGTCAATCTTTTTTTTGAAAATAGAACCTTCTTGGTGATGTTTTATGAAGGTTGATTCTTCCCTGCACGGTAGAATGCGAACTGTTTCGTTGCGGGTTAGATAGAGATTAATAAAATTTCTGAAAATTGTTTAATTCTGTATTGTTTTATTTTCTCGCAATCGAAGTGAAAAGTAGAGTGTTTTACTAGGGCCAAAACCACCCATTATAACTCGGTCTTGTCATCCTCCCTCGCTACGCTCGGGAGTATAACAACCTCGTATACAAATGGGATGGTTTAGTCCCTTGTAAAACAATCTACTAGTGTTGCCGCGTCGTTTTATACGCTGTTTTCATTACTATTGTCGATTTGAAATCCTTCCCTCATTTATTGAAGAAAAGATCTCAAATCGATTTTGAGATTAAAACTACGCAAGGGATTTTGATGCGGTTTTTTTAATAGATAGAGTGATTCAAGAGGGAAGTTTATATGTATAGTACATGCATAATATAGTAGAGAAACACTATAGATAAACAAAAAAAAACACACACAGATAATTTTAGAGGTTTCTAATGTGATGTTGTAAATAAACACATTTTTTTTGCGCTTATATTGCAAACGCTGGCTGAACCCTACGAGATAGATTAAAATAATGTACTATAGTATTGTACACCTTAAAAACGTCTACAAAAAAGTCCGGGAGAGTATACGTCTATCTCTTAGGTATAACCCACAATAACCATTTTTATCCTTTACTTTTTACGAGAAATAATGGCTTATTTACGAAGCGATTTTAAGCAATACAGCATTAATCCTTATCCAATTAAGTACCTTAAATACAATGTGCATTTATTATAGATCAATATGGTCTTTTACAGCATGTAATTTAAATGAATATTTTCGAAGATATCACGGATTTAAAATTCAGGGACATAGCGGTTGCAACGGTACCGGACGCGGGCCGATTATGTAGTATAGGGTCTTTTGTGTAGTATAGGGTCTTTTGACTATAATGGTTTCGGCAGAATATCAGCGCCTTTCTACTCCTGAGTGGTGCATTTATGCTGAGCCGAGACCTTTTTGCTGCTGTAAAACACAGTACAGTCTCTCTTGTTTTGTTTTTTTTTTTGTGTAATTGATTTTTTTGTATATTTAATATAAGTTATAATAAGCATAATGTAATATTTTTTTATGTCTGTTATGTACTGTGTAAGTAGCAAATAAATGATTGTCTATGTCTATGTCTATGTCTATGTCTATATTTAGTATCAGCATTGTACCCGTGCGAAGCCGGGGCGGGTCGTTAGTATATGTTGTATATTACGCTGTTTAACCGTACTACCGGACAGCGTTTAAAAAACTTGATCAGTGATTTACAAAACCAATTTCTCTTAATCTACTGTCACGACACCTGCACACCAGTGACTTAGTGACTTTGACTAGTGACTATTTGAAAAAATTCGAAAACCCCTTTGTAAACCCGAAACGCTTCGTAAGCGAGTTTTAATTTCACTGTGCTGACATCTAGTTATAAAACGTTGAACTAAATGTAGGCTATGGACGCACTAGTGACGCAGGAGGTTGCGGGTTCGATCCCCGCCGAAAGATTATGTTTTTGTGTTACGCATGGATATTTTTTGAATACTAGTGACCCGCCCCGGCTTCGCACGAGTGCAATGCTGTTACTATAAATACTACAGAATCGGCCCCCCGCCGGTACTGCCGCAACCGCTATGTCCCTGCATTTCAAATCGGTAATATCTTCCGCAATATCTACCACCTAAACAAATTATTGTTTCGTTTATATTTGATTGTGATTTTTGTGTTTACAAAGTTTACCTAATAAAACTTAAAAAATAATAAATAAGTAAACAAGATCCGTCAAGTGCGAGTGTAACTCGCGCGCCGAGGGTTTTGAACGTTTGTCAACAAATATGTACCAAAAGTACCGGTTAGAGACTTCGCAATTTAACGAATACCTAAGAATAGTAGGATTCAGATGGATCTCTCTGCATGCTTCGGTTAAATGGGTGGTTCGGTTAAGGTGGGTATTGGTAAATTTTTCGACTTTTTTCGAAATATTTCAAAAAGTATGAAAGTTACAGAAATTTGAAAAACTGGTTTGAAATGTCCAAACCGATACCTTTCATTTGATATCCCACTCGGTGGGGTAGCCCCCCTTTTGAAAATTATTCCTTTTTGACCATTTTTCAAAAAGTGTTCTTTTTACAGACTTTTATATATTTTTCCTGTAAAATATAGATCCATATCTACAAACGCTCCATACATTTTAAACGGATCGCTCTGCAAACTTCGGAGATAGGGGGGGGGAATGGGTATTTTTTCGACTTTTTTCAAAATATTTCAAAAAGTATGAAACCTACAGAAATTTCAAAATATATTTTGAAATGTACAAAATAGTACCTTTCATTTGATACCCCATATGACTCTGTAGGTATCTTTTAAAATTTCGGCATCACAATTTGTATGGAAAATATTCATTTTCATTTTTCATTTATTTTCATTTATTTTTCTCAAAATCTGTACAGGCGCACGAAATGTATTATTGTTTTAAATTTCAAGTTGATAGCTGCAGTAGTTTTTGAGTTATTAAGGAGGGAAAAAAGGACAGACAAAGCGAGACCATAAGGGTTTTGAAACCGATCTTCGATCATCAAAACCCTAAAAATAGTCAAGAATTAGAACTAGTATTTACTATTGATACAATTGAGCTTACTGCAAACAGACGCATAGGTTAAAATATAAAGTAATTTTTAGGGTTCCGTACCTCAAAAAGAAAACAGGAACCCTTAGAGGATTATTTTGGTGTCCGTCTGTCTGTCTGTCCGTCTGTCAACCCTCTTTTCTCAAGAACGCGTGGACGTATCGAGTCGAAATTAACGTCAAATATTTAATTTTGTAACCTCTTGGAAACGCGATATAAATAAAACTTCTAAGTCAACGCACGTAATTTGGTGAGCAGCTAAGTCTTATAACAGAAGTAAAGGGAAAAATCCGAAAACCATAAATTTGTAATATAGTCACTAAAAAAATACTTTTCATGCTCGCCATTGACCAAAACCTACAGGGTACTTCCCGTAGTTCTTGAAATATGAAATTTGGCAAGAAACAAGGCCTTATAGCACAAATAAAGGAAAAAATCCGAAAACAGTAAGTTTGTAACTATTTCATAAAAAAATACTTTTGATTCTCGCCATGGACCAAAACCTATAGGGGTAGATTAGATACTTCCCATTGACGTAGAATCATAAAATTTGGCAAGAATCAAGACCTTATAGCACAAGTAAAGAAAAAAATCCTAAAACCGTAAATTTGTAGTTGTAGTGTAGGTACATACCAAATGTACTACGTCACTCAATGACCTACTTAGAGATAAGAAAAATATATAGAAATATAGAATTAATAAATTCTAATTAGAGGTAAAATTATTGTATAAAAAGCGTGGTTTTTCATCAATAAATAACACTGGTCAACAAAAAAAATTAAATTGTTTGTTTCCTGTGATTTTTTTTTTGTTTCTATCTCAAATTCGCGCGTATTTTTAAAATATGGCAACAGAATTTCTCTAACAGCTTTTGTTTTTGAGTTATAGCTAACTATCCTCATTGACTATTTTTTCTTAGATTTTCGTTTTTTATTGCACACTAAAATATATTTTGTTGTTGTTTTCGATATGGCTTCGTTAAGAAGACGTTGTGTGCTTAATCCAGATTGTTTTTGCTATATTTGTGGTGAATATATATTTGAAAAATATCGAAAACCTATATCGGACTTTGTGAAAACTGCGTATCATCAATACTTTAAAATAAAATTGTGTAATCAGGACAAGCCATGGGTTCCTCATGTTGTATGCCAGAAATGTGTGGTATGTCTACGGTTATTGTCCAATGGAAAAAGAGATGCAATAATGTTCGTAACACCCATGATTTGGCGAGAACCTCGAAACCATCATGACGACTGCTACTTCTGTGTTGTGAAAATAAACGGCATTAACCCTGGAAATCGAAGTAAATGGTCATTTCCAAACTTATCTTCTGCTCAACGACCTCAATTAAAATCACGAGAGATACAACCTAGCACTTCTAAATCTTCTGATGATCCAAATCTCTGTGAACCCGAACGAAATACATCAAGTGAAAACTCTGATCCAGACTACAAATTAAGCCTTTCAGAACCTCAACCATTTAATCAGAAAGAACTAAATGACTTAGTAAGAGATCTAAACTTACCGAAAGAAGCTTCGGAAATATTAGCATCTCGTTTAAAAGAAAAAAAATGCTTACTCCGGAAACCAACATCATATTTTATCGTACCCGAGAAAAAAACCTGTTATCGTTTTTTTCTCAAGAGGAGGATTTAGTTTTTTGTAACGATGTTGGTGGTATTTTGAAACAGATGGGCTTAACGAAGTACCAACCTAGTGATTGGCGTCTTTTCATAGACAGTTGCAAAAGAAGTTTAAAGTGTGTTTTGCTTCATAACGGTAACAAGTACGGATCCATACCCATTGCACATTCGACGACTTTAAAAGAAGAAGTTTGCAACGAGATCTACCTAAACTCGTTCATTCAAGGAAATCTTATAAAAGATCATTTGATAGTGTTTTATAAAAATTTCGTTAACAATAAGTACAATTTTTTTGTATTTTTATGTCAAAATAACAAAACTGTATATTTTAAAAAATAAAGCTGTTAGCAATCTCCTAGTATTTTTTTCATAGTCAGGGCCATATAAATACCCAGTAACAGAAAAAAAATTAAAGGAAACAAAAATTGTGTTGACCAGTGTAATCAGTACTGAACCAACTACAGTCGTGTTAATTACTCCTCCAACCAACATCATTTCATAGTTTATTCACCAAAAATACTTTTGATTCTTGCTATAGACCAAAACCTATAGGATACTTTCCGTTTACCTAGAAGCATAAAATTTGCCTCCAGCCAGGTGAGATGACGATCTGCGAAAGACTGCAGGCAGATGCTGGATGCGGCAAGCTGAAGACAGCGAGCTATGGCGGGAGTTAGGGGAGGCCTATGTCCAGCAGTGGACTAATATAGTCTGATGATGATGATAAACTTTGGTAAGCAGCAAGGTCATATATCACAAATAACGAGAAAAATCTAAAAATCGTAAATTTGTAGTTTATTTAAAAAATATTTGATTCTATTCCTCGACCAAAATATACAGGAGGTCTTACAATTAAATGGAATCCTTAGTGCGCGAGTCGACTCACACTTGACGTTTTTTTCAGAAATCACAATAACAACATTTTAAACATTTATGCAAAGAAGCTCTCTCCCCGTCCGCGAATATATCGGTATCCGGGATGGCTTCCAGGAGTTGAATATATCTTTGGTTTCCAGAGGAGCCAGCGGCCCCCGAAGGCATATCCCTGACCCCGCGCCCCGGGACCCCCCTCACGCGTCTGCTGTTGGTCGCATACGTCCCCTGCGGGTTCTGGGCGCGTCTGCACTCGCGGCTGTTGCCCGACCCCGCGCTACACAAGGCGCCTACACAGCTGTACAGAGCTAGCGAGGTAACAGAGTATCTAGTGAAGTAACAGAGTAGCTAGCGAGTTAACAGAATAGCTAACGAGGTAACAGAATAGCTAGCGAGGTAACAGTAGAGTAGCTAGCGCAAACTTTGGGCAGGCGCGATTATTTGAGTTTTGAGTCGCGTAAAATAAGTCGCGTCCTATAAAAATCCTGGGTTTGCCACACGATCTGTTGTAATTTCTTATGAAAATTCGCATTTTACGTAAATCACAACTCAAAAAATTACGCTGGTTTAACCTCAGCCTTTAGATGCAAAAATTATGAAATGGGTATAAAATTACAGGAGTCAGTAATTATCTAAGCTTTCAATCAATCTCCTCTTCCCAGATGGAATCGGACGAGACACTAACGCGCGCCCTCGACCTCGACTGGGGCTGGAAGGTATGGCGCCAGGGCCTCAAGCTAGCGTGCGGCGCCCTGACTCTGTTCGCCGTGCGGGAGATAGCCGCCTCGCACGAGCCTCTGCTGCCGAGGGCGGGCGAGGCCGCCCGACATCCCTATGAGAATGTCAAGTGAGTCCTGTCCGATGTCTCTCTGCAAGGGGCGCCAGGGCCTCAAGCTAGCGTGCGGCGCCCTGACTCTGTTCGCCGTGCGGGAGATAGCCGCCTCGCACGAGCCTCTGCTGCCGAGGGCGGGCGAGGCCGCCCGACATCCCTATGAGAATGTCAAGTGAGTCCTGTCCTATGTCTCTCTGCAAGGGGCGCCAGGGCCTCAAGCTAGCGTGCGGCGCCCTGACTCTGTTCGCCGTGCGGGAGATAGCCGCCTCGCACGAGCCTCTGCTGCCGAGGGCGGGCGAGGCCGCCCGACATCCCTATGAGAATGTCAAGTGAGTCCTGTCCGATGTCTCTCTGCAAGGGGCGCCAGGGCCTCAAGCTAGCGTGCGGCGCCCTGACTCTGTTCGCCGTGCGGGAGATAGCCGCCTCGCACGAGCCTCTGCTGCCGAGGGCGGGCGAGGCCGCCCGACATCCCTATGAGAATGTCAAGTGAGTCCTGTCCTATGTCTCTCTGCAAGGGGCGCCAGGGCCTCAAGCTAGCGTGCGGCGCCCTGACTCTGTTCGCCGTGCGGGAGATAGCCGCCTCGCACGAGCCTCTGCTGCCGAGGGCGGGCGAGGCCGCCCGACATCCCTATGAGAATGTCAAGTGAGTCCTGTCCTATGTCTCTCTGCAAGGGGCGCCAGGGCCTCAAGCTAGCGTGCGGCGCCCTGACTCTGTTCGCCGTGCGGGAGATAGCCGCCTCGCACGAGCCTCTGCTGCCGAGGGCGGGCGAGGCCGCCCGACATCCCTATGAGAATGTCAAGTGAGTCCTGTCCGATGTCTCTCTGCAAGGGGCGCCAGGGCCTCAAGCTAGCGTGCGGCGCCCTGACTCCCTATGAGAATGTCAAGTGAGTCCTGTCCTATGTCTCTCTGCAAGGGGCGCCAGGGCCTCAAGCTAGCGTGCGGCGCCCTGACTCTGTTCGCCGTGCGGGAGATAGCCGCCTCGCACGAGCCTCTGCTGCCGAGGGCGGGCGAGGCCGCCCGACATCCCTATGAGAATGTCAAGTGAGTCCTGTCCTATGTCTCTCTGCAAGGGGCGCCAGGGCCTCAAGCTAGCGTGCGGCGCCCTGACTCTGTTCGCCGTGCGGGAGATAGCCGCCTCGCACGAGCCTCTGCTGCCGAGGGCGGGCGAGGCCGCCCGACATCCCTATGAGAATGTCAAGTGAGTCCTGTCCGATGTCTCTCTGCAAGGGGCGCCAGGGCCTCAAGCTAGCGTGCGGCGCCCTGACTCCCTATGAGAATGTCAAGAGAGTCAAGCTTCGCTCGCCGCACTGTGTTTTTATGTCTATATTCTATTCTACCGTAGCACCTAAACGAGGTATCTGATTTCGACGAATGAACTGATAATAATCGATTCTTTATTATGGTCTCGATGGAGGAATAAATCCAGAAATTAAGATCTCTTATTTTCGTTGCATTAAATTATTTATTCTTTATCCTATTTTTAGGTTGCGTGTAAAACAAGATGGCGCGTGGTGCGAGTTCGACATACAGAGCAGCTCTTGTATAGAAATACAACTGCCGGCGGATAGCTGCGTGGTTAGGCGGGACGACGGCATGCCTATAGCGGGGTACCAGGTAACCCCATTGCACCCTCTATGACACCCCTTTGCATTCGCTTTGGCACCCCACTGTAACCCTAATTGCGCCCACATAATATCCCATTGCACGTCTGATAATATTCGATTTTATTAACACCTGATTGTACGTGCTTTATCACAAAATTGCACCCCCTTAGCACCCTATTGCACCCCCTTAGCACCCAATTGTACCGCCCATACCACCTAATTGTAATTTCATTTATTTTCAACTACAGGAACACAAAGGAGCACTTAGTTAAGTCAAAAAATTACAAGAGTGCCCTTTGTCTAAATAACATTCAATTTAAATTAAATTACACAAGAAAGTGGGTAAAAAATTGATGAAATATTCAGCTGTAAAGAGGCTACGTAATCTATACTAATATTATAAAGATGAAAGATTTGATTGTTTGTTTGTTTGTATTGAATAGGCTCCAAACTAATGTACCGATTTGAAAAATTCTTTTACCATTATAAGCCCACATTATTCCTGATGAACATAGGCAAATTTACCGCGGGAAAATGCTTCATTCCTACGGGAAAAGCGTCAGGTTTCTGAGAGTGAAAATAATTAGTTCTTTCAAAACAATCAACTTATCTTTATTTAGGTACTAGTTTATGCCCGCGGCTTCGCACGCGTTGTTTCTATGGAAACGTTTAAAGGTGATTTCTATCCCATGGGAACTGATTTATGGGATAAATAGTAGCCTATGTTTGATTCCAGCATTAGAATTACCTGTATGCAAAATTTCAGTCCACTCCGTTCAGTAGTTTTGGCGTGAAGAGGTAACAAACATCCATCCATCCATCCATCCAAACTTTCGCAATTATAATATTAGTGTGATGCTATTTTGTACACCAAATAATTAAAGATCCCTATTCTTCCAGAGTATAACCCTGGAACCGAACCCATCTGTGCTCGCGAAGGTCCTGGCCGTCGTCTCCGACCACGTGGACTTACTGCTGGAAGACTGGTACCCGTCGCTAGGTAAGTCCTCAACCTCAACAGCCTGTATTGGTCCACTGCTGGACGCAGGCCTTTCCCTGATAAGCGCCTTATTGGCTTTTATCTCATGGGGGTAATGCCCATAATCTCCACGCTGGTAATTCGGGTTGGGTATCGCAGTTCGGTGGTAGACTTGTTCTGCAGAGGGCGCTGCTGTCCGCCCGCGGTGGATATCCCTTAGTCGCCTCTCTAGACACGCGACTAGACCGCGGGAAGAGTTTGGTTGATGCTAATTATAAGCCACCACACAGCTAGGTCCATCTAACATTTATTTATCAGCTTACTAGCTGCGCCTGTGGCTTTGCCCGTTTGGAAATTTCAGATATATTTGCACACCCCCTAGGGGTAGTTTTGTAAAACAAAGAATACGTGATTCATTATTTACTCTATAGTTTATTAACCCCGACCCAAAAAGAGAGGCGTGTTATAAGTTTAACGTGTCTGTTTGTTTATCTGTCTGTGGTATTATAGGTCCCAAACGAATGAGCCAATTTTCGTTTAGTTTTTAGGGTTTCAAAGATCGAAGATCGGTTTCGAAACCCTTATGGTCTCGCTTTGTCTGTCCTTTTTTCCCTCCTTAATAACTCAGCAACTGCTGCATTTATCAACTTGAAATTTAAAATGATAATACATATCGTGCGCCTGTACATATTTAAAGAAAAATAAATGAAAAATTAAAATGAATATTTTCCGTACAAATTGTGATGCCGAAATTTTAAAAGATACCTACAGGGTCATGTGGGGTATCAAATGAAAGGTATCAGTTTGGACATTTCAAAACAGTTTTTTAATTTATGTAGGTTTCATACTTTTTAAAATATTTTGAAAAAAGTCGAAAAAATTTCCATTACCCACTTTAGCCGAAGCAAGCAGAGAGATCTACCTGAAATGTAGGTTGGTACCTACATACTATTCTTAGGTATCCGTTAAATTGTGAAGTCTCTAACCGGTACTTTGGGTACATATTTGTTGACAAACGTTCGAAACCCTCAGCGCGCGAGTTACACTCGCACTTGACGTATCTTGTTTCCTTTTGAGGTACGGAACCCTAAAAACAGCGTAAATACCTAGGAATTTAAAGTCCGTTATTAGTTTTTTCTTAACAATCAAATCACGTTTTAATAAATAAATAAATAATTCCGGACAATCCACGCATCGTCTAGCCCCAAGCTAAGAGATCTGTCTATCTGAGAAAACTGATGAGGTGACCGGTGTTAGGGCCACACACCATGCAAAAATCGCAACAAAAGTTATATATTTGGATAGAGGACTATAAATCAAAATAAAAAATGTGTATTAATATAATACCTATGTAGAATGAATTTTACTTGTTTCGCAAAAAATTAAAATCAAATAATAGAAATAAATTACAACTAGTATTTACAATTGAAACAATTGCGCTAACTGCAGACTGTTGCAAACACTCTACAGGTAGCTCAACTGATCCATATCAATACCAGACGGAAGCGTCCCGAAGAAATACATTGATATTTTCATATGTGAATATCTCAAAAACTTGACGGTTTAGTACATTATATTATGCGACATTATTTATTTATTTTAGTGTCTTCTATCGAAATATATAATTTTTATGGTGCGCGGCTGATGTTAGGGCCAAAATCTTCAAACTCCTTTGGATGTTTATTGAGCGAACAAAGTATGTACCGAACATTATTCTAAGTAGATAATTTTTCAGCCTTACATTTGATCCGTTCAGCCGTAAATTTGCTCCGTTCAACCTAACATTTGATCCGTTCAGCCGTACATTTGATCCGTTCATTCGTTTATATGTGGAAAGATAACAGGCAGATGCACAGACCTGAGTTACTTCCCAATTTTAATGTTAGTTTGGACTAAATAAATCATTCTGCGAAAGACTGCATGCGGCAAGCTGAAGACAGGGCGCTATGGCGCTCATCAGGGGAGGCCTATGTCCAACAGTGGACTAATATAGGCTGATGATGATGATGATTTATACAGGGTTACAGGAAAAGTCGTGCTAGATCCGTTAAGGGCGTGGAGTACCCATCATTCCTGACATATTTCACTATGAAACACCCTACCCTAAACTAAACCCTTTTCGAGATATTCGACTTTTAATTTTTTTATTGAAAATTGCCGATTTTTAGGCAATTAAATTTATTTTTGGTTGTTTTGTGTATCTTATTATTATTATTATTGCATTTTTACATGTGTAATTAGATGCTTTAGGACGTCAATCATTAAAATAGTGCATAAGTTAATTGAATAGACCGTAGTAGACAAGTGAAAGTTAAGAAATAAAAAAAAAATTAGAAAGTTTATTTTTCTCTAAGGGATATCTAAAAAAAATATTATGGCAATTCTTCGGCAGATGTTTTTAAAAATATCTACGTTTCATCAGCTATCTAACGAGGTATAATAATCTAGGGTTTTATTCAATTGCATTGAAAAAAAATTAGTTTTATAGGCGACAGTGGAGAAGAAAATTTATACTTAGCCCTAAAAAGTAAAAGTAAAACAATAGGTAAGCATGAAATGTCATTTATTAAAGGTTTTCACACAACTTTTTCTTATTCTACAGTTCATGTTCAACATGGCCGCCTCTATTTCTGATACATTGTCGCATCCTTCTACGGAGACCAGTCTTCACTACTCCAGTGGTCAACGTGGTCCTCATTTTATTTGCTGCATCCACAATCCTTTCTCTTAGGTCTTCCACAGACGAAACTGGATTCGGCTCGCTGTACACAAGACTTTTCATGCACCCCCACACATGAAAATCCATGGGGGTTAGGTCCGGACTTCTTGCTGGCCATGGCAACGGCCCACCTCGTCCTATCCATTTGTTTGGATAATTTGTGTCCAGCCAGTCTCTGACACTTCTCCTGAAATGGGCAGGGCAGCCATCGTGTTGGAACCACATGTCCCTGATCAGGTTGAGTGGCAGATCATCCAGCAAATCACTCAAGTCTGCTCTCAGGAAATTTTCGTAGCTTTCCCCATTTAAATTATCCGGTAGAAAGTAAGGTCCAATCAAATGATTGGAGATAATGCCCATCCACACATTCACGCTGAATCTTCGTTGGGACCCCTTCACTCTTTTCTTATTGGGATTCCTTAGTGCTTTTGGGGCCCAGTAATGGGCGTTGTGATAGTTAGTTATGCCATCTTTATCAAATTTGGACTCATCCGTCCACAAGATATTTCTTAGAAAATCTGGGTCTTCTACGTCAGCATTTAGCATAAATCTGCAAAAGTCCAATCTTCTCGCGGGGTCTCCTTCTTCAATAACGTGTACCGGCGTGTAATGGTATGGGTATAGGCCAGCAGTATGCACTGTAAACCACACTCTCCATTGCGAAAGTCCCAGATCACGGGCAACAATATTAGTGGAAGTAGTCGGATCCGCTCGAAAGCGTTGCACTATCTCATTGTCCTGTTCTTCGTCGTCAATTCGTGGTCTACCCATGTCTGTATTACGTCTCAAAACAGAGCCAGATTCTCGAAGTCTTCGATAAACTCTGTCAAAAACGGCCACATCCGGCACTCGACGACCGGGGTAGCGAGTTACGTATTCGTTGCGAGCTTGCGCAGATACACAATCGCAGTATCCGTAACAAATAAGCATATCAGCATATTCCTCAGGTGTGTAGGACGTCATCTTCAACACTTCCGTATCACAGGTACAAATCAGAGTCCGGTTAACAAGTATAGTAGTCACAAATCAGAAGAAATAGTCCAGAATCACAGCCAAGTCGAGAAAAAGAGCAAAACGATATCACATCTACTATGTACGAAGCACAAAAGCAGACTGACAACCAAAACAATACCCCCTGTTGTATTCCCAGCCCTAACCGGTCTCTACACATTTTTTCTTTCATTCATACCTACATAAATCGTCACTTGTCTCGCTCTCACGGTGTGTCTGAACTTGAAGGACAATAGGCGCGGGACCGTTAGAACTGCTACCTGGAGCGTCCCAACTACTTTTTTTCCACGAAATGTAATACAAACCCTAGATTGTTATACCTCGTTAGATAGCTGATGAAACGTAGATATTTTTAAAAACATTTGCCGAAGAATTGCCATAATATTTTTTTAGATATCCCTTAGAGAAAAATAAACTTTCTAATTTTTTTTTTATTTCCTAACTTTCACTTTTCTACTACGGTCTATTCAATTAACTTATGCACTATTTTAATCATTGACGTCCTAAAGCATCTTATTACACATGTAAAAATGCAATAATAATAATAATAAGATACACAAAATAAACAAAAATAAATTTAGTAGCCTAAAAATCGGCACTTTTCAATAAAAAAATTAAAAGTCGAATATCTCGAAATGGGTTAAGTTTAGGGTAGGGGGTTTCATAGTGAAATAAGTCAGGAATGGTGGTTACTCCACGCTCTTAACGGATCTAGCACGATTTTTCCTGTAACCCCGTATAATTATAATTTGATAGTAAACTTTGTCCCAAGGTACTCGCTTCGTGCACACGTCGGAAGGGCGCTGCCTCATCACGCGGGTGGTGCCGTGCCCTCTCTGTCTGCGAGACCTGGCCACGCGGCCGCGGGACCTGGATCAACTGGCTCAGGTCTGACAGACATACACATTACAAATACCTAGAATGCTGGAGGCAAGTGCGTTAGTGTCGCCTGCCATGACACTAAACGGCACCCAATATAGAATATAATAAAAATCATTTATTGCCTTAATTTAGAAAATACACAAAATAAAAATATATATAGGTACTACTACTTAATCAAAACTAATAAACTAAGACAAAAGGAGTAAATTCAGAATTTAGCTGTAATGCATTAATATGCAAGCAGCGCTGATTTTCAATTTACTCCTCTCGGATAGCTGGTCACCGAGAGGTGATATAAGACCCCTATGCAAACATCATACATCTACCCATTGCATCTGACGACCTCTGTCGCAGTGTAGAAGGTCCGCCTGCGACGCAGGAGGTCGCGGGTTCAATTCCCGCCTCGGGACAAATGTTTGTACGATCTGCAGATATTAGTTCAGGGTATTCTGGATGTAAAAAAAATATCTATCTATGTAGTGTATTGTATTATGTATATCAGTTATTTAATACCCATAACACAAGCTCTGATTAGCTTGGGGCTAGATAATAATGTGTGAATTTTCCAGCATTATTTATTTATTGCCCCCTTCACATCCCATAACACCCCGTCACGCAAAAAATAAAAATAGCGATATACATAACTTTGATACTAGAAATAAACATAAACTCGATATGCCCATGACTAGGCTAAACAAAACTAATGTCTCTTTTAAAGGCATAGTGACATTTAATTTAATTCTTTTGTACATGTTTTGTATACTTTAACTTTGAGTATAATAATACTGTATTTTCTTAAAATCTGAAATAAATGAATAATAATAAAAAGGGCAATGTAGGTATACGCTTTCACAACAAAACTCCCGAGTAGCAAAAATTATCAGTAAATAAATTCAAAAAATTGTCATAACCTTGCTGTGCAAAAAGGCTTTCTATAAAATATTTAGATTATCTAACGAGCATAAAAAAGCTTGGGACGGGTTTTGCTAAAACTCTAAAAATAACAACTAACAGGCTAAAGGTTTCTTCGTCGCTTCTTTACTTTACCGAAGCGACAGAAATCAAAAATATCACTTTAAGAAATTAAATAACATCGCAAAAATTTACGACTTCGGCAGGACTTGAACCTTAAATTTTTGCGATGTTATTTAATTTCTTAGAAATTTGCCAGACTGTGAGGCTTACGCACTATAAAAACAAAAACTTAATATCACTTTATTTTCGTGTCAGTGTTTAATTTTAAGAAGGCGCTTTGTGCGCCATTTTGTGAAAAGGATAGGGTTGGGATTTCGCGTTCATAGAAGGCTCTGCGTTATCGCGTGCCCTGTCGTGGCTGCCCCACGTAAAAAGATGTTTATCTGCTAAAGAGGTGTACACAAGGTACGTAGACCTTTTAATCTTAATTACAGGGCGTCCTACGGGTATGCCACATGGAGGGAAAGTACCTTGAATATTTAAACTGCTTTCATAGATATTTAAATAATTATTAATTTAATTATTACATAGCTTATTAAATTAATAATAATTATTAATTTAATAAAGCTACAGGATGATTGTTTTTCTCGTGTAACGGGTTCGATTCCCGGTTCAACCATGTAATTATTTAAATATCTATGAATGCAGTTTAAATTGTTTTAAAATTAAAATAATGTCTTCTTTCAGTAAAATGTTCTATCTACAATATTCAAGGTACTTTCCCTCCATGTGGCATACCCGTAAGTAGGACGCCCTGTATATATCCATATAGAGATTCTTACATGTATGGACGATTCTGTGACGATACGATTATCATAGTAAAGTTATTATTTAGCAGAATTCAGCCCCGGACTCTTGGACAGTAGTAATACATAAATTGTCTGGATTCCAGCAAGCATTCCAACGCCTCGAACTAAACGAGGCGGCGGCGGCGGCGGCGGCGGCGGCGGCGGCGGCGGGGGCCCGCCCGCGCGTGTCTCAGGAGTCCCGGGCTTCCGACGCGGACAGCGGCGTCGGCGCAGAGTCCAACGGTAACTCATCACACTAATGTTATATAGTAGCTCGCCCCGCGGCTTCGCCCGCGTCGAAATTATACAAATTTCTGAAATTTACTGCACACCTCCTGGCGGTAGTTTTGTAAAATTAAAAAATACGTGATTAATTATTTACTTTTACCAAGTTTTAAATGAATCGAACACATGAATAATAATTTTTCATAGAAACTTTACCACCCTTTTTAACCCCCTTTGAGACTTATTTTTGAAAATTACACTATTCTAATGCGTTATTCCAGAATCTAAACTATCTTCGTACAAAATTTCATCTAAATCGGATAAGTAGTAGTTACGGAGATACGTGGTATTAGACATACACACAAAATCCGGCATTTATAATATTTGTAGGATGAAAGTTTGAAAGGAAAGATGGATTTTTATTTGATTTCTTGGAAAGATGAATGTTTGTTACTTTTTCACAACAAAAAACCCCCAAAAATTTACTGAAATTTTGAATTCATATAGCTCTAGAGTAGACCTGGAATTAAACATATCTTGGAACGAAGCGATTTTAAGCTATACAGCTTTAATCCTTCCCTAAGAGATAGACATATACCATAGCGGATTTTTTTGTAGACCTTTTTAAGGTGTACAATACTGTAGTACATTATTTTGATCTATCTCGTAGGGTTCAGCTACTATGTGATGTAAATCTCATAGAATCTCTAAGGATTCTATGTGATATACATCACATTAGAAACCTCTAAAATTTTCAGTGTTTTTCTACTATATTATGCATGTATGTATTATACAAAATTAATAAAAAAAGTAATAAAAAACCGCATCAAAATCCGTTGCGTAGTTTTAAAGATCTAAGCATACATAGGGACAGACAGACAGGAAGCGACTTTCTTTTATACTATAAATAAATAAATAAATCTTTTTTTTATATGTAGTGATAGTATACATGTTAATAGTGTAAGCCATGATCTTTGTATCCTAAACGCTCCAACTGTCTGTCCAGCGTCCTCCCGCATAGGGTCCGTGGAAGGCATCGCCGACAGCCCGCTGGGCTGGTGCTCCGCGTGGGGCTGGACCGTGGAGGCCTGCATCCACTGCGCGTGCGCACAAGAGGCGCCGCAGTGCCCGCTGCACGGGGCGCTCGCGCTGCGGCACATCGCGCCCGACACGGTGAGTCGCAGGTTGTCTGGGAGATGTCGCTATAGGCGATAAGGCTCATGTAAACCACAGGATATCTACTAGGCTGCTACAGTAAGGTTCAGTGCGATAGCGTTGCTTCTCAACGACTACAACACCTTGGGACACCGAGGACGCCTAGGGAGGCATGCACCGGCGTCAGCGAGCTGCTGGCCTTCCTGGAGGACATCGGGTGGTTAGTTTAGCAGCCCCCCACCCGACACGCAAAAAGGGCCCACCTGTGGCCTAGTTGCGGAAACGAGTCCGGAAACAAGTAACAAGTAGTACAGTAAGGTTCTTAGGGGACATAGAAGAAGGTATAAAATATTTTTATATTATTAGTTTAAATATATTTTCTCAAATTTTAAGTAAAATTATTTTAGCGTAGAGTCATCTTCAATGTATAACTCTTTAATTTATAAAAAGTAAATCCTTTATTAGAAATATTGATGAGATTGGCGCAGGACCGTGTGGAGTGGCACAAAAGTTTGGAGGCCTATACCCAGCAGTGGGTGAAGTCGGGTTGCGGATGATGATGATGATGAAATCCTTTATTGGTCGTATGTTTAGTTTGTAAGTCTGTAATTTTTAGCTTTTAAGGGCTGTGGATTTTCTGTGGTAAATAAATAAATAAATTTAAAAAGAAAAAGCTTACAAAATCTGCTAGGACAATTAGGCGTTTTCTGAAAAAGAAAAAAATCTATTTATCTTAGAATCTGATAAATAAATTATCAAAATAGACTATAAATATCTGTATATACAAAGAAAATTAAAATCAAATTATAGAAATAAATTAGAACTAGTATTTACAATTGAAACGATGTAGATTTTTTCAATAGTCTCCAGTTAGCAGTTAAAATTAGTCAGTTTCGTTGTATTGATATTAATTTTTTAATTTCTTTTAGCATTGCCATACAGCGGGGCAATGCAGCCAGCGTAGCGGGGACGCGACGACTGATATTGATATGGATCAGTAGAGCTACCTGTAGATCGTTTGCAACTGTCTGCAGTCAGCTCAATTGTTTGAATTGTAAATACTTGTTCTAATTTATTTCTATTATTTGATTGTACGTTTCTTTATCAGTATGCAGTTTACTCTTGCGAGTTGAACGAAGTCCTTAATGGGTCTGTTTGTCTGTCTGTCCCCAGTTATTCCTCGACGTCCCCTGTGAGATGCGAGCGCGTTGGGAGCACATTACACGGCGCGGCGTGGCGGGGCGCGGCGCGTTCGGGACGGTTCTGTCTGCTACTTGGAAGGTTCCTGGAGATAGGTAAGTGTATGCTAGTCCACTGCTGGACAGCGGCCCATAAATCGCGCCATAGCGCCCTGTCTCCAGCACCAAATCAAATCATTTATTTGCTACATAATCATTTCACAATGTCAGATCTTATAACTATGTTTACAATTGTATTCAGCCTGCACGCAGACGTGCAAAATATATGAGTCATATTAATATAAGGTTTTATATAATTAGTAAAATAATAAATAGGTAACAAATCAATCTTCCAAATATTCTTTTACACTATAGAAACATTTCTCAAGTAACCATCCATTTAATTTTTTCCGAAGATATTTCCATTAAGTTCTTTTAAGTCTTCTGGTAAATTATTATAAATAGTGATACACATGTTATAAACATTTCTTTTATATATATCTTTTTGGCACTGTGGTTTATAGAGCAAATTGTTAAATTTGATCCTTTTTTGCCGAGTTTTGCTTAAAGTAACATCTGCCAGCAGTTTAGAGGAGATCCTTACACTATGTTTCCCATCATTGGAGCAACGGACAGTCCGCTCTGTAGTGTTGGGTGTGTCTCAGGTATCAATATTCAGCTATCCATGTAGCCTTCGATTCATTTTTAGGGTTCCGTAACTAAAAAGAAAAAAAGGAACCCTTAAAGTATGACTTTGTTGTCTGTCGGTTCGTCTGTCAACCCTCTTTTCTCAGGAACACGTGGACGTATCGAGTTGAAATTAACGTCAAATAATCAAATCCGTAACCTTTTGAAGCCGCGATATAAATAAAACTTATAAGGGTTGTGTTCATCAATAGATAATCGGACAATTAGGCTGCTTCGTCGGTTAACGTTGACGTTTAATGTAAAAAAAACTTGTGTTAAAAACGTTAAAACAACTGTTTAAGACCAGGTATTCCTGCAGCAATAGGTGTAAGGGAAAACGCGCGCCTGCCAAGCCGCCGCGCTCGTGTTTTTTGTACCTAGTTATAAACATGGTGATTAAGAAAATCATTTTATCAAGTCAAGCTCTGCGAATTTGTTTAGAAATATTAAGTGTCCTTAATTGAGTACAAAAAAAAGTATGATATCAGTAGTTCGCTAGTCATAATATTGAAAAAAAAAATTGAAAAAGGGGTAACTTTGGGATTTTTTTCTACCGAGTGAAGTTCATTAGATCTTGTAACTGAATGCAACTTTGACTAGACTAGATCCTTAAGTAATATATATCTTTATTTTTTTGAATTTTAAAGACTATTTTCTAAGTCTCAGATGATTTTAAAAATCACAAAAATGCGGCCTCTGCTGGCATACCAAGCCTTAAATTTAACCACCTATTGGTGAACTCGGGTCTTAGTCAACGCAATCAAAAGTTACAGCCGTTTATATCCGAATATTTTGAAAAGGCGTCCTACACTACGTTCTCCGAGTCACAGTCTCCACTTATTTCAGCAGGAGCACGTTTGAGACGTTCTTTCATAATCTACAAAGTGATGTTTTCTTCCTTCAGAGAGGAAGAGGTGGCTCTGAAGGCTCTGCAGCCAGTTCCTCCACCAGCTGGCAGCGCGCCCGAAGCCATGCAAGCTTACAAGGTACCTTACCCCTAGGCTGATGCCTACCCTCATAGATTAACCTCAACCTATATTGGTTCGATGAGCGAGGGTCCATCCAGGGTATGTTTGGTAAATTTTGTATACAGGGTTATTGGTAATTCACTGACACTGCGTAAACTGCAGTTTCTGCCCATCATCACGAACACGTTAGTGAAGACGTCAGGTTTTAATTCTTATTTTTTTTGTAAACGTTTCCCATACAATATATATAAATAATGCTGGACAATCCACAGAGCACCATTTAGCCCCAAAGTAAGCTACTCAAAGCTTGTGTTATGGGTACTAGATAACTGATATATTTAATACAATACGCTACTTAAATAGATATTTTTATACATAGAAAACACCCAGACCAACGGAACAAATTTCTGCAGATCGTACATGTTGGGGATACCGTGAATAATAAGTCCTCCAACAGTTTGATCGCAACTGAAGTTTATTAAGATTTGATGAAGTTAACATGAAGGTTTCATACGGAAGATAGAAATCACGTTTTACAACAAACATCACGTTTTGCAAGTAGACAATATAATGCAGGATTTTAGGTGAACTCGATCTGCGGCCTGACCTGACACACTTTGTACAGTACACAAATTTGTTCTGAGGCGGGAATCGAACCCGCTTGCGTCGCAGGCGGACTCTCGCCCGCTGCGCCATTGAGGTCGTTAAAATAATGTCCTAAACCCAATTAATTACTAAATACCGATCACCCACACCTTTATAAATCCACATCATCATTATTGGCTCATTTAACATCCACGAAAGATGATTTAACTGGCATCAGCCTGGCTGGGAGACAGCCGAACACACACACAGCCACTAATAATTCAGGGCAGAGCCGTTTTTAGGTTTAGTTTCAAAGAAAACCCCTAAAATTAATAATTTTTGAATCGACGGGGTATATACTAATCATTCCATTTCCACTAATATTAAGAATTGAGACCTGGCATCTTCACTGACGTGTTCATGATGGTGGGCAGAATATGCAGTTAACATAGTGTCAGTGAATTACCAATAACCCTGTATATGCAGGCACAGATGCGAATTTGCTCTTTTTGGCCAAGAGAAAGTGAGCAAGCTTATGCTTATTAACCCCCGAGGCAAAAAGAGATGGGTGTTGTACAAGCTATCGTATAAGTACATGCAGTAGGTACATTTCAACCAGAACATTTCATGTAGATTTAGCTGAGCTTGCATTGACCTCGATTATCAACTAATGTGGAAAAAAAGCAGTGTTCAATCATCACTCAACGGGTTCGGTTATTTCAATCTCTACGGAGGTTTTACCGCCCTCAGCTAGCTAGCATCCTTTAGCGTTTTACCCCAGCTTAGCTTATTGAACAGCAACCCTATCAGGTGTTATAAGTTTAACGTGTCTGTCTGTATATCTGTGTATCTGTCTGTGGTATCGTAGCTCCCAAACGGATGAACCAGTTTTCATTTAGTTTTTTTTGTATCATAGATAATTTTATCACGAGTGTTCTTAGCCATGTTTCATAAAAATCTGTCGGGGGGGGTTTTTTAAATTTTTAATTTTGTTCTTGTGATAGGTATCACAAACTGGCCAATCGATTTCTGAAAATTCCTTCATTTAACATAATAAGATAAAATAGGTGGTGGCGCTGATTTGGGTCGGGTATGTGCCATAAGATACTTTCTCTCCATGTGGCATGGCCGTGGGACGAACGTATTTCGAATTTTATACATAATGACGACGACCTCCGTGGCGCAGCGGGCGAAGGTCCGCCTGCGACGCAGGAGGTTGCGAGTTCGATTCCCGCCTCGGAACAAATTTGTTTACGATCTGCAGAATTTTTTTCCTTTGGTCTGGGTGTTTTCTGTGTATAATAAAAAATATCTATCTATGTAGTGTATTGTATTAAGTATATCAGTTATCTAGCACCCATCACACAAGCTCTGCTTAGCTTGATGCTAGATAATGCTGTGTGAATTGTCCAGCATTATTTATTATTATTATTATTATTTAGTATCAGCATTTGCACCCGTGCGAAGCCGGGGCGGGTCGCTAGTAATTTATAAAACAAAGAAAATTACAATCATACCTAGAAGAGAAACCAATTAGAACCAGGCAGTATTTACAATTGAAACAATTGACCTAACTGCAGACTGTTGCCTGTTAGCAACAGTCTACAGTTAGCTCAACTGATCCATATCAATACCAGTCGTCGCGTCCCCGCTACGCTGGCTGCATTGCCCCGCTGTATGACAATACTGTTGCGCTGCGCCAGATACTCGCCAGCTCTCGGGTCACGCGTCGTGAGACCAGACGCTCAGATATTTTTTTTGAAAATTCGAAGAGCCTCGGTGTATGTATCTTCATGTGTATGTATGTATCTCCCCAGGCCGCCCAATCCCGCTGGGAGCGCGAGCCGACCGCGGGCGCCTGCCGCGCGTACTGCGGCCTGCGCCAGGAACTGACCATACTGCTGCGCCTGCGCCACCCGCACTGCCTGCCGCTGCGGGCGGTCTGTCCCGCGCCTCTAGCGCTGCTGCTGCCGCTAGCGCCGAAGGTATCACCGTACTCTGACCCGATAGACTACTGCTGAACTAACCATACTGCTGCGCCTGCGCCACCCGCACTGCCTGCCGCTGCGGGCGGTCTGTCCCGCGCCTCTAGCGCTGCTACTGCCGCTAGCGCCTAAGGTATCACCGTACTCTGACCCGATAGACTACTGCTGAACTAACCATACTGCTGCGCCTGCGCCACCCGCACTGCCTGCCGCTGCGGGCGGTCTGTCCCGCGCCTCTAGCGCTGCTACTGCCGCTAGCGCCTAAGGTATCACCGTACTCTGACCCGATAGACTACTGCTGAACTAACCATACTGCTGCGCCTGCGCCACCCGCACTGCCTGCCGCTGCGGGCGGTCTGTCCCGCGCCTCTAGCGCTGCTACTGCCGCTAGCGCCTAAGGTATCACCGTACTCTGACCCGATAGACTACTGCTGAACTAACCATACTGCTGCGCCTGCGCCACCCGCACTGCCTGCCGCTGCGGGCGGTCTGTCCCGCGCCTCTAGCGCTGCTACTGCCGCTAGCGCCTAAGGTATCACCGTACTCTGACCCGATAGACTACTGCTGAACTAACCATACTGCTGCGCCTGCGCCACCCGCACTGCCTGCCGCTGCGGGCGGTCTGTCCCGCGCCTCTAGCGCTGCTACTGCCGCTAGCGCCTAAGGTATAGTCTAGTGTTCGGACACTTTGGCAGGAGCCGTGCGGGCAACACTGTATCTGTCATTGGGAAGTCTAACATGGAGAATAAATGTGTGCCTCTTGAAACGAGAATTCTGGACTTTTATTGAGCATGGTCCCTATATTACATATAGAAAGAAAGAAAGAAAATCAATTCATTGGCTCACACTAAAATTTTAATAACTAAAAAAATCCTTAAAATATATATAAAAAAAGTATTATTCCGGTTTGAACCAAAAAGGCCCTGCCTCAGCTTCATGTTGCTCAACATAAATTTGAGCAACGCTGGTTTTCTGGCAAGACCTTTGGTGCGTGCGTGTCCACACGGCTCACAGACCAAACACAAAAAAAAGAATATATAACAAACAATGTATAACAGTAATAAATAATAATACCTATTTAAAAGTAAGTTAGGTCTAGTGACTTCTCTACGACTATCGTTCAACACGGGCCCACTCAATCAAAACAAATAGAATAATAATCTGATAACTATACCGACCCTATAGACTACTGCTGAACTGACTATTACTGATGCGTACTGTGCTTTTAGTACTTGGCGTGATGAGGTTACAAATATCTGACTATTACTGATGCGTACTGTGCTTTTAGTACTTGGCGTGAAGAGGTTACAAATATCTGACTATTACTGATGCGTACTGTGCTTTTAGTACTTGGCGTGAAGTTACAAATATCTGACTATTACTGATGCGTACTGTGCTTTTAGTACTTGTCGTGAAGAGGTTACAAATATCTTACTGACTATAACTGATGCGTACTGTGCTTTTAGTACTTGGCGTGAAGAGGTTACAAATATCATTATGGGATATTAATTGATTTTATTAATTTGTTGTACAGGGTGGTCTAGACAGCGTCATCCGTGCCTACCGCAGCTGCGGCGCGCGCGTCCGCGCACGCGCCGCGCGGGCCACCTTACTGCAAGTGGCGAGGGCCTTGGAGTATCTACATGACAGGAGGATCGTGTATAGGGACCTTAAGGTAAGGAGATCCTTATAAATAATGAGTTACGTATTTTTAACTAGTTTATGCCCGCGTCTTCGCACGCGTTGTTTCTATGGACACGTTTAAAGGTGATTTCTATCCCATGGGAACTGATTTATGGGATAAAAAGTAGCCTATGTTGATTCCAGGATTAGAATGACCTGTGTGCAAAATTTCAGCCCGATCCGTTCAGTAGTTTCGGCGTGAAAAGGTAACAAACATACATGCATTCATCCATCTATCTATCCATCCATCTTTCCATCCATCCAAACTTTCGCATTTATAAATATTAGTGTGATTTTCAACCGACGTAAAATGGAGGAGGTTCTCAAGTCGACACGTATATTTATATATTTTTTTTATGTATGACCACGCATAACTTTTACAGAGTAGTCCGATTTCGATAATTCTTTTTTTATTGGAAAGGGTATACCTTGAAGGTGGTCCCATTTGAATTTGAAAAAAAAAACAATCCTGAGTGTAGAAAAACAGGGGATGATTGATTGTTCACTCACTGATTGTAATGTTTGACCACGCGTAACTTTTTACAGAGTACTCCGATTTTGATCATTCATTTTTTATTGGATAGGCCTCGATGTGTCATCAAACTAAACTCAGACTCGAATTTTAACTAGATGTCGCCATTAGAAGAAATTGAAGTCGATTTATCGTTTTTTAAAACACGCCAAATTATTACAAACCTACCCCTAGGGGCATGCAATAAATTTCTAAAATTTCCACGTGGGCAAAGCCCCGGGGCGCAGCTAGTATATCAATATTTTCTTACTTACTTTCCAGTCCGAGAATGTGCTAGTGTGGCGCATGCCTTCCGTGGAGGAGGCGGCGGCGGCGGAGCTCAACCCCTCGCCTATCGACGTGCACGTTAAACTCGGAGACTATGGTAGGTGACCTTTACTTTATACAGGGTGGTGGCGAACTTGCCGCTAGCGTGATTATGTTAGTCATTTTTACAGGTAAAATAAAATAACACGTTAGAAATGGATTTCCACACACTTTTCTCTCCTGCTAAACGCGTGAGAAATGGAATTCATTAGTTTTCCTTCCCGCATTTCAGTGCGCCTACAATAACGTACTTTCCTTATGCTTGGAAACGGAATAAATAACTTTCTGAGCAGGTGTAGTATTATATAAAAGTGTTAATGGACACATTCTTATTATCCAAGTATTTCAACAGTTTAGGTCAAATTTAAATTACTTTTGACGGAAATCGACACATTAGATATTTCAAAAAAAGGACACCTGTATTTATTTAACCAATGAATTTTGTTGCTGATGAGGAGCAATCTTTGCAAAGAAATGTATTACTAAAAATATTTTTTTACAAATTACCTTTAAAACTTATCTCGATTTCCTGAATTTTTTTTTAAATAACTAAATATGCAGTTATTGTTTCCTTATAAATCGAGGGCATGTCTCCTTTCACGACTTTTCTCTAACTCTCTCGTGGTTTCGGACTTGGCCATCACCGCCCTACTCAAAAAACCACTCGTTATAATTACATAAAAAAAAATTACAGACTAAAAACTCTCTGTAAAAGCTGTTGTATAAAATGAGTTCACCGGAAACATAACTAGATGTCGCCACTAAAAGTGTGCAAGCGCTAGATGGCGTTGCTAATAAGTTTCTGTCCAGGTATAAGCCGCCTCGCGCCGCCCTGCGGGACCAAGGGCTTCGGAGGCACCGAGGGGTTCATGGCACCCGAGATCATGAAATACAACGGGGAGGAGGAGTATAACGAGAAGGTATCTTATTTATTACTAACAAACTTAAATATATTAATGGAAACTGTTGTACGACGTAACCACTATTCTACCATTCTCTCTGAATCGAGCCAGCGCTATCAAAAAATCCTACAAAAAACAAAAGATTTTTTTTACTACTATTAGTAAAAAAATCTTTTGTTTTTTGTAGGATTTTTTGGCTATATTAAGGCTTGGTATTCCTGCAGCAGTATGCGTGATTAAGAAAATAATGTTATCCTGTCAAACTCTGCGAATTTGTTGAGAAATAGTGAGTGTCTTTAGTTGGGTACAAAAAAAAATATCAGTCGTTCGCTAGTCATAGTATTGAACAAACATAAGAAAAAGGGGTAACTTTGGTATATTTTTCTACCGAGTGAAGTTCATTAGATCTTGTAACTGAATGCGACTTTGATTATACTAGATCCTTAAGTAATATATATCTTTTTTTCAGAATTGTAAACACTTTTTTCTAAGTCTCAGATGATTTTAAAAATCAGAAAATTGCGGCCTCTGCTGGCCTACCAAGCCTTAATGTGAATACTACATCTTATAGATAGGTTTATAACCGTGTGGTGCCGGCTTAGAATGAGCACCACTACAACTCTTCCCGCGGGTGTCTAGAGAGGCGACTAAGGGATATCCACCGGGGGCGGGCAGCAGCGCCCCCTGCAGGACTGTTCTACCACCGAACTGCGATACCCCAGAGATCATATATTGAGATTCAAAAATTATCAATAAATAAATTCAAACAAATTGTCAAACATATCCTTTGTAAAAAGGCCTTACTACGAAATATCAGATTATCTATGTAGTAGAGGATAAAAAAGCTTGGAACGAGTTTTGCTCCAGCTCGAAAAATAACAACTAACAGGCTAAAGGTTTCTACGTCGCTTCTTTAATTTAGTCTACATACCGAAGCGACAGAAATAAAAAATATCACTCGGTTTCCATGTCAGTGTTTAGTTTTATAATTTGACCTTTTCTAAGTTTACATTTATTGTATTTATGGAAATAAAGAGTTTTTGATTTAATTCAATACGTACAGATATTTTAATCTCTTGCAAATTGGTTACAGGTTGATTGTTTCTCATTCGGGATGCTAATGTACGAGCTGGTGTCTGGACGCGCGCCCTTCGAGGGGCACGAGGCAGTCAAGGAGGCGGTGCTGGAGGGCGCGCGCCCCGCGCTCGAGCCAAGGGTGAGTCATGCATGTTGTACGAGCTGGGCTCAGGGCGCCGGGCGGTTCTCAAGAACAGTTGATACAGAAATTATTCCTATGGGATAATACCGCCAATTGTCACTTAGGTTATAATTATAAAATAAATAAATAATGCTGGAATATAATTATAAAATAAATAAATTCACACAGCATTATCTAGCCCCAAGCTAAGCAGAGCTTGTGTTATGGGTACTAGATAACTGATATACTTAATACAATACACTACATAGATAGTTATTTTTCACATATTATTATTATCAGCCAAGTTCATCCCACTGCTGGGCAAAGGCCTCCCCCCACTCTCTCCAGACATCACGATCACTGGCCAGCTCCGTCCAGTCGGTCCGAAATTTGTCTAATAATAATTTTTCACATATACATAGAAAAAATCCAGACCAACGGAATAAATTTCTGCAGATCGTACACAAACTTGTCCCGAGGCGGGAATCGAACCCGCAACCTCCTGCGTCGCAGGCGGACCTTCGCCCGCTGCGCCACAGAAGTCGTCATATTATTTCATTTTAAATTGTTTCATAGTTTTAAGTGTGCACAAAAGTGGGTACATGTGCTTAAGCGTAGGATTTATGATTTAATTTTAACCTACTTCTGAAATAGACGACTATACTACGTACTGCCTACATTCAGCAAAGTTTTTGAAAAACTAATCTTACATCAATTGCTCAGGCATTTCAATGGCAATGACCTGCTACATGGTAAGCAATTCGGGTTTACTCGGGGTAGGTCAACTACTGATGCCGGTGTAGAGTTAGTATCGCATATCTTTGATGCTTGGGAGAAGTCGCAAGATGCTTTAGGCGTTTTTTGCGACTTGTCAAAAGCATTCGATTGCGTACACCATGAAACATTAATCAGGAAACTACATCACTATGGAATAAGAGACACCTCTTTGGATCTTCTTACATCTTACTTGAGTGATAGAATACAAAGAGTTGACATTAATGGGAAACGGTCTTCGGGGTCTGTAGTTACAATGGGTGTACCGCAGGGTTCTATCCTCGGTCCTTTCCTTTTTTTAGTTTATATTAACGACCTGCCTCACCTAGTAAAGAATAATCATGAGATTGTATTGTTTGCTGACGATACTTCATTAATTTTTAAAATGAAACGACAAAATATAAAATTTGACGATGTGAATAATGCAATCTCAAAAGTAGTACACTGGTTTAGTGTCAATAATCTCTTGCTTAATGAAACTAAAACGAAATGTATAAAATTTGCTCTACCTAATGTAAAACACGTTAAGATTGATGTAAACGTAAAAGGAGAAACGTTAGAAATTGTAAACAGTACAGTATTCTTAGGAATAACCTTAGATAGTAAACTTCAATGGGGCCCACACATAGATAAGCTATCGAAAAGACTTAGTTCTGCAGCGTATTCAGTCAAAAAAATCCGTCATCTTACAGACGTTGATACTTCTAGACTAGTCTATTTCAGCTACTTCCATAGTGTTATGTCTTATGGCATACTGCTGTGGGGGAACGCTGCAGATATTAACACCGTATTTGTGCTGCAGAAGAGAGCTGTTCGTGCAATCTATAACATGGGTCCCAGAGAATCCCTGCGTGATAAATTCAAAGAAATAAATATAATGACAGTACCATGTCAATATATTTATGAAAACTTGCTGTACACTCATAGAAATATCAATGTATTCCCTAAAAATAGCGACACACATAATATAAATACTAGAAATAAACATAAACTCGCTGTGCCCACAACTAGGCTACACAAGATAAATGTATCTTTTAAAGGGCAATGTATACGAAATGAATCTTAAATATGTAACCACTAACATAGACTAAGAACAATTCTGACTAACATAATATGGACCTCAATTGATTTTGTTGTGTTGTCTGAAATAAATGAATTTATTATTTATTATTTATTTATTATACGCTTCTACAACAAAACTCCAAGTGAGTTGCAAAAATTATCAATAAATAAATTCAAACAAATAGTCAAACATATCCTTTGTAAAAAGGCTTACTACAAAATATCAGATTATCTAGAGGATAAAAAAGCTTGGGACGAGTTTTGCTCCAGCTCGAAAAATAACAACTAACAGGCTAAAGGTTTCTTCGTCGCTTCTTTACTTTAGTCTACATACCGAAGCGACAGAAATCAAAAATATCACTTTATTTCCGTGTCAGTGTTTAGTTTTATGATTTGACCTTTTCTAAGTGTACATTTATTGTATTTATGGAAATAAAGAGTTTTTGATTTGATTTTGATTTGATTTGATATATAATATAATACAATATAAAAATAATAAAGCTATAATATAATAAAAAATAAAATTCTATGACATAACAAAATCCTTACTCCTTTAGTTTTTGAAATTTTTGTAGGTTTCATGCTTTTTGAAATATTTTGAAAAAAGTCGAAAAATTTACCATTAGAACTTTAACCGAAGCATGCAGAGAGATCCATCTGAAATGTAGGTTGGTACCTACTATTTTTAGGTATTCGTTAAATTGCTAAGTCTCTAACGGGTACCTTTAGTACATACCTAACTTGTTGAAAAACGTTCGAAACCCTCGGCGGGCGAGTTACACTCGCATTTGACGGATCTTGTTTAACTTAACTTGTTTTCCAAATTATATGATTGCATAGCGTATTTTATATCCACACTGTCATTTAGCCGTGAAGGCCATTTATTAGCTTTTATGTTGATAATTCTTGTTACTTCTTTTGTTATTACATAAGCTGTAGGCCTTTCTTTAAATAAATGAATAAACATCAATAATTTAGGTACCATTTATGTCACCTCTATTCAAAAGTTACTATTTTTTCAGGAACTTGAATACCCGATCTGCATGCTAGAGACGATGCGTCGCTGCTGGGCCTCCGCCCCCGCGCGGCGCCCCTCGGCCGGCGCCCTGGTGTCCGCCCTCGCGGCGCCCGAGTGCTGCGCCCTCCGCGACGTCGCCGGCGCCCGCCACAGCACCGCGCATGCTGCATGCAGCATACATCTACCAGGTGTGTAGTGCTGTGCCCTTTAATAGAAACGCCGTTTCGGGGGAAGCCGCAGGGCGCAGCTAGTCCTACTAATATCATAAAATCTGAATCTTTGTTACCTGGGATCTCGAAAACTACTGAACAGATCAAGATGAAATTTGGCGTTCATTTAGAACAAAGCCTAACTTAGATAATAGGCTACTTATTATACCGAAAATGCGCGTGCGAAGCCGCGGGCAGAAGCTAGTAGTCTATAAAGCCCACGTCTTTTGTTGACAGACCTAGATACGACGGGCTGGGAGATTTGGTACGGCGGCGGCGAACCGGAGCGCGCGCACTCTTTACTCGCCCCCCGGGCGCACTTCACGCACCACCACACCCTGAGGATACCCCCAGGTGAGAACTGATCAACAGAACCCTGACTGTATCGGCCAAGTTAAATGGTTGGTTTTAGCATAACTCACAGAGATTGTTTCTATCCCTTTCACTTTGTTATGCGTCTCTTTCGCACTCACCTTAACCTACCTACCACAAAGAAAAAACAACATGGCGCAATTAGCTGAACCTACGAATGTCTCCTTGTGTTACGTGAAATAAAATGCTTTGCGTAAAATTCGACTTAAACAGTTCGACTAAAAACATTTCGACTAGTAACAATTCGACTAACGACTAAAACAATTCGTTTCAACAACAAAAAAATTGTGTTAACGTATGGCTGTGGTGCAATTATACATATGTATATACATCCTTTCAGTCACATAGTCGCCACGAACCCAGCCCCCGCTTCGCGGGGGTGGGACGCCTACAGGTCGGGTCAATTCAAGGTCGAATTACTTTAGTCGAATTGTATGAGACGCTCAAATGGTAAAACTTTTGACCACCTATCATTGTATTCTATGGCAAGAGCTATGCTCGGAGTTTCCCTGAAGGAATACATCCGACAGAGAACCAAAGTTATCGACATAGCTCTAAGAATTAGCAAGCTGAAGTAGCAGTGGGCCGGCGATGGCGGCCATATCTCGCGAAGAACCGATAACCGCTGTGGTAAACATGTTCTTGAGTGGAGACCGCGACTCGGCAAACGTAGTGCAGGAAGCCCTCCGGCCAGGTGCCAGGTGGGATGACGATCTGAGAAAGACTATAGGCAGATGCTGGATGCGGCGAGCTGAAGACAGCGCGCTTTGGCGTTATATAGGGCAGGCCGCCGCCCAGCAGTGGACTCAAATAGGCCGATGATGATGACGATCATCTATGTATCTATCAGATAAAGGTGAAAGAAAGAAAGAAGAAAGAAAGAAAATTATTTATTAAACACTACACAGAACTAAAAACATTGCCATCCCTTTCATATCGATCGAAATAAAATGGATGGCTTTAGTTTTAGTGCTGTCAGATTAGTTTAGGCGACATCTGAATTGACACCAATACTAATACTTAAAATAAAATAAAAAGACTAGGTACTTAGTAACACGCACAAAAAACACAAATACTAACAAAGTTGTGCAAAAAGGAGTAAAAATCGTCAATACTTTGATTTATTATTCTAGGACTTATAATTGACAAAAGACTCAATTGGAAAAGTCACATTGAAAGTTTATGCAAAAGAATGAGTAGTGTAGCTTATGCTCTACATAAACTAAGTTCCACAATTAACACCGACGGTCTTCTAGCCGCTTATTATGGATTAGCTGAATCTTTGTTATGTTACGGGATTATTTTTTGGGGGAACAGCACCGAAAACGACCGAGTCTTCAAAACACAAAAACGTTGCTTGAGAGCTATGTTCAACTTAGTTACTCTTGATAGTTGTAAGCCATACTTTCTTAAATACAAAATTCTTACTCTACCAGCTCTATATATTCTAAATGTAGCAATGTTCGTGAAAAATAACTTACATTTATTTAAAACTTTCTCTGACGTTGTGGTGCGTAACCGACGTAACAATAATAGACTTTGTATGCACCCATCGCAAACTGCCCTAATACGAAAAAGTATTTTAGGTATGGCACCCAAAATATATAATCAAGCTGTTAAATGTTTAAACAAATGTAACTCTGGTACTAACTCAAATGTATTTAAAAATAGACTTAAGAATGTACTCATAGATAAATGTTATTATAGCGTTAATGACTTTCTTGATGACAAATTTTGACTATACCAATTAGAATTTATAATTTATTTTAAGTTTATCCGATAATTTTAATTTTTTTGTATTATTATGATTGATTGTATACATTATAATATAAGACATATCACATTAGTGACAAATCTGCAGCGTGCCCTCTCCTATTTGCACGCCAGTAATGGCAAAACATGTAGGTCATTTATATTTTAACATAATTGCATGCTCGCACCATATTCATACTCATGTTTTATGCAAATAAATGATTCTTATTCTTATTCTTATTCTTTAGATAATTATTAAGAGAAGCCTTGGGTCCTGTAATACAGCTTAGGCTAGTTCGGGATCCTGCCGACTCAACATAATATTGTAAACATTTTACTGTGTCAGAAATAAACGATTTGGTTTTGGTTTGGTTTACTTATTGGTACTGTTCTGTGCAGATAAGGATGAACCCGTGATGGTGACCGCGATGTGTCGCGTCGACCACACGGTCTGGATCGGGGACTCGGCCGGCCGACTCTGTGTCTACAGGTGAGTCTTGTAAAGGTGGAATCCTCACCTCACCTCATCTCACCTCACCTCACCTCACCTCACCTCACCTAACCTCACACTTCACCTCACCTCACCTCACCTCACCTCACCTCACCTCACCTCACCTCACACCTCACCTAACCTCACACTTCACCTCACCTCACCTCACCTCACACCTCACCTAACCTCACACTTCACCTCACCTCACCTCACCTCACACTTCACCTCACCTCACCTCACCTCACCTCACCTTACCTCACACTTCACCTCACCTCACCTCACCTCACCTCACCTAACCTCACACTTCACCTCACCTCATGTCACCTCACCTCACCTCACCTCACCTCACCTCACCTCACCTCACCTCAGCTCTCAAGCATAGATGTATGTAAATACTATTTATTTCGATTATTTGATTGTAACTTTTTGTTAATCTATCAAGGAATAATAATTTTCCATAGTAACTTTACCACCGTTTTTAACCCCGTCAAAGGTTAATTTTTGAAAATTAGTTTAAACTGTCTACACATCAACTTTCATCTAAATCGGTTGAGTAGTTACGGAGATACGTGGTAACAGACATTCATACAAGCTTTCGCATTTATAATATTAGTAGCATAAAATGTTAAAACTTTTCCTGAATAAATGAATTGAACTGTACTTTTAGTCAAGGTCGGCCTATAAGGCAAAGGCCTTAACTTTAGGTTCATACTTTCTAACTTTAGGTTCATGCTTTCTAACTTTAGTTTCATACTTTCTAACTTTAGTTTCATACTTTCGAACTTTAGGTTCATACTTTCTAACTTAAGGTTCATACTTTCTAACTTTACGTTCATGCTTTCTAACTTTAGGTTAATACTTTCTAACTTTAGGTTCGTACTTTCGAACTTTAGGTTGATGCAGATTTAGGTTGATCCGTTGAAAGCCACATTGAAGTAGCATGTGTTGAGCTGGAGCAAAGTATTGTAGTAAGCGTATACAGCCCACCATCTGCCTCCTTTGAAATATTTGAAAAAATTATGGATGATATCTTATTTAAAATATCAAAATCTAATAAAAATCTTTTGGTATGTGGAGACTTTAATATTGATCTTTTAGAAGTTTACTCCCTCAGTAGTAGATTAACTAATTTATTTAACTCTTATAATCTAAGGCCAATATTTATGGAACCTACCAGAATAACTGAAACCTCAGCAAAATGTATAGATAATATATTTGCTTGCCAACATGAAAAACTTATTAGTAAACAAATAATAAGCAATTTAAAATCAGACCACTTGGGTCAACTAATTAAATTGGAAATACAAGTAAAAAATAATAATTGTAAACAAAAAATAACATACATACCTGTGACCACAAGTCGATTTGAACGGTTGAAATTGGATTGGGATTCTAAACCATCACCTAATTACTCACATAACAACCCAAATGAGTCGTATTGTAGTTTTTTTTATAAATTCACCAATGCGTTCAATTCAATATTCACATCCAAATCGATCATGGTCTCAGAAAAACTTAGCTTTAGTGAGTGGGCAACAGTAGGTATACATAAGAGTAGACGAACATTGTATGAACTATATAGTGAAAAAAAATACAACTTTAGCCAGGAGTTTAAAGAAAAAGTTAAAAATTACTCAAAAATGTTTAGAAAAGTTTGTCATATAGCAAAATCAAATTATATTAGCTCCCAAATTAGAAATAGTGAAAATGTCATAAAATCAACGTGGAAAATAATAAATAGTGAGACTGGAAAGGTCAGTACCTGCCTTAATGATTACAATTTAAAGATTAATGATTACACAATCAAAAATGACACTGAAGTAGCCCAAGCTTTTGAAAACTTTTTTACTGACATTCCAATCTCTACTACAAAGTGTCTAAACTCTTCTCAATTAATCGCTGAGTCCTTACTTATAGAAAATGTACCTAAATGCGAAAATAAACTTAATTTCAACTATGTCAATGAAAAAGATATTAAAAAAGCCTTTCAACTTTTAAATATAAAGAAAACTGCAGATCTCTGGGGCATTTCCGTTAGAATTATTAAACCTTTAATTGATACGATTGCACCAGATCTAGCTTTTATATTCAATGAATGTATTGATTGTGGCGTATTTCCTGATCTAATGAAATGTAGTAAAATAATTCCACTGTTTAAATCGGGTAGTAGGTCTGACCCCACTAACTTTAGACCAATATCAGTACTGCCTACATTCAGCAAAGTTTTTGAAAAACTAATCTTACATCAATTGCTCAGGCATTTCAATGGCAATGACCTGCTACATGGTAAGCAATTCGGGTTTACTCGGGGTAGGTCAACTACTGATGCCGGTGTAGAGTTAGTATCGCAGGGTTCTATCCTCGGTCCTTTCCTTTTTTTAGTTTATATTAACGACCTGCCTCACCTAGTAAAGAATAATCATGAGATTGTATTGTTTGCTGACGATACTTCATTAATTTTTAAAATGAAACGACAAAATATAAAATTTGACGATGTGAATAATGCAATCTCAAAAGTAGTACACTGGTTTAGTGTCAATAATCTCTTGCTTAATGAAAGTAAAACGAAATGTATAAAATTTGCTCTACCTAATGTAAAACACGTTAAGATTGATGTAAACGTAAAAGGAGAAACGTTAGAAATTGTAAACAGTACAGTATTCTTAGGAATAACCTTAGATAGTAAACTTCAATGGGGCCCACACATAGATAAGCTATCGAAGAGACTTAGTTCTGCAGCGTATGCAGTCAAAAAAATCCGTCATCTTACAGACGTTGATACTTCTAGACTAGTCTATTTCAGCTACTTCCATAGTGTTATGTCTTATGGCATACTGCTGTGGGGGAACGCTGCAGATATTAACACCGTATTTGTGCTGCAGAAGAGAGCTGTTCGTGCAATCTATAATATGGGTCCCAGAGAATCCCTGCGTGATAAATTCAAAGAAATAAACATAATGACAGTACCATGTCAATATATTTATGAAAACTTGTTGTACACTCATAGAAATATCAATCTATTCCCTAAAAATAGCGACATACATAATATAAATACTAGAAATAAGGATAAACTCGCTGTGCCCACAACTAGGCTACACAAGATAAATGTATCTTTTAAAGGGCAATGTATACGCTTCTACAACAAAACTCCAAGTGAGTTGCAAAAATTATCAATAAATAAATTCAAACAAATTGTCAAACATATCCTTTGTAAAAAGGCTTACTACAAAATATCAGATTATCTAGAGGATAAAAAAGCTTGGGACGAGTTTTGCTCCAACTCGGAAAATAACAACTAACAGGCTAAAGGTTTCTTCGTCGCTTCTTTACTTTAGTCTACATACCGAAGCGACAGAAATCAAAAATATCACTTTATTTCCGTGTCAGTGTTTAGTTTTATGATTTGACCTTTTCTAAGTGTACATTTATTGTATTTATGGAAATAAAGAGTTTTTGATTTTGATTTTTTTTTGATTTAGGTTCATACTTTCTAACTTAAGGTTCATACTTTCTAACTTTATGTTCATGCTTTCTAACTTTAGGTTAATACTTTCTAACTTTAGGTTCGTACTTTCGAACTTTAGGTTCATACTTTCTAACTTAAGGTTCATACTTTCTAACTTTACGTTCATGCTTTCTAACTTTAGGTTCATACTTTCTAACTTAAGGTTCACACTTTCTAACTTTACGTTCATGCTTTCTAACTTTAGGTTCATACTTTCTAACTTTACGTTCATGCTTTCTAACTTTAGGTTCATACTTTCTAACTTAAGGTTCATACTTTCTAACTTTACGTTCATGCTTTCTAACTTTAGGTTCATACGTTCTAACTTTAGGTTCGTACTTTCTTACTTTACATAGGTTCATACTTTCTAACTTTAGGTTCATTTAGGTGAATGAGGATTTTTATTTTACCTCTTTTACTTCTTTTGTATCTTTTTGTGAATGTGAGTGATATCCTATCTTTTGTTTCATATATTGTTTGTGGTGTAACATTGTATTGAATGTGTGTGATGTAAAAACTTTTATACTTATTGTGTGTTATGGGTGAAAACTAGCTACATTAAGTAGGTACATTACATAGGCATTACATTACTTAATAAAATTACATAGGTAGATATTGTTAGAATGCCCGAGATTGCGAGATTGATGAATGAAAGATAGACGCTTGATAGAAGGTACCTATATAAGAAAATAAGAGACTCTTACTATCATTAGTTTTTTGTTTTTGTTTTAAGTATTATGTACATAATTGTGTGTTCTTTGTGTAATTTTAATCTTATACTACTACTACTAGTGAATTAGTTAAATGTTATCGTTCTAGTTATAAATAAATAACAAGGTACCTTCAACTAACATTATTATGTATCTATCAGTGGATTCCTGTCAATAGCCCATCAATTTTTATTGTATCACCCATTTATATTTTTTGTGCTGATGGTTTCCCTAAAATAAATAAATAAATAAAATATATTGTTCCAGTGCATCCACCTGCGCGTTGGAATGGATGGTGCGCGTGGAGGACCTGGTGGGGGGGCCCAGCTCCCCTCTCTCCGGACTGCAGGCGCTCAAGGGGAGGGGGAGGGTGGCTGTGGCGCTCGCCAGTGGCAGGTCAGTTGGGCGTGATGTTGTAGGTATAAGTAGGTAAATGTTTAAGAGGGCGCCGACGCAAAAAGAAAGGGGTGTTATAAGTTCAACGTGTCTGTCTGCGATATCGTAGCTCCCTAACTGATGAACCGATTTTCGTTTAGTTTTTTTGTGTCATAGATAATTTTATGCCGAGTGTTCTTAGCCATATTTCATAAAATCTGTCGAGGGGTTTTTAAAATTTTTATTTTGTTCCTGTGTGAAAAGTATAGGCATAAAATATCGCGTTGATAGGAGCGAGACAGAGCATACGTTATTGGAACGGCGTGAGCGCAAAAATCAAGTTTTTGATCGGCCTAAAATATTGCACACAGAAATCTGGACCTGGAATAACATATAGGATACTTTTTATTCCAAAAAAAACGCGTGCGAAGCTGCGGGCAGAAACTATAAATAAATATATAAATAATCTATATAAAAGAGAAAAATTTACTCATCAAGAGATCTCTGAAACTAAAAGAGCTACGAAACTAAAACTTTGCATAGAGGTTTCTATTAAGACGTAGGTACTCGCTAAGAACGGATTTTGGAAATTCGTATTCTATGGTAGTTAAAATGGGATCGTAATCGAATAAGTAATTTTAAGCATTCTTAGAAGGATGAAATGGGATTTATAGATTTTCTCATAATAACTTTAAAATTGTAAAGGATTGGTTGTAAAACTTTGGCGTTGATGGTTTGCATGGAAACTAACATTACTTGGGGTAATAGTATTACCAAGGGGTATATTATATTACTGTGATGTGACTACTACAACTAAATTGGACTACCCGTTATTTTAATTTCTAGATTGATTATAGGTGTTTAAAACGGAGATAAAAAACCAAGAAAAAAGCCAGTAAAATCGTCGTTGCATTGATTGAAACTGTGAACTGTGATTCCTGGCTGAGCTCGATTTATTGACGGATTAAAGATTTTTGTCCAATAGTGAGATTTTAAGAACCTGTAATAATGATATTTACTGAAAAAAGATTAAAAAAATTAAACCATGTTATTATAGTATATTGCGTACAAGAATAGTTACTTATTTAATGCTCGTTCGAATATCGATAAATCGATAAAATCTTTGAAGGACCCTATGGGGGGGGGTGATAGAATTTTTACTGAGATAAGATTATCATTACCGTGCCTCAGCAATAGCACAGCCTACCTATATGCACACAGTCGTTCGACGAAGGCATTATGACGTGGTTTTGACAGAGAAATCCTACGGGGGGCAAGAGACGGAACGGGGAGGGACGCTCCGGAGTTGCATACATCACCGCCTTAGTAACTCGTAGCGTCCTCCCCCGACTCGTCCCTTACCCCCCGCACGATTGCCCTGTCAAAACGCCTTCGTCGAACGACTATACATACATATAGGTAGGCTGTGGTATTACTAAAGTCCACGCGAATAAATCGCGGCGGGTTAGCTAGTAATACTATAAATGATAATAGACAGAAGCCTTTATTCACAAAGAAAATTATAATAAAACTAGTTTTTTTATATGTGCGCGAGCTGCAAGCAGCTCGCGTCGGCTGTGTATATTGTTTTATTTTAATTGTATACCCCTTTTCGTAACCTACACCCGCGATTTGATCGAAATCGATAACCAAGAGTGGAGACTGCGATTTAAAATGTCACCCATCTTGGATTTGGAAATGGACATCTTTTTCGTAATCTACGAGTTCGAGTTGATCGAAAACGATACCCATTTCAATTTGTGGATGGGGAGGGGATTTAGGGGGGCTGGGAGTGAGGGATCACAGCACGGCTCGCTTCTCTCGCTGTGCTGTTCTCCTATAATCGCATTGCGGTTTGCTTTGCTCACCGCAATACGTCCCCGCTCGTGCTGCCACACGGCAAGGCTCGCTTCGCTCGCCTTGCGGTGTGACGTATTGCGGTTCGCTTCGCTCACTACAATCCGACATACGCCCGCCGTCATCAAATTCGTAATCCTCACCCCCATGTTAGTCGAAAACGATACTCATATCAGATTTTTCATGGGGCGGGGTTCGGGGGGGCTGGGCGCGAGGGGTCAAAGCACGGCTCGCTTCGCTCGCCGTGCTGTTCCCCTGTAGTCGCATTGCGGTTCGCTTCGCTCACCGCAATACGTCCCCGCTCGTGCTGCCACACGGCAAGGCTCGCTTCGCTCGCCTTGCGGTGTGACGTATTGCGGTTCGCTTCGCTCACCGCAATCCGACACACGCCCGCCGACATCAAATTCGTAATCCTCACCCCAATGATAGTCAAAAACGACATCCATATCAGATTTTTTGATGGGGGAGGGGGTTCAGGGAGCCTGGGGGCGTGGGGGGGTAACAGAACGGCTCGCTTCGCTCGCCGTGCTGTTCTTCCGGAGTCGCATTGCGGCTCGCTTCGCTCGCCGCAATGCTCCCCCGGGCCCCCGTATGACTCCGTTACGAAGCCCCCCTGGGGGGCGGGGGTTCCGGGGGGCAAATCTCAAAAAGTCGGAATTTTCCCTAGGTCCCCTCGACCCACTCTCTACATTTCTGCAAAAAAAAACATACCTCCCCCTGCACCATCAAGGAGAACAATTATGTCAGTCAGTCAGTGGTAATCGAGCTATATATATTATTTCGCGAACCGCAATACGACTCACGTCACGGGAGGGGGTTCAGGGAGCCTGGGGGCGTGGGGGGGTAACAGCACGGCTCGCTTCGCTCGCCGTGCTGTTCCTCCGAAGTCGCATTGCGGCTCGCTTCGCTCGCCGCAATGCTCCACCGGGTTCAGGGGGAGGGGGTTCTGGGGGGCAAGGGGGGGGGGGGGGTCACAGCGCGGCTCGCTTCGCTCGCCTTGCTGTTCCCCGTAGTCGCATTGCGGCTCGCTTCGCTCGCCGCAATGCTCCACCCTAAAAAGTGGTCTAAATATAGGCTAAAAATGGGCAAATTTCAGTTTTTTTATAAAAAGGGAGGTCTAGCGGGGTTGGGGGCGAAATTTTTTTTTTGCAATCCAAATGGTGTTAAGCTCTTCACACGATTGTGAAAAAAAATTTCTTCTACCTTACTTCGTTTGGGAGATATCAAAAGGGGGGGTGAAAAAGGGGGCGGGAGGGGGGGTGATTTTTTTTTTCTTTCAATTGGAGAAGAGACCTTCTATACGATCCCGCAATCAGAACCCCTCTGTCGCGACGGCATCTCGTAGCACTCTCAAAAGGGGGGTCTTGGGGGGCAAGGGGGGGTGAAATTATTTTTGCAATCGAAATCGCTTGACCCCCTCTATACAACCCTCTTAAAATTATTCATCAGTATGACTCCATTACGAAGCCCCCCTGGGGGGCGGGGGTTCCGGGGGGCAAATCTCGAAAAGTCGGAATTTTCCCTAGGTCTCCTTGACCCCCTCTATACATTTTCGCAAAAAAAAACATACCTCCCCCTCCACCATCAAGGAGAACAATCATGTCAGTCAGTCAGTGAGTGAGTGAGTGAGTGGTAATCGAGCTATATAGTATTACTAGTATTTTATAAGTGCGCGAGCTGCAAGCAGCTCGCGGCGGAGGGGTGGGCTCTGGGGGGGCAAATCTCAAAAAGTCGGGATTTTCCCCAAGTCACCCCGACCCCTCTACACGATTCCGCAAAAAAAAACATACCTTCCCATCCACCATCAGGGAGAACAATCGTGTCAATGAGTCAGTCAGTCAGTCAGTCAGTGAGTGGTAATCGAGCTTTATATATTATCATAATTAGTATTTACAATTGAAACTGCAGACTGTTGCAAACAATCTACAGGTACCTCAACTGATCCATATCAATACCAGTCGTCGCGTCCCCGCTACGCTGGCTGCATTGCCCCGCTGTATGGCAATGCTGATGCGCTGCGACAGATACTCACCAGCTCTCGGGTCACGCGTCGCGAGACCAGACGCGAGAGATATTTTTTTGAAAACCCGAAGTGTAATAATAATAATAGTATAAATGTAAATGATAACTTGCAGGTTGTTCCTCGTGTCATCGTGCCGGCCCGAGGAGGAGGGCACGTTTGTGCTGACAGAGCTAGGCACGGCCACCGAGCTGTGCTGCCTGGCTGCGCACGCGACCACAGACAAGTGAGTTATACACACACTTTAAATTTAAAACTGTTTATAATACATATACAGGGCGTCCTACGGGTATGCCACATGAAGGGAAAGTACCTTGAATATTGTAGATAGAACATCAAAATTTTGTTCAGAAAAATTAAAAAATGTAGCTTTTAATTTTTCTAAACAAAATTTTACATCTAATGTTAAAATTCATGGTGTTCCTTTTATTTCTGACACTATGTTATTAAGCAAAAAATAATCCTTATGATGAAGCCTTTCGATCGGTATTATAAATAAATAAATAAATAAATAAAGCTACAGGATGATTGTTTTTCTCGTGTAACGGGTTCGATTCCCGGTTCAACCATGTAAGTATTTAAATATCTATGAATGCAGTTTAAATTGTTTTTTAAATTAAAATAATGTCTTCTTTCAGTAAAATGTTCTATCTACAATATTCAAGGTACTTTCCCTCCATGTGGCATACCCGTAGGACGCTCTGTATATAAAATAATTTCTGCGATCCACGGTTTCGACCGCGTGGAAATTTCAGAGAAGGGGTACTTTTGTAAAAATAAAAAATACGTGATTCATTATTTACTTTTAGATGCTTTTCGTATGACTCCGACTCTAGTATGATTGACGACCTCCGTGGCGCAGCGGGCGAAGGCCTGCGACGCAGGAGGTTGCGGGTTCGATTCCCTCGGAACAAATTTGTGTACGATCTGCAGAAATTTGTTCCGTTGGTCTGGGTGTTTTCTATATACTACTTGTGTTATGGGGACTAGATAACTTATATACTTATACAATACACTACATAGATTAGATATTTTTACTATACATAGAAAACATCCAGAACACCCTGAACAAATACCTGCAGATCGTACAAACATTTGTCCCGAGGCGGGAATCGAACCCGCACCCTCCTGCGTCGCAGGCGGACCTTCGCCCGCTGCGCCACAGAGGTCGTCATTAATCATCAGTAATGTGTTGTGTATATACAGGGTGTACCTGTGGGCGGGGGGCGCCGGCCTCAGCGCCTACTGCGTCACTCAAGCCGGCGTGAGCTCCGTGGAGGAGCTGTCTACTGCCCGAGTGACGTCACTCGCGGCCAGCGACGACCTTGCCTTCGTGTTCGCGTATATCGATCCCGGTGAGAATACGCTCTATACATTCAGATTTAGATTCCTATATTGTCATTTTATTTTTATTTTATTTTTATTTTTTTGGGAAACAAAAAGCTTGTATTACTAGTATAACAATACATAATACTAGAACAAATAAAGCTAAAACAGTTTCCGCTTATATAACCTATTACATAATAACTGAACTAATTAAAATAATAAAGAAAATGAGTAACGTGCCTAAAACTGATTATATAACAATGAATAAAATATAAAATGACAACTGAAATATATGCCTGTCGTCAGTAACCAATCAGATAGAGTAAGTAGCTACAGAAAGGAAGATAGCATACATAATATAGCGAATACAAAATAATTAATAATAAAATAATAATAATAAACCCTCATTTAAAAAAGTTAGAACTAAAAAAAACTACAACTAAAAGATGAAATACATACATCCTCATACATCATACAAATAAAAAATGAACAAATTATTTTTGCTTAAGGCCAGGTAGTCCTGCAGCAGTAGGCGTAAGGAAAAATGCGCGCCTGCCAAGCTGCCGTGTTTTTTGTAGTTATTTAAACATGTTGATTAAGAAAATCATTTTATCAAGTCAAACTCTGCGAATTTGTTTAAAAATATTAAGTTTCCTTAATTGATTAAAAGTGTGATATCAGTAGCTCGCTAGTCATAGTATTGAAAAAACGTTAGAAAAAGGGGTAACTTTGGGATTATTTTCTGTCGAGTGAAATTCATTAGATCTTGTAACTGAATGCGACTTTGACTAGACTAGATCCTTAATATATTCTTAATATATACTTTATATATCTTTTTTTCAGAACTTTAAAAACTATCTTCTAAGTCTCAGATGATTTTAAAAATCACAAAAATGCGGCCTCTGCTGGCCTACCAAGCCTTAAGGTGCTACCCCGAGCCAAATCAGCGCCCCCACCTATTTTATCTTATTATTCTGTTAAATGAAGGAATTTTCAAAAATCAATTAGCCAGTTTGTGATACCTGTTTTAAGCTTTTTTTAATGCCTCTGCAAAAGTTTTATTTTGTATACTTTAAGAAGAGCAACTTCGCATCTCTGCCTACAATATACAAACTAAAACATATAAAGAGGCATTAAAATAAGCTTATGATAGGTACACGTTAAACTTATAACACCTCTCTCTTTTTGCGTCGGGGGTTAATAAAAGAAATAAATGGTTCCCCAATAGTATGTTTAATATTTTTAAATTCATAAAATAAATAAGTTGGAATGTTACTAAATATATAACTAGCTATAAAGTTACCTATTTAAAACTTATTGTATGTCTATTATAGATATATTATATATTGTATTGATAAGCTGTTGAAACTGTACACTATTTTATACCTTAGATCTTTTTTGTACAACAGTTAACAATAAATATATTACTGATTCTCAAAAAAAATTCGGGTTTTCAAAAAATTATCTCTCGCGTCTGGTCTTGCGACGCGTGACCCGAGAGCTGGTCAGTATCTGGCACAGCGCATCAGCATTGCCATACAGCGGGGCAATGCAGCCAGCGTCTTGGGGACGCTTCCGACTGGTATTGATATGGATCAGTTGAGCTACCTGTAGATTGTTTGCAACAGTCTGCAGTTAGCTCAATTGTTTCAATTGTAAATACTAATTATATTATAATTTTCTTTGTGAATAAAGTATTATTTTTTTTTTCTGATTCTGATTTTGAAATGTAATGTATTGTACCTATTAAGTATATCAGTTATCTAGTACCCATAACACAAGCTCTGCTTAGCTTGGAGCTTGATAATGCTGTGTGAATTGTCCAGCATTATTTATTTATTTGTTGCAGGAGTATGCGTGTACCAGTGGAGCTGCGACGGGCGACAGACGGGCAAGCTGGACTGCAGCAAGCTGGCGCCCTGCTCCGAGACCTTGCAGAACATTGATGATGGACTGGACGAGGACAAGTGCAAGGTAGACAACCTGCCATGTGGTGCCGGCTTAGATGCACCACCCCAACTCTTTCCGCGGGTGTCTAGAGAGGCGACTAAGAGATATACACGGGGGCGGGCAGCAGCGCCCCCTGCAGAACAATTCTACCACCGAACTGCGATAACCAACCCGCATTGTACACTATTTTTAGTATAGTTTGACACGCCCTTTAATTAATTAATTAATTATTTATTTGATTCCAACTAATTATTTTTATTAATTTTTTCAGTCATGTCTGTCTGTTTTTTTTTTCTTTTTATCTTATGGTGTTTCGTATAGCAAAATACCTGTGTTATTGTTACAATAGGAATTAAATATACAGGGTGTTTGGTGGAGGGTTAGACAAACTCGGTGGGTGTGTAGGTGGACCTATTTGTGAAATACAAATTGAAGGAAAAGACCCTAACTATTTTCAATTTTTTTTTATCCTGTTTTTTGTATTTTTTTAAAAATTTCCGAAATTTTACCTTTCTACCCTTAGAACTTTTTTTTGAACGTGTTTTCTAGTAAATTTTTTACTTGCTTTGGTCTCAGATGTATCCTTCGTCTTTTGAAGGCATTATGTATTTGAAAGAACTTGTAAATAATTAGTTATAAGCTCTCAAAGTTAAAAAAGTAAAAAAAATAATCAAGAAGGACAACTTTGATCAACATCGTTTAAAAAAAAAAAAAGACGGGTTGCACTCCGGGAGTGCCGGCAGAAGTGAAAACTTGATTATTAACGTTGAGCATGTTTGATATTTTGGAATGGTTAGGGAATAATTTTGCACCAATTGCTTTATCAGTATAAAAGTACTATCATTTAGGTATGTGGTAGAATACAATATTCATTTATTGCGCTATCGTACACAAACATGACAATTTATATTACATTAAAAATTTAACACTTTAAAACTATTACAATTATTTTACAATATTAAATAATATTACAATTATTTACAGCCGGTTGCGCGCAAACCATTACCCGCTACAAAAATCTGATTATTTTTAAAGTCCAAAAATAAATTCCGTTTCCCAGCAATTATTTTTGAGCAGTGTTACTTAGTTTCATGTACAGAATGCTTGGTTGACGGCTTCGTGAAGGGTCTGTTTACACCCGTTAAGCAGTACGATAGACTCGATCGAAACCTAACCTTAATTATAAAATTATATTAATGAATAAATGAAAATTTTTGTCCTTGTCTTTCTTTTCGATTCGTTCGAGAAATTAATTATCTATAGATACATAAGTAGGTAGGTATAAGCGAGCCGGACGCTAGCAACTATTACGTAAGCTAGGGCCTATTGTTGTTGTCGGAAACTAGTACTATTATCTATTCTGTTTACCTTTAAATAAATAATAAATTAAATAAATAAAAATATTCCGTTACCTAACACATAAACGTTCCATCTGCATTGACATCAGACCATACTTTCCACATGGAAAGACCCAGATCTCTAGCGACCGTTCGAGTACTGGTAGTGGGATCCTCGTTGAACGCTTGGAGTATGGCTTCGTGCACACCAACATGCTGCTGCGTTGCACTGACTCGTGGTTCTCGAAGAGTTAAGTTTCCCGTTTCTCGAAGTCGCCGAAAGGTATTAGAAAATGTGCTATGGTGTGGCACACGTCTATTGGGATGCAACTCTCTGTACAGTCTCTGTGCTGCACGTGTATTTCCATCGCATCGACCGTACGCATAAATAATATCAACGTATTCTTCAATGCTGAATTCCGCCATTGTGACAAAAATAACGATAACAAAACAGAACAACAAACAGTTTATCAAAACATAACAAATAACCAAAATAAGAACGAAATTTTACCGATTACAAATATTGATTTGAATTCGAAATTCTGATTTCAAATTATGAATTTTCGAATAAGTCGGATGATAAAAAAAGGTTTTTTTAAATTAATTTAGCGTTCCTACCTTTGTATTAGAAATAGGGAAGTAATATTTGAACCAAAATTGTTGTAATACAATGTTTTATTCCTAGCGTTTTTACTCCATTTTCCCTATAAGTGCTAATTTTTGACAAGTTTATAGACTTTTCGGCTACATGTGGTATACCGTTGTAATAAACGATGTTTAGAGAAATTTTTAAAAGCATTTGAATTTCTCGATCGCTATTAATTTTTTTTTAAAACGATGCAAAGTTGTCCTTCTTGATTATTTTTTTTTACTTTCTTAACTTTGAGAGCTTATAACTAAATATTTACAAGTTTTTTCAAATACATAATGCCTTTAAACTCACACTCTTTTCATAAATTCTCTTTATATCCATAGGTTTGCTGTTAGAAAACTCTTTTAGGGCTTAAGCTCGCCTTTGTACATGTCCATTATGTGTAAACTCTTATGTATGAATTATCTTGTGTGTGCAATAAAGAATTTAAGAATTTAAGAATCAAGTGTACCTACGATGGAATAAATAAATACAAATACAAAAAAAAAATACAAATACAAATGCATGCCCGTGGGGATTATGGGTGCCCCATGAGATAAAAGCCAATAAGGCGCTTATCAGGAGGAGGCCTGCGTCCAGCAGTGGACCAATATAGGCTGGTGAGGTGAGGTGAGACTAGGTCCACCCTAGGTTCTTTTCAGGGCTTCGCACGACTTGGATTCGTCTTAGGTTAAATAGATAGATAGAAAGAAAACACTTTAATATATCACACAAAGACAGGAAACAATACAGAGAAAAACGCATAGTATACAGGAAGTATAAAGGGCGGCCTTATCGCTGAAAGCGATCTCTTCCAGGCAACCTTCGGATGGACTGGACATGAAAAGAACAAAATAGACGGTGGCACTGAATAAATCTATTTAGATCACAGAATAGAGAATACTAATTCTGTAATTTAGATACTTTAAGAAACCAAATACTTACACTACACACTACTATAATACCTACATAGCCTACAAACATTATAATAAACTTACATAAACATAAAATAAGGTTATATAACTTTTACAAGGATAAATAATGCTGATGAAGCAGTTTTTTTATAGAGTGATTTTGTTCGATCCGCAAATATTTGTTCAAGGTGTTCTGGGTGTTTTCATTTTTAACGAATGAATGAATATATAGTCTATATAATGTATTGTATTAATAATATCAGTTATCTAGTACCTATGACACAAGCTCTGCTTAGCTTGGAGCTATATGATGCTGTGTGGATTGTCCAGCATTATTTATTTCCGTGATAAAATGTAGCTAATCACAGCCATGGATGGTGGTGGGATCTATTATTCAAATAATTTGTAGAAAAAACTTTATTATTAGACCTATTGGGAAGGAAAATAAAGTTTAGAAAATGTCGTGGATTTGAGCAGAATTGCTCTATAAAGGTTAGACCCAAGAATTGGGTGTTGTTAGCAGCCCCCCCATACGGCAATACAATAATACAATATAGATCGCGCTAGAGCAAACTGAACTTTTTTCAAACTGGCTGGATCAGCACATACTTTCATATGTTGTATACATACTGTTTTTTATGTTCCTCGAAGGTGTAGTATAAAGCACTATTTATCACTCGGCAGAAAGTGCGATTCCTACCTCGTGTGTTTTAAGGCCAAAACGACACACTCGGTAGGAATTGATCACTTTCTCGCCTTGGTGTAAAATGCACTATTACAATTAGAAGCCCACATTATTCCTGATGAACATAGGCTGCTTTTTACCGCTAGCAAATGTTTCATTCCTACGGGAAAACGGGTAATATGACAACGGGTAGTAAGAATGCAGCTAGTCTTTTATATACATAGAAAACACCCGGAACAAATATCTACAGACTAACATAACCTATAACCTGTGTTTGTTAATTTAAGGTGACAGCACTATGCTGCGTGGGCGGCCTACTCCTCTGCGGCACAGCATGGGGCTGCATCGTGGTGGCGGCCGCCGACTCGCTGCGCCCGCTCGCCGTCTGCCGCCCCTACGAGGCCCATGTAAGTAATGTACCTTGACTAAGGGGGCTGACGTCAGTAATGTACCGTGACTAGGGGGGGCTGACGTCAGTAATGTACCATGACTGGGGGGGCTGACGTCAGTAATGTACCGCGACTAGGGGGGGCTGACGAACATAATGAGACGCTGGCTGCAATGCCCCGCTGTAAGGCAATGCAGCCAGTCTTGGGGAAGCTTCCAACTGGTATTAATATGGATCAGTTGAGCTACATGTATATTGTTTGCCGTTGCAAATGTCTGCATTTAGCTCAATTGTAAATATTTTCAGTTTCAGTTTCAGTTATTTATTTATAAGAAATTTTATTTGTTACTACTATATTTGATATACTATTATTTGATTGTAGTTTTCTTTGTTAATAAAAAGTTATTATTGAATCCTAACGGATATATCCTTTCTATTCCAGGTGACAGGCATTGTCCCCCTGGCTGCGGGCCTGTGTACCCCCGGGGAGGAGCTGGTGGCCACCTTCGGCTGCGGGTACCGGCCGCTGCTGCAGAGACACGCGCCGGTCCAGGTAACGAACCCGCACTTTTGAACTACACTACCCTTGGGCTGATGCAGACGCTGGATGCGGCAAGCTGAAGACAGGCCGCTTATTAGGGGAGGCCTATGTCCAGCTGAGTGTCCTATGTACGCCGTGTGGTGCCGGCTTAGAATTAGCACCACCCCAACTCTTCCCGCGGGTGTTTAGAGAGACGACTAAGGGATATCCACCGGGGGGGCGCAGCAGCGCCCCCTGCTGAACAATTCTACCACCGAACTACGACCAACCCGCATGCCCAGCGTGGGGATTATGGGCATTACCCCGGTAGTGTATGTTTATGTCGACCAAAAAAAAATTATGGGTACGTAAGATTTTAGCTATGGCGCTCATTAGGGGAGGCCTATATCCAGCAGTGGACTAATTTGGGCTGATGATGATTTTAGCAAAATGAAAAAGTCATTTTAAAAAAACCCCTACCTATTTGATTAAAATTAATCAAATAGGTATTAGCGTAGAAAAAGAAAACGATCGAAACATGACATTTTAGTTAAAATGATAACAAAAGTTATTGCTAGATTGAATTCCTAAAAAATCAACCAATTTTATCGATCCGCCAAAATATACGGTTTTTAGGGTTCCTCTTCTTCAAACGATGGCCCTTCGTGTGGGATTGGAGACGATTGGCCGGGTTATTAAATAATCACTTTTTACTAGCTTTTATTTAACTTGCTATGTATGTAACTATGTTTGTTCGGGTGGAATCTTGCAACTCAATTTTGTAGCAGATATCTTCAACCGATTGAGCTGAAATTTTGTATACACGTATAGTTTTGATGACAATGCATTAAAAGCTTATTAAAATATATATAAAAAGATTTTTTTAAATATTAATTCTTATTTATCTTTTCAGTCGAGCAACGAGTCACAGTACAGCGGTTACTACTGCCTTCTCTGGAAAGCGCATCATTTGATACCTGACTAGAAGATTTGCAGTAACATCTGTCAGCACTTTGGATGGATGGATGGATGCTTCTTCACGCCAGAACTACTGAACGGATCGGGCTGAAATTTTGCATAGACTTAGGCCTAGTCAGCGAATAACACAGGCTTTTTTTATCACATTGATTCCGTGGGATAGAAATAATCTTTTAACGTTTCGTAGAAACAATACGTGCGAAGCTGCGGGAAGAAACTAGTTAACTATAATTGACTTTGACGACCTCTGTGGCGGAGCGGGCGGGTTCGATTCCCGCCTCGGGACAAATTTTTGCATGATCTACAGATATTGGTTCTGGGTTTCTAATAAGTATATGGTTGGTCTACTTTGATTATATTTATTTTATATGATATTATTGTATCTTGTGAAGAAATGAATCTCTTGTTAGAATTTAATTATCTTATTTAGATATATTTATTGTAATTCCTAAGTTCTTCCATACTAGGTAATATAATAAACTAGATTTTGCCCATGTCTTCGCACGGTCTAGCCATAAGTAAAAATCTATATGTATAAAACAGTTGTATAATCAATGTACAGACAGCGTCAGAATTAAGTAACCCCCCCTGCATAGCACAATGCAGGTTAGAATCCGGTTTTAATTTTTTTTACATATTCGTTCTGTTTTTATGTTAATTTAATAAAAATGTAATTTATTTTCGACTTTTAAGACTCCTACGATTAACATATTTGGATTTAAACCTTCTTGTGTTATGCAGGGGGGTTTACTTAATTCTGACGCTGTCTGTACATACTATCCAAACTAATATTATAAATTCGAAATAAATCCTATCTGTCTGTTTCACGCCTAAACGGCTGAACGGATCTCAATGAAATTTAGCAGGGTGGTAAACGGTATCACGACGATGGACATAGGCTACGTGTGCGACGCCGCGGGCTGCAGCTAGTAATATATAAATAGCTACATAGATCGCTGTATAGATCGCGTTACTTTGCGGGAATCCAATGCGAAATATAAGCATGAAAATATTCAGTAACAATTCCGCGCAAAATCTTCTCTGATGAGATCCATATACAAAGTAGTTTGAAGCCATGATACTGTATCACTACACATCATGAAACACGTTTTTCGTGATGAAAAAATTCTATATACACATATTTAAACTTTAAGTTACTTTTTCACGGCCAAACGTGTGAAGGTATCCAAATAGTTGACAAGTGCTAGGGAAGGACACATATAAGTCGTGTAGTTAAAGATTGGAACGTCCTGTTGAAACGTCGGGAAAAATAGGTTAATAAACGCGATAAATACCCGTTTAACAATACTAATATTAAAGACTGGAATTGAAAATGTTCGCCTCAGCCAGGCCTTTATCAATTCTTATATTTATCTGCGTGACTTATACTACCTATAATTTAAGAATATCGCGTGCGAAACCGGGGGCAGAAGTTAGTAAAGATAAATTACTTTTATTTTGACTTTTATATAATAGGTCGTAGATTTTAAGGACTTGAGGCAGCTTGAGCACTTTGCGCCAGTATTTTGAAGATTTAAGAACAAAATTATATTATTATTTGTTTTAATTTAACTATAAAAACTTTGGTAGGTTGTCGAATTCATTATGAATATAAGCGGGTTAACTACGAACTTATTTGTGTTGTTTTCTAACATTCATAATAAATATCACTACATAGTATAAAACAAAGTCGCTTCCTGTCTGTCTGTCCCTATGTATGCTTAAATCTTTAAAACTACGCGACGGATTTTGATGCGGTTTTTTTAATAGATAGAGTGATTCAAGAGGAAGGTTTATTTGTATAATACATGCATAATATAGGAGAGAAACACTTATAATTTTAGAGGTTTCTAATGTGATGTTGTAAATAAACACATATTTTTGCGCTGTCATTGCAAACGCTGGCTGAACCCTACGAGCTAGATTAAAATAATGTACTACAGTATTGTACACCTTAAAAAGATCTACAAAAAAGTCCGGGACGGTATATGTCTATCTCTTAAGGATAACCCACAGTAACCATTTTTTGTCCTTAACTTATTACGAGAAATAATGGCTTATTTACGAAGCGATTTTGAGCAATACAGCATTAATCCTTATCCAATTAAGTACCTTAAATACATTGTGCATTTAATATAGATTAATATGGCCCTGAACAGTATGTAATTTAAAAGAATATTTTCGAAGATATTACAGCTTTAAAATGCAGCGACATAGCGGTGGCGGCGGTACCGGTCGGGGCGCCGATTCTGTAGTATATTTAGTATCAGCATTGCACCCGTGCGAAGCCGGGGCGGGTCGCTAGTTATGAATATAAGCGGGTTAACTAAGAACCTAGTTTGTGCTGTCTTCCAACATTCATAATGAATATTAATATACTATTATAAAGCTGAAAGTTTGTGAAATGTGAATTTTTGTTACCTAAGATCTTCAAAACTACTGAACAGATCAAGATGAAATTTGGCGTTCATTTAGAACATAGCCTAACTTAGATAATAGGGTACTTATACCGAAAATACGCGTGCAAAACCGCGGACAGAAGCTAGTAATGAATATTATTGATATATAACGCCTGTAAAAATCAAAAAGTAAAAGTAAAAAAAGTAAAGTAAAAGTGAAAGTCATTTATTTGCAAACACGTGTAAAAAAGATGACAAATAGTTTTTTTTTTATTCTGTTGAATAGTTTGACCAATATACATACATTGGTGTGCAAAATAATTAGAGAGTATGGCAGGTCTAAATGTAATTGTAAATAACAATAACAAAATTACAAGATTAGTTATTCAGAAATAGTTGATAATTTGAGTTAGATATTAAGATCATTCCCAGTGGTCCGACGATATCTTCACAGTGACAAATGGGAATAGTTTTAATTGTCCCAGTTATTCCCACTTGTCGCAAGTGACAAATGGGATTTTTTTCTTCTCCGTTTCGTTACTACTTATTCGTTAATCAAAGTATACATGCTAATTGCTTACTTATTTTCCAATTTGTTTTTGGGTTAGTGTGAAGTTAGCTGTTCCTGTAATTATGGCTAACTTAGGTATAAGACGCGTGAATAAATATTGTGATTGTAATTGTCATGCTGTTCCATTTAGACCATGCATTTAGATACCTATTTGACAAATCCTATCCTACTAATATAATAAATGCGAAAGTTGGTGTGAATGTTTTTAGCCACGTAACTCCGTAACTACTTAACCGATTTAGATGAAATTTGGTATGTAGTATAGTTCGGGTTCTAGAATAATACATAGAGGAATCTAATTTTCAAAAATTTACGTCTGTGTTGTTAAAAGGGTGGTAAATTTTATATGGAAAATTATTATACCTTAGTTCGATTCACTCAAAAATCGGCGTAATTAACTATAAAATAAATAATAAATTACGTATTTTTTATTTTAGGGGATGTGCAATAAATTTCTAAAATTTGTATAATTTCAATGCGGGTGAAGCAGCGCAGCTAGTATAATCTAAGCGGGACAGCATGACATTTCAATCCCAATCTTTATCTACGCGTGTTATAAGTATCGGTTCTAAAGTATTCCACTCCACAGGTTTATTTATGGATATGTTGCTAGTAAATAAAAATAAAATTAAGATATCTACCTAATAATTTTCATCAATGGAAACCAAAGAATAAATTATAAAGGAATATAAAAACTGGTTTTAATTTTGATTCATCAGCCCTAAGGTAGGCTGGGTACGGTACCAGAGAATACCCATACACTAGCCAAACTCCATGTAGAATGTTTGTAAACAAACTGCCCATACTTAACTTCATATTGACTCTGTTGCCGCTTTTTTTATACTTACGGAATTTATATTAGGTACTCGTCGATTTGAGATACTTCCTTCGTTATGGAATTTTAATTAAATATATTTTTTTGTCATTTATTAAAGCAGTTAACAGCTAAAGTAAGGTAGGTAGCTATTTTAATAGGAATCAAAAACTAAGCATGTAGTAATAAGTAGTTAATAGCCACAAAAAAATTATATATAAATCTTTTTAACAAAAACATTAAACCGCCGAAAAAACTGATAAGCCAAAAATAATAAACCTTTTCATTTAACCTTAATAACTAACTTCCTAAACTAATAATAAATAAATAAATAATGCTGGACAATCCACACATAATGTAAGTATACCTAAGTAGTTTTGAGTCGGCGCCAAACATTTTCAGTTTTACCTATTCCCTCCCCCTGGGAGGGAATAGGTAAAATTTCGACTTTTTGAAACATGTCCAAACCAATACCATTTCATTTGATACCCCATTCGGTGGGGTAGCCTCCCCTTTTGAAAATTATTCTACCCCACTTAGACCATTTTTCAAAAGTGTTCTTTTACAGAATTCTCTATATTTTTCCTAATTGGCGTCTCTAGATTGTGCCCGCGGCTTCGCTCGCGTTGGTTCTATGGAAATGTTTTAAGATTATTTTTTACCCCGTAGGAACTGATCTATGGGATACAATGAAGCCTATGTTTTATTTCAGGCCTAAAACTACCTATAAGCAAAATTTCAGCCTGAACCGGTAAGTAGTTTTGGCATACAGAAGAAACAAACATCCATCCATCTAAACAGCCAAACTTACGCATTTATAATATTATAATGTGATTTCATGATTTTATCTAGGTCAATGGGAACTACCCTATAAGTTTTAGTCCAGGGCGAAAACAGTAAATTTGTCGATTATGTAATAAAAATTATCTTCGCAGAGGACAAAACGTTTAAGGTTATCCCGTTGACCTAGATTCATAGTATTTTACAAGGTCTTTCTTATAAATTTATACTGAACCCTCGGTGCGCGAGTCTGATTCGCACTCTATAAAATTTGTATTGAAAGGGGCGCGCCAAGACCTGTTTTACGAGTGGCGGGAAAAAATGTAAGGAATGCGGTGATTGGCCACCGCGCCTTGACCTGTCAGTCCGAAACGTAAACGCAAAAGTACACAATCTATTTTCTGATCTTGACAGTCATTATATAGGATGCAAAACACATATTTACAAAATACCACATAAAATAAGTACTGTTTTGCTAAACGGCAGAGCAATAATGCAATGTAAGCTTAAATTAGCATAATGCATAAGAAAGTAGGTTTACAGGTACACGAAGGTGTCACGTTTCGGACTGCCCTAAAATCTTTGAAGATTGAGCGAGAGACAAGATTTTGTCTTCTTTGGCGATCAAGCTGAGCTGTCAAAAAGTTGTCGATCTAACTAATCGAATCGGTCGGACCAAACTTTGTAACTTGAAATGCCGACTCAATTTTAGACTAAAACAACTCAGAGAAAAGCTAAAAAGTGATAAAAAGTCATAAACAAATATTATTACAGTGTATTCTATTCTCAAAACGTTCAAATTGTGTTATATTTCGGGAGTTTCGAGTTTGTTTTGATAGTGAAGAGAGTGTGTGAATAGTGTAAGTTTTGCCTTTTTTGGGATATCTCATAGACGGAGACTGCTGGCGTCCTTTAGAAGGTAAATAACGTATAGTTTTGGATACTTTTCAGTGGGTGTAATTGAGTTTTCACCGTTTTGTCTGTTTTCGAAAGTTTCGTGCTAAAGCAGTATAAGCGCCGTGCGACACGCGGCATTTTTTTTGAACGCCAAAGTATGTAAACAAATTAATTTGGACAATATTTCTCACAAGAATTTTTTGTTTTGCATTTTTCTTTCCTGGCTGAATAACCTGGAAACAAAGAGTAAAGTGAAGCTGATAAGTCAGGTACAACGATGTTTGTTAAAATATTATAAATTTCCCATAGCTTTATTGTCCATTCTTAATTTTTATAACAATTCCCTTCCCTTCCACAGTTATCTTTTCTTGAACCTAACTTCTTTATGAACCCTAAATATTAATAATAGGGACCTACTGTGATCTAAGGCAAAAATTGTAACTTTTTCTGCATGTTGATTTACTAAACTGTTATCACACTAATCTTGTGTAACTTTGTCTTCATGCCAAAACGATTAAACGAATCGGGCTGAAATTTTGCATCCTGGAATCAAACATAAACTACTTATTATCCCGTATAAATCAGTTCCCATAGGGTAGAAATCACCTTTAAATGTTTCGAAAGAAAAAATGTGTGAGAAGCCATGGGCAGAAAATAGTTTTTCATAAACTTTTAAGTAAAACATAATATCTTCTGAATCCAAAGGTAAAATTATTAAATTATACACTGACCCGGAGATAAAGTGATATTTTTGATTTCTGCTTCGGTATGTTCACGAAGCGACTAGAAGCAACGAAGAAAACTTGAATAATAATTACCTTTATTTTTCTACCTTAAAATATAAGCAACAGAGCGGGTGTCCAGTACTTCTCGGTAAGTCACGTTTCACGTGATCCGAGATAAGTGTATGAAGCAACAGAGCAGTTTTACTTAATCTGCTTGTATAAGGATAGATTTGGGTGCCTTGTCTATATCCTCACCTTAACAGTCTATATTGGTCCACTGCTGGATGCAGACCTCCCCCTGATAAGCCTTATTGGCTTTATCTCATGGGGGGTAATGCTCAACATCCCCAACAAGTCTTGTCTTGGAGGTAAGAGGTAATCATGAGTGTTGATAGCTTGCTCCTGTGGTAACTGCGGAAAGCAAGCATTGTATTGGTACCTTTAGAGTTCAACGGAGAAGGAAAAACTCCACATTTGAGGGCTGGATCTGATTTGTTTCCTTGTGTGTATTGCACTAATATTGCAGCCAATATTTAGTAAATTTCTACAAGGCTTTTCAAAGTGTCATTTAAGATGTCGGTAAAACTTTAATGAACTAATTTGAATGCACTAAAAACTATGCCATGCCATACTTTTTATTTGGACCATTATGAAAGGGACAGCAACATTACAAGTCTGTAAAATTAGTTTATTATAGTTTTGATGACATCTGAAATTTAACCATTGGCTCTGTTATCTCAAATAATATCCTTTCTTCCTTTCTACTTACTTGTTTCTAGAATACAAGGTTTTTGGCAAACAAAGAATAAAAGATTCATAAATTTAATAACAACTTCATGCAAACTGATAACAATAATAGAAAACAACAAGGCGACAGCAAGGAAACCACCAAAAACGAAAAATTCAACAATGCATAGTTGCACAACGCGAAAAAGGTGTACCTAAGTAAATTCAAGTACAAAAACTGATGACCTGATGAGAGATGACTGAAAGGTGATTTACAAAGATTAAAGAAAAACATTTTCTGATGCCATTTTTAAATAAACTACATATCTGTTATTCTAGAACCTACACTATCTACACACTAAATTTTGTCTAAATTGGTTCATTAGTTACAATATTCTCACACAAACTTTCGCTTTTATGTTGTTTCTATGGAAACATTTTCTATCCCATGGGAACTGATTTATGGGATGAAAAGAAATAAGCCTATGTTTGATTCCAGGATTAGAATTACCTGTATGCAAAATCTCAGCCCGATCCGTTCAGTAAATTTGGAATGAAGAGGTAACAAACATCCATCCACATCTAAACATCCAAACTTTCGCATTTATAATATTTATTAGTGTGAAGAAGCATGATTAGATTGGGCACTCTACTGCACCAGGCGCAGTCTCGCATTCGAGGCTATGTTCACAGAATTCATAAAGATTTGCGCGACCTATACTGAGGTGAGCTCATTGATTACGCGCTCTCCATAGTACTGACCTTTTCCAACTATTCGATGACGTCACTATTCCTCATTCCCTTGAATGCATCTTTAGGTACATAGTATAAAACAAAGCCGCTCCCGCTGTCTGTCTGTCTGTCAGTCCCTATGTAGGTATGCTTAAATCTTTAAAACTACGCAACGGATTTTAATGCGGTTTTTGAAATTTCTGTAGGTTTCATACTTTATGAAATATTTTGTAAAAAGTCGAAAAATTTACCATTACCCACTTTAACCGAAGCATGCAGAGAGATCCATCTGAAATGTAGGTTGGTACCTACTATTTTAAGTGTTCGTTAAATTGCGAAGTCTCTAACCGGTACTTTTGGTACATATTTGTTGACAAACGTTCGAAATCCTCGGCGCGCGAGTTACACTCGCACTTGACGGATCTTGTTTTTTAATAGATAGTTATTTAAGAGGAAGGTTTATATGTATAAAATTATTCACATAGTACCTAGTGAACAATTTTAGAGGAAATGTGATGTCGTAAATAAACACATTTTTTTGCGCTTACCTTGCAAACGCGGGCTTAACCCTACGAGATAGATCAAAATAATGTACTACAGTATTGTACACCTTAAAAACGTCAATATTGATACAAATCAATGTCAATTCGGACATAGTAACAGTGTTAAAGTCTGAGGTTAAAGTACACTGTTACCTGTCAAGGTGTTGACCGTACGACGACGACGGCTCGAGTAAAAGTGGACGAGAGACAGCGAGTGCGCTGCTTTTATAGAAATGATACTGTCATATATTTCAAAACTAGCTGCTGCCCGCAGCTTCGCCTACGTAGTTCCCGTTCCCGTGGTAATTCCGGGATAAAACATAGCCTATGTCCGTCTCCTGGTTCTAAGCTGCCTCCCCACCAATTTTCAGCCAAATCGGTTCAGCCGTTCTTGAGTTATAAATAGTGTAACTAACACGACTTTCTTTTATATATATAGATAATGTTTCCCGCTTATACTATACTAGTAGTTCTACGAACAGTTGACCTCGCGACCACTTACTTTTCTCAACAATTAATTTACTGATTACAAGTTATTTTAAACGGGATATTTAGGTAGGTACCTACCATTTTTGCAATTGCTATTTGTAGGTAGTTATATAGTGAGAACTTGCCCTTATGGCACAGGAAATGTTAATTCGTAACGGATACCATAGGTACTTACCTTCCTCGTTTTCACCAATCAACCTTTATCCTTACTTGGGTAGAAATAATGTTCCTAACTCTCTGCTCGCTGTTAACGAGACGGCTCGCTCAATATTCTGCTCGTCATGACTAAAATCTTCATCAGATCTTTACCAAATTTTTATGAGAATAATTTTAAGTTACTACCTATCAATTAAAATATAATCATTGAAATCAAATCTCTGAAAGCGAAGACATTCTAAAGCTCCCTTTTTACCTTTTTTTGGAGGAAGTACGCCTTTAATCAAAAAACCCCGACGACAAAAAAATTCTATTAATTCGTAGAATCTGTACACCAAGTTTCGTCCGGATCGGTTGTAAAATACGACCTGTAGAGGAGTACGGACATACTGACAGAAACGATAATTTTGCTAGACTTGATGCAGAGACGCTTCGCTCACTTCGTTCGCTCGTTCAAAAACTATGCACATGCGCCTGAATAAAATGTGTTTTCTCACGAATTTATTTATCAGAAATTATAGAAAATTACAGTACCAGAATATAACAATTACTACTAATATATACACTTAAATCTATTTCTTAAAAATCTAAGCCGTCACCAGAAGGCAGAGAATACTGGCAGCATTGCCACGTTGAATGGCAATGCTATTTCGTTGACCGAAATAGAAGCCAGCATTCCGATCACCTGTGGACTCTATAAGAGGTAAGATCTTTATAAATTGCGTGTGCCCCAGGACCCCAAGGACCAAGGGTTTCTTTTTAACCCCAAACGGCTCAAATAAGTAACCTCGGTTACCTCATTTATTTATTACTTATTTTATTACTTTTCTCACGTATTACTTCTGGCGAAGGTTCTTATGACAAGGTATTTTACGTGCCGCGAGCGTGCATACCATAAATCTATTGATGATAAGCTACACCGTACTCTGATGATGTCATGTGACCTTCTAACGTGATAAAGATGCCAGGTTTATATATTCAAACTAATTCTAAGCTTGCCTAGAACGACACCGCCGACGCTCTAATTTTTTCTTGTATTTTTTAATTTTTCTTCTTAAATATTCATAATCGTCTTGATTCTTTCGTTTAGGCATAATCACGACGATTATTCACTTTTGGTTATTATCGTTATTTAAACACCTGAAAAATAAGGTTTAAGCGTGCGAACGTGGCGAGCACTAAACAAGATCCGTCAAGTGCGAGTGTAACTCGCGCGCCGAGGGTTTTGAACGTTTGTCAATAAATATGTACCAAAAGTACCGGTTAGAGACTTCGCAATTTAACGAATACCTAAGAATAGTAGGTACCAACCTACATTTCAGATAGATCTCTCTGCATGCTTCGGATTAATGGGTGGTTCGGTTAAGGTGGGTAATGGTAAATTTTTCGACTTTTTACGAAATATTTCAAAAAGTATGAAAGCTACAGAAATTTTAAAAACTGTTTTGAAATGTCCAAACCGATACCTTTCATTTGATACCCCACTCGGCGGGGTAGCCCCCCTTTTGAAAATTATTATTTTTTGACCATTTTTCAAAAAGTGTTCTTTTTACAGACTTTTCTATATTTTTCCTGTAAAATATAGATCCATATCTACAAACGCTCCATACATTTTAAACGGATCGCTCTGCAAACTTCGGAGATAGGGGGGGGGGAATGGGTATTTTTTCGACTTTTTTCAAAATATTTCAAAAAGTATGAAACCTACAGAAATTCAAAAAACTGTTTTGAAACCTACAAACCAATACCTTTCATTTGATACCCCACTTGGTGAGGTAGCCCCCCCTTTTGAAAATTATTCCCCCCCTTTTTGACCATTTTTCAAAAAGTGTTCTTTTTTCAAACTTCTCTATATTTTTCCTGTAAAATATAGATCCATGTCTATAAACGCTCCATACATTTTACATGGATCACTCTGCAATCTTCGGAGATAGGGGGGGGGGGAATGGGTATTTTTTCGACTTTTTTCGAAATATTTTAAAAAGTATGAAACCTACAAAAATTTCAAAAACTGTTCTGAAACGTACAAAATGATACCTTTCATTTGATACCCCATGTGACTCTGTAGGTATCTTTTAAAATTTCGGCATCACAATTTGTATGGAAAATATTCAATTTCATTTTTCATTTATTTTCATTTTTTTTTCTCGAAATCTGTACAGGCGCACGAAATGTATTATTATTTTAAATTTCAAGTTTATAGCTGCAGTAGTTTTTGAGTTATTAAGGAGGGAAAAAAGGACAGACAAAGCGAGACCATAAGGGTTTTGAAACCGATCTTCGATCTTCAAAACCCTAAAAACGAATGACGTAGAGCTGGATAGGAGCGTCGATTATTTTTTTTGCTTAGATCTCAAATTTAGTGCGGACTGGCTTATACTAGAGGCGTTACTACATTGTATTTCTATTATCCCTTCGGACGAAGTTTTCATATAATTATGATAGAACTTCACGTACAGGTAAGTTCGTTTAATCATTAATTATATTGGCATAGCAGTTCAACTCTAATAACACTAATCACACTAATATTATGAATGCGAAAGTTTGGATGGATGGCTGGATGGATGTTTGTTACCTCTTCAATCAAGAAAACAAAACTACTGAACGGATCGGGCTGAAATTTTGCACACAGGTAATTCCTGTAATCAAACGTCTAGGCTACTTTTTATCCCATAAATCAGTTCCCATGGGATTGAAATCACCTTTAAACGTTTCGTGTACGTATCGTGAGATATAGATTAGGACGAATGGGACGAAATCCTCCTTGTATAAACCGGCCAAGTGCGAGTATTCTCGCACTTGGCCGGTTAATTTCGTAAATTCTCTCATTTGACGACCTCAGTGGCGCAGCGGGCGAGAGTCCGCCTGCGACGCAAGAGGTTGCGGGTTCGATTCCGGCCTCGGAACAAGTGTACGATCTGCACAAATTTGTTCTGTTGGTCTGGGTGTCTTCTATGTATAATTAAAAAAATCTCTGTATGTATATAATGTATTAAATACATCAGTTATCTAGTACCCATAACACAAGCTTTGAGTAGCTTACTTTGCGGCTAGATGGTGCCGTGTGGATTGTCCAGCATTATTTATTTATTTATTATTTGTTTGTTGGACCGACAATCCTCCGTATTTTGCCTTATCTCTCGCACCTCATTAACCTTGGCTTGCTTGCTGATTAATATTTGACATGCATTTAAAGTCTTAAAATAGATTTTTGGTCAATACATTGATAGGCTACCTAAATGTAATCGTACGTAGCTACCTCAACCTCAACAGCCTGTATTGGTCCACTGCTGGACGCAGGCCTACCCCTGATAAGCGTCTTATTGGCTTTTATCACATGGGCGGCAATGCACATAATCCCCACGCTGGTCATGCGGGTTGGGGATCGCAGTTCGGTGGTAGAATTGTTCTGCAGAGGGCGCTGCTGCCCGCCCCCGGTGGATATCCCTGTCGCTTCTTACGACACTCGCGGGAAGAGCCGGGGTAATAAACTCAAAAAATACCTTATTTCTAAACTAGCAACCCGCCCCGTCTTCGCACGGGTGGGTGCAATGCTGATACTAAATACAGGGTGATTGTTGAGGGCGGGCTTGAGGGGTAGTTCATAATAATTTGATGTTTTTTACAAAAAACTGAAAGCCTACGTAATCCATTTTGCAGGATGAATACTCCTTCTGGATTTTTTTTATGCGATCCACCCGGTATCATTTATCACTAAACAATAGCAAAAGAATCATCAAAATAGGTGGAATCGGAGAAAATAAAAAAACATACATGCAGCTTAACTCAAAACCTCCTTTATTTAAGTCGATTAAAAAAGGTACTGAACAGGAGGTGGAGAAGTATTAATATGACATTGACGAATGTTAAATGAGTTATTTCACGTTATTTTCCTAATAACAATAATTAAAACAAAAACTTGTTGTTAAAATTAATTTCCTGAACGTTTATACCGTTACATTTTATTGTTTTCCCTTTAAAACATCGAATCTATAACCATCTTTTTGAGAATCGAATAGAACTTACTTATAGATGGAAAGCTACAAAAAACACTGGCATTTTGTTTCCAATGACGTAATCTAAACGGTCACTTTGCGTTTTTTTTTTCAAAACTGAACGGTTGGCGCCTTTTTTCGGAACAATGCTGGGACTGTGGACCATTTTGTTTATGGATAGAGTTACACAAAGGAGTTTTTGTGTTGTGGTTTGAAAAATTCTTCGCTAAATAATATACTCAAGGTTATTTCAAACCGGTAACTAGCATTGCTCCGCATCTACTCACTAGTAATATTAATGTCCTCCTAGCCGAATTTCGACCACGGCGGCGGCCAGTTTCATCGGAGACTAGCCAGATGCGCAGGACATATTAATAGTGCACAAGTGTGTGAGCAAACACAGATGCACTCTCTATTCCCTCACTCTCATAATCCGATCACAGCAGACCGACGCGACCGGGGAGAGGTCAAGCGCAGGACCAACGGCTTAAGCCGTCTAACATCGCCAACTTCCTGACTCCGGGCTGCTACTGTGAATATATCTTGCTTGAAAAGACCCAATAACACAAATCTTGGCCCGACTCGGGATTTGAACCCGGGACCTCATTATCAGCGGTTGAACACGCGACCGCTAGGCTAGCGAGTCGGATAAAAGTATTAAATGTTCTGCCAGAGAAATATTAGATAGGTACCTACATTTACTCTACGTTTATCCCAAAAAGTTGAATAATAAATGTCCACCCGTGCGAAGCCGGGACGGGCCGCTAGTATACAATAAAGTTTTGTACGATGGTACGGAACCCTCCATGTACGAGGCGACTGGCACTTGCCGGTTTTATTGCGTCACCGAGCTGTAGCCACTGGTCACAAGCCAGTCTATTCTACAACTATGCGGTCATACAGGAAATTGACCATCATTTATCTATACTGCCAGGGCTGCCGTGTTAGTCAGACAACATATTGTATCGTACTTAAAAAGTAACGGGGAATAGGTAATGGTCATTATGCCAATCAGTACCTACATAGTATAAAACAAAGTCGCTTCCTGTCTGTCTGTCTGTCTGTCCCTATGTATGCTTAGATCTTTAAAACTACGCAATGGATTTTGATGCGTTTTTAGGGTTTTGAAGATCGAAGATCGGTTTCAAAACCCTTACGCTTTGTCTGTCCTTTTTTCCCTCCTTAATAACTCAAAAACGACTGCAGCTATCAACTTGAAATTTAAAATAATCATACATTTCGTGCGCCTGTATGTGTAATGTGTGCGCGTACAGATTTAGAGAAAAATAAATGAAAATAAATGAAAATGAATATTTTCCATACAAATTGTGATGCCGAAATTTTAAAAGATAACTACAGAGTCATATGGGGTATCAAATGAAAGGTATCATTTTGTACATTTCAAAAAATTTTTGTAGTGTTAAATACTTACTCCATCCAGGTCAATACCTGGTTACTTTCAGGGATTTCCAAATAATACAATTAGATCAAGCTAATTACTTTATATTCATGTGAAAGAACTAGTTTTTAAACAACAACTATACATTTAGAATAATTACATGACGCGACACCGTTTCTCGATCAGTTACAGCTAAGGAATGAGTCTTCGTTCTACCCGCAATACAATGACCGATTATCAGCAACGTCTAAGCGATTCACAAAGCTGGGGGGTACCCGCATTTTGGCCTGAATATATAAAAATAGTCAAGCGGTAGATAAAAACCCTTAAAACTGACGATCAATTTGAAGCATCGCTAATAGGCGGCCATTCTGTTTACAGGAATGCCTCTATTCCTGACCTCTCGGCCGTCCAAATAATGGTTTGACCTCAAACCGCTAGACTGTTTTTATATAGATAGACGGAACAAAAAAAAAAAAAAAACACAAATCTTAAAATGTTTCTTAAACATAATTGCCAGTTCTAAGTATCTATGGCGGATTCAGTTTTGAAATGACCAACATGGATTTTTTTTTTGTTCCTGAGTATATAATCATTTGTAAAATAATTGCAGAATTATGCATGTTTTACATTCTATTTGATTTATTTTTTTAAATACATTGATTTTATTACACTCGTTATTTTAAATGTTCCATTTATTCTCAAAGAAAGGATTATTTATATAACCATAGATTAGCGTAATATTATACGAATAGAGATTTAGAAAAGTCAGATATCTCTTAATCTAAATAATAGAAAAGGTAGGTACTACAGAGTCGCATTATCTTTATGCTATAATAGAAAAGTGAAAAGGAAACATCTTTCATATTAAATCAAAATTATCATGTATAATATAGTTAATTATCATGTATAATACAGTTAATACATGTATCAGATAGGTCTCATTTTAATAATCATTATGTTTTGTAAAACAATAATATAAGTTATTATTAACTTTTACCAAATATCGGAAAAACACTTTATCTTTCTACACAATATATCATTGATTTCTAAGTTAACCTAGATACAATTGCATCAAATACTCGTAGATCTGAGTAACGCTTGGCCAAGCAATATTTTATTTTAATTAATTAACGAATATAACGGTTAAAAATGCCAATTTTAATTGCTTGTTATACTTTAAACACAAAATTTAGTCAAACTAATATCATATAAATATCTATCATAATAATACATATTATATGTTTCAGTAGGTATATTATTTAAATCGTCAAACGATGTAGATAGTCATCCAGCGTCCGCTTTGGCCAAGCATGCAGCAGCGACCAGCGACGTATCTTCTCTCTTTCCTCATCTCTCGTGCTTTATGTTGAAAGAGCATTGTTGTACACGCAGTCTCCAAATACGTTTCCTAGTCTCTGTCATGATTGCTAAGCAGTAATACAATCTCGTATATACTGTGAACACAAGGATCTAACGCTGAGACAACTCCGTGCCACATTGTTCTGTTGCTGATCGTTTGGTCCGTTGGACACACTCCTCGCCTCTTCAATCTACCATGGTTTTCCCAACGTAAGGAACATTCATAGTTGGAATTTCCACTGTTTGCAATCGTAAACAAATTCATCTATATTCATTATTTCTGAAGCAGCAGTTGGCCGATCTTCGGTAGTGGCCATGTTGATACAACTTGGAGGTTACGAAAATCTGAAAAGTGCTCACCGCAGTTTTTTCTTTGTCTTCATTTTTGGATGCATGCCACATGGTCGTGTAGAGTATTGGAAGTCTTCAAAATCTAGTAGTACTATTATTCCATCTGCAGTTATCTCAGTTCATCTCGGTTCATCCCATTTTATCTAGTTTTCTCTTTGTTTCATCTCATTTAATATTGTTTCGTCTCGGCTCATCTTGTTTCAGCTCGTCTCATATTGTTTCATCTCGTCTCATCTTGTTTCAGCTCGTTTCATCTTGTTTCATCTCGTGTCATCTTGTTTCATCTCCCAGTTTAATCTTGTTTTTTTCATCTCAATTTATATCGTTTCATCTCTTGTTATTCCAATTCATCTAGTTTCATCACGTTTCATCTTTATTGCATGCCTACCAACAACCAGAACACGGTCTCTGGGCTGGTTTATGTTGAGGTTCTACCGACTACCATTTGTCACCTGGTCACCACCGGTACAAAGACTTTGGTCTTGTTTTTAAGGTTCTGTCTGTCAATTACCGTATGCCACCCTCGGGCATAGGCTACTTCAAAGTCTAGTTGTATTATGACTACCGTTCGCCACCCTTGGGCCCCGGTCTATTGTCACCTTCAATCGTTCAAATACCGTTCGCCACCCTCGGGCCACGGCCTGTTGTAGGTACATTTGGCACCCTCGGGCATAAGTTTTTTTCGAAGTTTAGTTAGTGTTTTATAACTACCGTTCGCCACCCTCGGGCCACGGCCTGCTGTAGGTTCTGTAATATAAAAACTATTAACTCAACACCACGACTCCAATGCGATTCTCACACAATGGAGCAGCGTCAAGCTTAACTGCCGTGGTGATAAACTGGTAAATTACATTAGTCTTGCAGACACTTATATCTTCATACATAACTTTTGAGGGGCAGAAGCACCAAGTGTCCGTAGCAAAAACAAGCTTTTATTATGGTCATATCACGTTTTAAATTTCTTTGTCAATAAGTTTGGTCTATACTGTGTTTGGAGACTGTTTCATTTAAAAATGCTACATACTTAATATAAACAAATGGCTCGGAGAAGTGGCCTTTAAGACCTTAAGGGCCCAAACCAGTTATTGGCCTTGGACTCCATCTTATCAGTGTACTTATTTGGTTGGGGACGGGCATGCATTCTGATATGCATCTTTTATAGGGACTACATAACAGTGCTACTAATATTGTTTACTATATAATTGACAAACATTCTAACAAACAGCTGCGAACAATTCTGCTCAAAATATGATAAGCCCAAAATATGATAATAAGTAATGGTACACTGGAAAATCAAAAGATTCTCTTCAAATCGTCTGAACTGGATAGGATCTTCTGCAGTGATAAACAGGCTAATCACCAATAGGTTTATTGACTTGAGAACAAGCAAAAATAAGGTCCGCACTATTTAATGACTCGATGGATATGGCTCAAATTCGCTAGCATAATATGGGGCTATCGCCAATTACGTATCGAGTTGTGCTAAATCTGGTGACATAACATAAACAAAATAGGTACCCAAAAACCAGATTCGGACCAGAATATAGCCGTTGGAGTAGACAGAGCTGCACCAACCAGAGTGGCCCCCTGTCAATCCTGCAAGGAATCTGGTTGTGATCACTCGTCGGTGAACCTTCACATCACAATGACGATGACTTACGGGTTACTTCGCTATCTAGGTCGCCTGGAAGAGATCGCTTTTAGCGATAAGGCCGCCGATTGTGCCACACTAGATTTAATTAGTAGTTTGTAAGATATTTCATAAGCATTGATGGTACCATAAAGCTATTATCTATCTATCTATCTATCTATCTAGGTATTATTATTTATTTATGTTCACTTCCAGGTAGTTTCATATAAAATGTTTGAATCCGGTAGGTATTATATAAACATAATATTATTTTGACAACTGAATTTGGAACAATTAAATTGTTTCAAACCTACAGTGAACTTTCGTCAGTTAGGTAAGTACAGTAGGTTCCTACAGTCAGTGATATGACAACAGGGCTTTGTCCTAATAAACTGAGTCCAGGGACATACTTTCTCTCGGTACTGCGCGGAAAGTGGTCGCCTCGGACATAAAGTCATCATCAGTCTCCGCCAATCATAACAAAATTAAATAAAACTCACTGAAACATTGTTAAGAATGCTTTCTTCTGGTTTACTTAAATCTACCTTGTGGTTCATTAATAAGCAAGAAAAGTAGAACCCATAGCTTAACGTTTCACTCATTAACAAAGCTAAACTTGTATTTGAAAGTTAGTTTCGATAATTAAATTTATATTTTACTTTTATTTTTATTTTTGGAAAAGCAAGAACATTATTGAACGTTCGGCCGGCGTCCATGCGTCTTGACTGACATCTCGCTCGCAACAATTTATCTGGTTGCTTTCTCTTGTTAGGTCCATGTCTTTTGGTAATGTATGCTATGTATTTTGTATACTGCCAATATGTGTTTCAATGTATAGGATGATACCACACTAAGCCCTTCTTCTTGCGATGTATATACCTACGTCATGTAGCAAGTATATACCTACGTCAAATTGAGGAACTTATCAACTTTTGTTTTTGTTTTTAGGTACTTTCAAGATTACACGTATTCGAAACTTTCAACTCGTTGGTTATATTTGTTTTGAATTATACATAAAAGCCAACAGTTTGGTCTGGTGTAGCTTAGCCTTGCAAATTGCAATGTAAACCTGGGTGGGATAGAAACGTGTCTCCACATCGGTTGTTCTAGTTTCTAACGATTTCGGCTGCTATTTTATCACAAATGTTGCATTAATGCTGATAAAAAATCTAATATTTTTTTTTTTAAGCAATAAAATATTGGATACTGAATGCAATTCACCTCGTGCAGCCCAATGAAACTCGCATATATGGCAATAGCCATTTGGCTCTTGTAACACAAATCTAACTAGTTAGGAGCCCGTGAGCTTGTTTATAACACCATTACATAAATTATTATTACCATTCTACATAAGTTTTCTGTAAACACTTTTATTATATTTAACCATTTGTGCAACGACCATGAACTAGGTACAAACAAAACAAGAACTCAACACCTGTTCACAACGTAACCGAACATGAGGTAACTGGACCTCCAAAGACTGTTTAACTTCTTATTCCTCAAACTGAACCTCCATCATAGTCTCGACTGATCAATATAAAAATTAATACCTAACAAAGTTTGTCATACGATGGCACAGAAAACACATTGGCCTTGTTAAATTGAGCTATAATTTTGTAGTATGCATTTTTTTATTATTAAAACTAGTTTAGCATAGTAAGCAAGTAAGTTATTTCACTAATTTGCACCATTTGCCATTATTATTTCATTATACATTCATAAGCACTTTCTGCCTGAGATACAGGTTAAACCTAGTTCAGGCACTTGTTTTATTTTCATGCCATTAGAATATGATATTATTTACTCGATTGTAACACTTTAGTCTTAAGTTATTTTGAATAAATTTATTCTTATTCTTATTCTTAATAGGTGGTGGTAGTGTAGAATAAAATATCTAGACAACGAACAGCAACGTGCCACCTTTATTTTCTTTGAATGTAGCGGAGTTTTAGTTCCTACTAAAGAATTGATCAGGCACCCATGAAGTTGGAACCTTTACTGACGGTTACAATATTGAAATGAGCACAAAAACGTAGATTCACTGAATGGACTTCAACTCAAGTGCCAAATGACACTAGTAACAACACCTTACGCCATATTCCAATGTGATAGTACAGGAATTAACATTATATTTTTTTTTGGATGGAATGTATATAGGTCCCCTACCAATAACCTCCTCTCAAGACCTATAAACCTCTAAAACAGGTATATTTCTAATAGGTAACTAAACCAAAAAGTGCACTTCCCTAAAGAGCAAATTAGGTCAGTAAATTGATAGGTAGATTGATACTACATATCAGAATTCATTGTAGTTACCATCTTTCATACATAAGTTCAGCATTATTGTTATTATTAATATGCAATTATTATTACATCTGCTTACCACATCTGTGGCTCTGCGTTTCTGTTTTTCATTTAAGTATTTGTTCTTTGCAATTTAAGCAATTTTAATTTTGAAATCATTTTTGTTTTCAAATCTAAATTTAACTACGTAGGTGTCTTAAAACAAATACGTATAATTGACTACCCACTATACGACTCCGGTTTGCCCATGCGATGTGCATTGCTTTGCTAATCTATCATGTATGAAGCATGTCTTAAGCCAAAATAAATGTTATATTATTATTATTCTAACAGAGTATTGCTATTAGGTGTTCATTATTATAACATTACCACGTTTTTTAAATGTGTCCTCGACTTTCGTGACTCCAAACAAACATTTGTGACACTCAGAAATCTGCGTCTCAACTAGGTACCTACGACCTGGTACGGGAAAATGCTGATATGATACAACGGCTCTTTCACTATAATGCACGACAATAGTGTCAATAATGCACAGCCTGACATTGTTCGGTCATGATAATGCACACCACGATAATCGGAAGCCATGTACACGAATTATTAGGGTAAACCAATTTGGTCACAAGTTATTGTGCCGTACAATATTTTGTTGTACATTATTGTCTACCGAGACAAGGACCGGTACGTACCTATTTTATTTGCCGCATACAAAGATAAGCTCAAACTTACTTTTACTACTAGGAACCAGTTATTAGATATTTATTTATAAATTGTAGTAACCGTGATACCTATTATAGATAGGTATGGATCAATTGAGCTACCTTTAGATTGTTTACTTACACCAGTCTGCAGTTAGGTAGCTCTACTGTTTCTATTGCAAATTCCAGCTTTAGTTCTCTTTTACTCCTTGAATATACATACCATCATAGTACTGACAGTAAAACTAGCAATTGAAAATTATAAGTAAGTAGGTACTTAGGTACCTGTACCTGCCTATGAAAACTACGATACGGTACGATTTGAATTCGACTTAGCTGGTAATTTCTTGTTCTCGTTTACCAATTTAATAAGAATATAAATAAATCATAAGTTAGTAATTATAACTCAAACTGGTCAGTCAGTGGTGATCGAACATAAAAATAGAAATAGGGAGGCTTGGTAAATTTCTGTTTGAGCATCAGCCTTGGTAAGTAGTTTCAACCACTGCTCGACTCAACTCGGTAAAACACTACAAACATCATTCATAATAAATAACATAAGCAATGAATAAATACTTTATACGTGCCTAGTTAGTAGGTAGTAAAGATGTAGGTACCAACTTCACTAACACAAAATATTTATGCTAAGGAGTAGGTAAGTTAGGTCGGATAATCCTAGACTCAATTTTATTATTCGACACGTAGGTGCTTTACTTCCTTTGTCTGTAAATTAGTACTAACTGTGTACCGGCCTTACAAGTCTAAGTACCTACATAAAGGTACCAAGGAATGGCTTCAAGTTCATTCTAAGATTTCCTTTGTTTCTTCTGCAAGATGCTCTGTTCTGCTTCTGTACGATGGCACGGAAACCCCGTGCGAGTCCACTCATACATGGCCGGTTTTTCATACTGTTGTCGAGTCGTAACAAAATAAATACACAAAGTAGACACAATAATCACAATAACAGCAATAACACACCCACATAACAAACACCATACCACATAACAACAAGCCACAGCCCCACTGCTGCGCACGGAGAAGCTACGTACGTGTGTCATAACGTCCCGTATTGCTACCCACGAACACGCTACACACGAATGCGATAAATGATTTATCATTGCTACGCGCGTCGCTTGGCTTATTCGAATATTGCGCTCACGCCGCCGCTCAACGCCGTCAACGCTATTCACGCAGTACACACGTGCGTAGATTCACTGCCGAAACGTAGACCCACGTTGTCAAACCAACGAACCCACGCAGCTAAAATCCGCCGCGTGGCCGTGCACAACGTGCGCCGCAGTGGGCCGGCGGTCTTAGGTTCCAATGTTGCATTGAAAATGTCTGTCCTTTTTGAATATTTTGGTATTACCTACAAGTAAAATGTACGTAGGTAGGCATAGGCACGTCAGCAAGTTTACTGGCGACTTCTACCCAGCGTTTAATATGTTAGGTAGGTACCTTACCCACTCGCAAAACAGCAAGTAATAACATATAAATCATGTTGTGTAAGTACATACCATTCGCCTTTGTGCAACGTCGGTTCTCACATAGCACTTCTGATGTTAAATACTTACTCCATCCAGGTCAATACCTGGTTACTTTCAGGGATTTCCAAATAATACAATTAGATCAAGCTAATTACTTTATATTCATGTGAAAGAACTAGTTTTTAAACAACAACTATACATTTAGAATAATTACATGACGCGACACCGTTTCTCGATCAGTTACAGCTAAGGAATGAGTCTTCGTTCTACCCGCAATACAATGACCGATTATCAGCAACGTCTAAGCGATTCACAAAGCTGGGGGGTACCCGCATTTTGGCCTGAATATATAAAAATAGTCAAGCGGTAGATAAAAACCCTTAAAACTGACGATCAATTTGAAGCATCGCTAATAGTAGGTTTCATACTTTTTAAAATATTTCCAAAAAAGTCGAAAAAATACCCTCCATCTCCGAAGTTTGCAGAGCGATCCGTTTAAAATGTATGAAGCGTTTGTAGACATGAATCTATGGGGTATCAAATGAAAGGTATCGGTTTGGACATCTCAAAGCAGTTTTTAAAATTTCTGTAGGTTTTATACTTTTTGAAATATTTTGAAAATAGTCGAAAATTTTACCATTACCCACATCTAACCAAACCACCCATTTAACCGAAGCATGCAGAGAGATCCATCTGAAATGTAGGTTGGTACCTACTATTCTTAGGCATTCGTTAAATTGCGAAGTCTCTAACCGGTACTTTTGGTATATATTTGTTGACAAACGTTCGAAAGCCGGCGCGCGAGTTACACTCGCACTTGACGGATCTTGTTTTGTGTAATTGATAATTTTATCCCGAGTGTTCTTAGCCATGATTCATGAAAATCTGTCAGAGGGTTTTTAAAACATTTAATTTTGTTCTTGTTCTAAGTTAATTAAAAATAGCGAAATAACGGCTTCGCTATATCAAAAACTAAATATTTTGCGATTGAAAACAATTTTATTTAAGTACCGTTTATTTACATATTAAATCATCAATAATTTAAATTTCCAGTCTTTGATTCAAATACATTGGTTCACTAGCTTCCGCACGCGGCTACCCGCACGTTTTTTCGGGATAAAAAGTAGCCTATATGTTATTCCAGGTCCAGATCTTGATTACAACAAAATTTCAGCCCGATCCATTCTGTATTTTTTCGGACAACATCTTCACAAATGGCACAAACTTCCGCCTTTAAAATGTTCGTACAATGACACAAAATATTTTTACTCATCCCAACAAATTCCTAAATGATTCTAAGAAATCAAATAATATCCCAAAAAGGGCTTCTTTAATAACAAAAATCTTAACTACATAGATAATATTTAAAAATGATTACCCTCCTAAGCTGATAGTTTTATTACAAATGAAATAAAATTTACATTAAAGAATGAGTCATAATTGGTGTTGATTGACGATTTGACCTTGTTCAATCGATAAAGATATAAACTGGGAACGTACTCTTAAAAACGAAATCGAAATATCTGATTCGTTTTCGTGCAAACGCTAATCTTTTGCAAGAGACATAATAGTTGGTTTTTCATCGCTGGTGGCTCAATGATGCCACATTGCTATGCTTGATTTAATTTAATTTAATCTGATTGTGTACTTTTATTATTATTATTATACACTCATTTATTCTTTAATCTCGTTTATAAAATACATTTTTTACTATAGAAAATAAAATGTTATAAAACTATTCTACAGTAAAAAATATATCAAAACGGTGAATCACCGGCCGCGAAGCTAGGCTCAAGCGGCCGGTGACTAGGGCTGCAAAGAGAGGAACTTCCTGACGATGCGCGCCGAGTCCAGGAGTACCGCCTTTTGAATCTGGCCTTTGATCCAACTTCCTAGCGAGAGTTTCTTGAGATGTTGATCGAGACTCTTCGCTATTATGCCGTTAACCGAAACGACTATCGGGACGATAGTCGCTGAATCAACATCCCACATGCTGACAACCTCGTTAGCCAAATCAAGGTATTTGCTAATTTTATCTTTTTCAGCTTTAACGAGGTTAACATCATGTGGTATGGTGACATCAGCGAGCACCGCCCTCCGTTCTAACCGATCTATCAGTACAATATCAGGTTTATTCGCCAGAATAGTCCTGTCTGTAATGATAGATCGGTCCCAATAGAGCGTGGCACGGCCGTTTTCGAGAACTGGCGCCGGTGTGTACTTATAGTACGGAACTTCAGGTCCAGTAAGGCCATATCGGAGAGCAAGTTGTTGGTGTATAATTTTGGCTACTTGGTTGTGTCTGTGCAAGTACTGAGAGTTAGCAAGGTGCGAACAACCCGAAAGTATATGACGAAGGGTCTCTCCAGGAAGATGACACGCTCGACAGATATCGATCGTGCCATCTTTCATGATATACTTTCGGTAGTTGTTCGTCTTCACCACCTCATCCATAATTGCACAGACAAAACCTTCGGTTTCCCCGAAGAGGTCACCGAAACGTAGCCAGTTTACTGAGCTTGGGAGATCTACATCAGGTCCTGTGAGGACCTTGTAGAATCTCCCATGCAGCTCTTTGCTCTCCCATATAGCCTTCCGATCCTGGATGCTCATCACCGTAGGTTTGCGCCAGTTCTCGTTAGCTAAGGAGAGAGGGGTAAGGTTCTTATCAACTGTAACCACATCGCGATGCATCTGGTATTCAGCTTGATGGAAGTAATTTCTGAGATTGCATACCTCACGGTTGTGTAGGGTCTTGGCGTTTAAAAAGCCTCGACCACCACATTTCCGCGGGATATACAATCTCATTACCGAAGCTCGTGGGTGTCGCATGCGATGTGTGGTTAAAAGTTGACGAACCTTACAGTCCAAGGCGTCTAGTTCAGTCTGAGTCCATCTCAGTATGCCAAAAGTATAAGTGAGCAGTGGCATAACCCAGCCGTTGAAGGCACGCACCTTGTTGCCACCTGACAAAAGGCTATTTAGCACTTTTGTAAGGCGACAAAAGAAGCGCTCCTTCACCGACTGCTTTATGTCCCCGTCCAATATACCCAACGCTTCTGGCATACCAAGATATTTGTAGGTTTCACCCTCTGAGAGAGATTTGAGAGACATTATCTCTGAAAGTTGTAAATTACTAGAATTTACAACTTTCCCTCGATGTATTTGTATGACCGCACACTTATCAACACCGAACTCCATGTTAATAGCACTACTGAATATCTGTGTAATATTCAGAAGGGCCATTAACTGGGTTTTATTCGGTGCGAATAGTTTGAGATCATCCATATATAACAAGTGAGAAATGACCCCACCATCTCTCCGAAGGCGATAGCCTATTTCTGAATCTTTCAGTAGAGTACTGAGTGGATTCAGAGCTAGGCAAAACCATAAGGGACTCAGACTGTCGCCCTGAAATATACCCCTCTCTATTCTTATCAAATCATTGGTGGCAGGTGGATCCATTCGGCTCCCTGGATGACGAAGAACAGTGATCCACTGCCTCATACATGATCCCAAGAACGATCTTAGAGTAGTATCTACTTTATACAACTCTAAGACCCTCTCAAGCCAAGTATGAGGCACCGAATCATAAGCCTTCTTATAGTCTATCCATGCAGCCGACAAGTTCCCTCTGCCACGTTTGACCTGTTGGCTAATGGCCATGTCAATGAGGAGGAGCTCCTTAGTACCACGGGACCCAACCCTACATCCATTCTGATTATATGCCAAAATATTGTTTGTAACAATATGCGTGTTAATTTTTGTGGTCAGAATGGATGTAAGTAGCTTGTAGATGGTGGGTAAGCATGTTATAGGTCTATAATTCTTCGGTTCCGCAGTACTACCAGACTTATGGAGCAGGAAAGTTACACCCGTCGTCATAAAATGTGGGAGTGACCCGATCTCAATTGCTTCTTGGAATTGTGTGGCTAGAACTGAGTGTGAGCACCGAAACCATTTTAGCCAAAAGTTATGCAATCCATCCGGGCCAGGACTTTTCCAGTTTTGGGCCGAGCAGATTGCATTACTTACGTCTAGCGGAGAGATGGTGATAGAGTCCATGGTTTCGATGTTTTCACATTCAGAATTTACCACATTCATCCAGTCCGCTTCCGTGTGTTCGACCGGTATTGACCAGATGCCTCGCCAAAAATTATTTCCGGTTTCGGCATCCGGTACCTGATCGTCAGATACACGTAGATCGGGTTTCTCCCAATCGCGGTAAACTTTCCTTTGGTCACTTTGAAAGATGCGATTCTGCCAAAATCTGTCAACTCGCTTTTTGTATCTTCTAATTCGGCTTGCCCACGCATAGACTTTTTGCTTTAGATAGTCTATGCGCTCTGTGGCACAGGCTAAATAGTTCTGAGGTTGAACTTCAGTTCCGTCAAAAGCCTGTGTCACAAAGCGCATAACCCGAGGTCTATGGTTGCCCTCCCTAAAGCAAATTAACTTAGCTATGAGAGTCCTGAACCTACTGATACGCCTCTCTATTCGCTGCTGCCAAGTAGGGGTACTGCTAGCCTGGCGCGGAGCACGGTCACAGTCCGGAAACTTTACCTGCGCAACGCGACAGGCCGCAATAGCCCCACAGTAGAGAATAGAGTGCGTATCAGTAAGATCACTACTAGTCAGTAGATATGGGACTAGTAGTGGGTTCAAGGCCCCCACTATAGCTAAATTACGTCTATGAGTGGGGAAGCGAGGCAGACGCGGTCTTAAATTTGAATTTTTATAACTTAGAATCGCATCTTCCAAAGCCCTCCTCAATTGCTCATCATTTTGGGTACTTACCTCAATGCTCTCGTGACTGACCTCTTCCACAGCGTAATCAGGCTGGGATATCACTGGTGTTGATGTGATGTGTCGCGGTGGCAATGTAACAGCCTGGTTACACTGTGGATGGTTCACCACTTGAGCACTGAGCACCTCACGTCGAAGTTGATCAAGTACAATGTCATCCAACAGCTTTGAACGTTGAATGACCCGTACCTGATCAGATAGTCGCTGCACGTTAATGTTGACAGTCGGTTCAAGGGCCTGAAACAACGGCATTATCCTAGAACGGTACGCAGTCAAATTAGTTCCTCCCTCTGTAGCCCTATAGTACGCGCGCATGACATTTTCGTTAATTCTTTGTGTCCACTTCATGCGCCGCACTCTTCCGTCAGCGGCGGGGGCCGGTCGCGGGGCTGTGTGCCCTACAGGTCCCAAGCCAGCTGACAGCGTAGGTCGTCCTCGCCGCACAGGTGTTCGCGGCGGTCGAGGCAACGGTGGCAGCTCGTCTTCACTGCTCAACACATCACTCGTCTCAGGCGGCGTTTGAAATTCCTCTTCATCTGAGGACGAAGATGTGGATGTGGAGCTAGTCGAGACGGGCTGCGGTGGTGGTGGTCGGAGTGCCTTTGTAGCCGCCCTCGTACGTGCTCTTGTGATCATTTTCTTACATGTTTATTCAATTGAGTTCTTGGTAAATGGCTTTGCGTATTACATGATTATTTTGCCATCAAATTGTAAATAAAATAAAAATTTGCAAAAAACAGACGTCTGACACGGGCGGTGACTTTTTTTTTATTATTATTATTATTATCATTATTATTATATTATATTAAATTGAAATTTGTAATTGTGTATTGTGTTTATAAAAGTGTGTATGGATTAATGTCTGAAATAAATGATTTTTATTTTATTTATTTATTTATTTGCACGACAAAGAAAACGAAACTTCGATTTTCCTTTTCCGAGTAGGTCCCCTGCTTTTCTGTCGAATTCGTAAGTTTAAGTAACTACGGAAGGACTCATGCCTGTCCTTCCATTTTATTTTATTGCACCAACCACGTTTGGTTGTCAAAAGTACATAATAGAAATTTATTTAATTTTATTATATCTGAGCGCCTGATCGAAGCGACGCGTGACCCGAGAGCTGGTCATTATCTGTCGCAGCGCATCAGCATTGCCATACAGCGGGGCAATGCAGCCAGCGTAGCGGGGACGCGACGACTGGTATTGATATGGATCAGTTGAGCTACCTGTAGATTGTTTGCAACTGCAGCAAGTCTGCAGTTTGCTCAATTGTTTCAGTTGTAAAAATTTATCGTGTCTTTCTATCTAGTTATTAGTTCAACAAGTGGGCAAAACGATTTTTTGTTGCACGTGCCGATATTAAATCCCGAGCTAGCGAGGCAGTCTAAAATAGAGTCACGAGCGTAGCGAGTGGCTCTAAAGTAGACTGCTGAGGTAGCGAGGGATTTAAAAGGCACGAAACGAAAAATATTTGCCATCGAGTTAAACATACAACTTTACACCACAACTAGCGAGATAATTTCTCGCTAGTTTTGTAATTTAGAAAAGAGGTCGAATGTCAGAAACTAATTTTGGTCCTCAAGTCCTCAACGTTGGAGGTAAAAATGCTACTAACCTCTCTCAAACTATGAACGAGCGAAATTTTGTTTTTTGTGAAGGTTGCATTGTTCTAAATTCAAATTACTTTTTCAACAAGTTGAATAATATCCTTTATCTACACTAATGTTATAACATTCTACTTATGTTTCCAATACTTGACTTATAATTACTACTGTTATAGCGCAGATAACAAAACACTCAATTTAAGCAATTTCACATGATGGTATAATATCCACATCGATATCGTAAAATCTCATTATAACATCAATAAAACGCGACCAATTATTAATTGGCGAGCCTTATGTCAAAATCCTCATACAAGTTGTATAAAATTTTGTTATTAGGCTGGCTTTTGAAAACAGTTGGGTTATACGTGAAAACTTCGTCGAAACTACTAAACTTACATACACAAAACTCTTTGGTAAGATCTTAAACAAGTCTCAAATACGATCTTGAACAGTATAGAAAACAAGACGAATGAAGTAATTATAAATATTCCGACTCCGTCTACGAGCTCTACTGCTTGCCCCGCGGCCGCTACAGCTGCTGGATCAATAATTAACATTAACTTTCAAAATTGTACCATCCAAAATTTGAACAATTATTATAAACTAGCTGCTGCCCGCGGCTTCGCCTGCGTAGTTCCCGTTCCCGTGGTAATTCCGGGATAAAACATAGCCTATGTCCGTCTCCTGGTTCTAACCTGCCTCCTCACCAATTTTCAGCCAAATCGGTTCAGCCGTTCTTGAGTTATAAATAGTGTAACTAACACGACTTTCTTTTATATATATAGATAAACTATTGTCAGCTTTTACTCTTGTTGTTTGATTAATTGCATTAGTGAAGATAAAGTAGTGTATGCAACTGCATATAACACGGGTATTAAAACACTCGTTACTATTATGAAATAAACTCACACTCGTGTTTTAATACCCTTCATTATATGACAGTTGCATAAACTACTATTATTCCACATGTGAGCAAAACCCGATTTTGCTCACTGTTTTTGAGCAGCAAAGTCACCGTTTTCGAGCGAGAGTTGTGATAAGGTATTTATTGTATGATCAAAAAAAACTTAATTTTATTTATGTTAACCAATCACCCATAAATTTTCTAGCATGGAATTCTCGACCACGTGTGCAAAATAGGGAGCGCCGCACTGTATAGTGTGGCTTCAATTATGTCTGTTGATGATTTAAGTAAATATTATTCGGAAGTCTGACTCATAGGCGACGATTCTTGTAAAATTCCATTTAAATCTCACGATTTGTGCGCAACTAATGTCAATTGTGACACACTTTTCCTTAGTTGATTAGAGCCCCAAAACTGTAATTCTTTATGGTACACTATTAATACATAGCATCAACTTATAATAGTATATGTACAGACAGCTTCAGAATTAAGTTTACGATTTTATGATTTTTTATTTGTTTTATATATTTTATATACGATACGATTTTTTATTTGTTTTATCTATTCGTTCTGTTAATATGTTACCCAAATAAAAATGTAATTTATTTTCTACTTTTAAAACTCCTACGATTATCAGGTTTGGATTGAAACCGGCACGTGTTATACAGGGGGGTTACTTAATTCTGACGCTGTCTGTACATCATCATCATCATCATCATCAACCTATATTAGTCCACTGCTGGACATAGGCCTCCCCTAATGAGCGCCATAGCGCCCTGTCTTCAGCTTGCCGCATCCAGCATCTGCCTGCAGTCTTTCGCAGATCGTCATCCCACCTGGCCGGAGGGCGTCCTACACTACGTTTGCCGAGTCGTGGTCTCCACTCAAGAACACGTTTGCCCCAGCGGTTGTCGGTTCTTCGCGAGATATGGCCGGCCCACTGCCACTTCAACTTGCTAATTCTTTGAGCTATGTCGATAACTTTGGTTCTCTGTCGGATGTATTCGTTACGAATTCTGTCCTTCAGAGAGACTCCGAGCATAGCTCTTTCCATAGCTCGCTGAGCGACTTTGAACTGGTGGACCAGCCCTACCGTGAGTGTCCACGTCTCAGCTCCGTAGGTCATGACGGGTAGGACGCACTGATTGAAAACTTTAGTTTTCAAGCATTGCGGTATGGATGACGAGAAGACTCGACGTAGTTTCCCAAACGCTGCCCAGCCTAGCTGGATCCTCCTCTTGGCCTCCTTCTCAAAATTATTTTTACCCAACTGCAGAATTTGCCCAAGGTAAGTATACGCGGAAACAATTTCGAGAAGGTGGCCATGTACGACGACCGGTCCCGGATCAATGAGGCCATTGATCATGACTTTGGTTTTATCCAAATTCATGCCAAGACCGATGCGTCGCGAGGCTGAGGCTAGGCCGTCCAGCATCTGGTTCAGCTCCTCTAGCGACTCCGCCATTAAGACTATGTCATCAGCGAATCGCAGGTGTGAGATGTGGTCGCCGTTTATGTTGATGCCCTTACCTTTCCAGTCCAGCGTCTTAAACATATCTTCCAACGCGCTCGTGAACAGTTTCGGGGATATAACATCCCCCTGTCTCACTCCTCTGCGCAGTTGGATGGGTTTAGACTGCTGGCCCTGTACTTGGACACTCATGGTGGCGGCCTCGTAGAGACATCTCAGCACCTCGATATAACGATAGTCTACTTGGCATCGCTGTAAGGATTCCAGAACAGCCCAGGTTTCGACAGAGTCAAAGGCTTTTTCATAGTCCACAAAGGCCAGACACAGAGGCTGATTATACTCTTCGGACTTCTGTATAATCTGCCTCACCGTGTGAATGTGGTCTATGGTGCCAAATCCTCCGCGGAACCCGGCCTGTTCTGGTGGCTGGAACTCGTCGAGTCTCCTGGCGAGACGATTCGTGACCACTCGTGAGAACAGCTTATAGACGTGGCTCAGGAGCGTGATGGGTCTGTAGTTTTTAAGGAGGGTTTTATCTCCCTTCTTAAAAAAGAGCACCACCAAACTCCCGCTCCACGCCTTTGGAGTTCTCCCACTGTGAAGGACGGCGTTGAAGAGGTTCTGTAGCTCCTGTACAACAGGGGCACCTCCGGCTTTCAAAAGCTCTGAAGTTATTCCGTCCTCACCGGGGGCTTTTCCATTTTTAAGCTGCCTCAGAGTCCAGTATGTCCATGTCTGTACATAGGCGAGCTTAACCCTGAAAAAGAGTTTTCTTCCAGCAAACCTTAAGAGTTATAGGAGAGGCGATGGAATAGGTAGAGGAAGTGTACAAATAATGAATCTACATTACGTATACCTATAATAAACATACAAATATTAAAATAATAATGATTAAATAAACCTAATATATACCTTTAATAATAGTATAGGTATATATTTATATATTTTATTAAAGGTATTTACAGGCTCTTATACAGGCTGGCTCGCATCGGACGGTTTTTTGAGCGGATAGGTTGTCGCAGATCCGAGGCGCATAGTTACCACGCATCCCAAAAATATCTATTACAAGAACAAAATTAAAAGTTTTAAAAACCCCCCCGACAGATTTTAATGAAACATAGCTCGGAAGAACACTCTGGATAAAATTATCTATGACTCAAAAAAAACTAAACGAAAATCGGTTCATCTGTTTGGGAGCTACGATACCACAGACAGATACACAGATACACAGACAGACACGTTAAACTTATAACACCCCTCTTTTTTTGCGTCGGGGGTAAAAAATATGAAAAAGGTAGCGGCGGCGTTGAATTATTGTGTGCAGAGCTTTGTGCCGGGTGGTGTGTCCTGTGTAACCGCAGCAACCCGGTTGCGGATTTGCAAACTTATAATGACGTCATCCGCAATAAACGGATCGCCGGCATTGCCGTCAGTCCGATGCGTCCGCTCCTTGGACGCCATACCGTGCTCGATGTTAGACGCACTTCTATCGCAAACCATACAAGGAGTACTAAAATCCGTTTGATGTGGTCAGCGCGGAGCGTCGAATTTTTGAAATCGGTCCAGCAGTCTTAAAGTTTATTCGTTACAACATACAAAAAATAAATACTTGACAAAAACTTTAACTCTGTCTGTCTGTCTATGTCTCTCTATCCGTCTGTCTGTCTATCTATCTGTCTGTCTGTCTATCTATCTATCTATCTATCTGTCTGTCTGTTTGCTTGTCTATCTATAATGTCTATTTGTCTGTCCTTTCTATCCGTCTGTCTGTCTATCTATCTGTCTGTCTGTTACCTTTGCACGCCTAAACGGCTGAACGGATCTTAATAAAATTTGGCAGGGAGGTGAATGGTATCCCGGGGACAGACATAGGCTACATAAAAAGCGCGTGTGAAGCCGCGGACAGCATCTAGTACTGAATTCCTAGTTGTTTAACCAGATGTAAGGTTTAAGTCCGACTGGTGTCGTTAACAAGTCGTGCCGGCTCAGTCAAGTTATTTGTCTATGGTCTAAATATAGCGATCGCCGGCTGCTGCGCACGTGTTGAGGTTTGACAGTCCCATGTGGCTGCGGGGGGTGGTTTCTCTGATTGTCTTTGAACTGTGGTTCTGTACATCCTTTCTATGTTGTTTTGATAGATAGATAGATAGATAGATAATATCTTCATTGTACCATCAATGCTTATAAAATATCTTACAAACTACTAATTAAACCTAGTATGGCACAATCGGCGGCCTTATCGCTGAAAGCGATCTCTTCCAGGCAACCTTTGGATGGACAGGATCGGTTAGTGTAGAACTTGACGGTGGCGTATATGATACTACAAAATACCTAAATAAATATTTTGGCTAGAATTAGAAATTAGAACAACAAAGAAAATATAATTGGAATGACATTATGATGGGAAACTATACTAAGAAAACTAAAACTAAAGCACTAAAAAAATAGAAAAAAACAAGGACTATAAAATTATTTGATTGTTACTATCAGGTTGTTGGTAGCTTTGAATTATTTTTCTAAATATCAAATATTTCCTGTTTCCTTTAGACCTTACAGGACTCTTGAATTGAACACGTCACAAAAATTCAAATTACCTATGTAAAACTAGGAATATAGTGATCATCACTGTGATTTTTTGTTAATTTTATTTTTTTTAAGAAAAAGTAAAGAAGCGAACAAGAAACCTTTACCTTGTTAGGGCGTTAGTTTTCGAGCTGGACCAAATTTGATGATGAAATGAATTTAACTTTTTGCCTAATTTATCTTATTTTAAGTGGGTTTTATAATTTATCTTAGTTTTAAGGATGGTTTCTCTGATTTCCTTTGAACTGTGTGGTTCTGTAATTCCTTCCTTTGTTGTTTTGTATAATTTTTTCTCGACTTTCTGCTTAATTTATCTTAGTTTAAATAAATAAATAATTTATTTGACACATAAAACACACAAAAATCTCAAACAAAAAAATAAATAAAGCTATTTCCTAACTTATATTAAAAAAAAATTAAAATAATGGTTAAAACTTAGCTAACATTTGACAATGACATTTGAACACATGATTATTTAATTAAAAAATTACCATAACCCAATTATCAACTACATATCTCGCTAAATAGCATAGCTAATCCTTTTCAACAATAGACCTTGAAAATAACAAAGAAATTCCGCAAAGCGGTACCCTAATACCATTATCTGAACGATGACAGCCAGCGTTACGTCAGTCAGTATACGGAGCGAGTCGGAGCCGCGCGTTCGTTAAATAAAAAAAAAACGCGAGTGTCTATGAATTTTTCGAAAAAGGAAGCAGTGAGTGTGTGATTTTTTTTAAAATCACTAGTGAAGTGAAAGTGATTTGTTGCGATCTTTTTGGATTTATTGAACCTTTTGGATGTTTTTTTGGACCGGTAACTTAGCATAGGTGATGTCGTCACGGTTATCGTTTGAAACGTTATTTTTAAAAAGTTTGCAAAAAACTGTAGAGTCGGCCGCGATTTCATGATTTCTAATAATACTTTATTAACAACAAATATTGTTCGGGCTCTCCGGACTACTGGTTCCTGTCCGGCTGCGTTTGTGGACTGTATGCTGGGTTCTTTTTGATTGAAACGACTTTGAACTGGTGGCTTCACTTATTATTTCACTTCACAACTTATACTTATGACTTTAATTTATTCGAATTACAAGACCGACCGATTGACTGACTGACTGACTTTAATTTATTCGAATTACAAGACCGACCGATTGACTGACAATTTTTCTCAAAATTCTTCCTATATTTATATAAACCAACGCCCCGCCCCGCTATACGCGGTGGCGAGCGAGTTTTTCTTTATTTGTTCCTTAAAATACTATGTATATATGCTAACTTATATCTATGGTTTCGGTTCTGTCGTGCACATTCTCCCGCCGTCGCCGTCGTCGGCACCTCCGCCGTCGCGCGATCCCACTGGCAGCACGATGATCTTCTTCGTAGGCCGCCGCAGGACTCGCCCGCTGCTGGTGACTACGTCCACGACGCGCGTTTCTCCATCACGCCCTGGGTGGAGAGCTATGACCTTTGCCCTAGGCCATGTATTGCGGGGCTGTGATTCGTCGCAGAGGAGTACGAGGTCCCCGGGCTGGGGGGCCTCGCCGACGGTGTGGGGCTCCCGCCGGTGTTGGAGTAAGGGTAGATACTCCAGCATCCACCGGCGCCAGAACTCGTCCGCCAGGTACTGCACGCGTCGCCAGAGGGCGCGCGCGTGCTCGTCTTTTTCGGTGAATGCCCCCGGGGTGGGGACACTGCTATTGGGCCCCAACAGGAGGTGGTTGGGGGTGAGCGCCTCTGGCGCCTCCGGCGTGACCGCGACGTGCGTCAGCGGTCGTGAGTTGACCGAGTATTCCACCTCGGTCAGCAGGGTGGCGAGCGTGTCGTCGCTCGGGCACCGCTCGTGCAGGGTGGTGTGAAGCGCTTCCTTGACAGAGCGCACCATGCGCTCCCATGCTCCCCCCATGAAGGGAGAGGCTGGTGGTATGTAGCGCCACTGGATCCGCTTGTTCGTGGCCGCGTCCGCGACGCCTTCCAAGGCGGCCGCCTTTAGCTCGCGGTCCGCTGCCTTGAAGCACGTAGCGTTGTCGCTGTGTAGCTCGCGTGGGCACCCGCGTCTCGAGATGAATCTTCTCAGGGCGTTGATGGCAGCGTCGGCGCTCAGGTTCGGCACGACCTCAAGGTGGATGGCTCTGGAAGTCATACAAGTGAAAAGCGCTACATATCTCTTTTCTTTATGCCGTCCGACTGTGACTTCGATTGGTCCAAAGTAATCCAGCCCGGTGTGGGTGAACGCCCTTTTGTGATGAGCTAGGCGAGCCCCTGGCAGGTCTCCGGTGGCTGGGTTTCCCGGCTTCGCTTTTTTAATGCGACAGTACATACATTTCTTGATTACATCCTTTACTGTGGGCCTTATTCGGATTATCCACAATCGTTGGCGTAGCTCGTTCACGACGGTCTCCACGCCGCCGTGGTGTAGCTTCTCGTGCACGTACTGTATGTATAACTTAGTGTAAGCGTGCCTACCGTCTAGGATGATCGGACTGGCGGTTTCTGGTGCGAGGTCGGGCGTCTCGTCGATGCGTCCGCGTAGTCGTAGCGTCTGGTCCGCTCCCACGGCGACGCTCAGTGCTGACAACTTGCCTCCTTTCGACGTACCTTTGTGTGAGTGGATGCGATCGATTTCTTCACCGAAGCTCTCTCTCTGGCTGCTCAGCACCCACAGCTGCTCAGCCTGGATGAGATAGTGGGCCTCGAGTCTGATGTACTTTCTCGCTGTCTCGCTCGGGTATTTCTTGGGCCCTGTGCTAACCTTCTTTTGGTGTTGCACTTTTGTCCAGTCCGGATCACTGTCTGCGTTTTTCTTTGTGCGTTTTCGAAGCGCAGCTACGGTCTCGTGCTTTTTTGCTCTGCACAGTGCTATGAACTGCAGGACTCTCGCTGTCACTCTTATCAATCGGAGCCACCGCGAGAATCTGTGTATGTCTGGGAGGTGGCCCGTTGTACTGACCTGAGTGACTGCAGTCGCATAACATTTCTCTCTCTCCTCGCCGGTGATTTCGGCCGGCGTGGATGCCTCTTTCGGCCAGTTTCCCTCTTCTTGACGTAGGAAGGCCGGTCCCGTGTACCACCTATGATTAGTGCCAAAATTTACCGGTGTGGATCTCGTGGCGTCGTCCGCTACGTTCTCAGCTGACGGCAGCCATCTCCACTCGGTTTTCTTGGTTGTATCCTCGATCTCGGCCAGTCTATGGGCTACAAAGGTTTTAAAGGTTCGCGGCTCGGCCCGTATCCAAGCTAGGGCAGTCCTCGAGTCGCTCCAGTATACCTTCTTCTCCGCTTCGAAGTCGTGCTCGCGCGCCACTGTGTCTGCGAGACGCGCGCCCAGCAACGCCGCCTGTAGCTCTAGACGCGGTATCGAAATAGGTTTTAAGGGATTTACCCGACTTTTAGCTGCCGCCAGTGCCACGTTCACTTCGCCGTTGGCTTTCGTCGTCCTCCAGTACACGGCCGCAGCGTAGGCCTCCTCGCTGGCATCGACGAACGTGTGTAGTTGTCTTGTGGCAGCGGGTTCTGTCTCGTAGCATCTAGGAATTCGTACCTTATCGAGACTTCGAAGTGTCTCGGTCCATTCACACCATTTTCCCTGAAGCGGTTCGGGCAGGGGCTCGTCCCAGCCAGTTCCGAACTTCCATGTGTCCTGCATCAATCTCTTCGCCGGTGTGGTGAGTGGTGAGATGAGTCCCAGCGGGTCAAACAGCGACATGATCACGCTGAGCGCCTCTCGCTTGGTTGGTGGCTTACCTCCGTTCATCAGGGAGGGCGGGGCCTTCCTCTCGTTTACCCGGAAGCATATGTAGTCGCCGCGCACGTCCCAGTAGAGTCCCAGCGCCTTCTCCACCTCGCTGCCGCCGATGGCGACCGTGGCGTCTCCGGAGCGCGCTGCGAGGCTCTGGATGGTCTGTGGCTCGTTGGATGTCCACCCTCGTAGCTCGAAGTGCGCCTGGCGGTTCACGTGGTCCACCTGTGTGTTTACACTCTCCGCCTCTCGAATCGTCGGGTAACTGGAAAGATAATCATCCATGTACATGTTTCGAATTATAGCTTTGGCGGCGGCTGGGAACTCGTTCTGGTGATCCTGTGCGTTCTTATTCTTGATGAACAGCGCTGTGCATGGTGATGATGAAGCTCCAAAAACCACCGAAGTCATGCGGTACTCGTCCGGCGGCGCTTCCCCTCGTCTGTCATCTCTCCACAGGAACCTTAGTGCATCTCTGTCGGCGGGATTTATTTTTACTTGCATGAACATTTCCTTTATGTCGGCCGAAACGGCGTATGCGTGCTGGCGAAAACGCATAACTACTCCTGGCAGCGACTGCAGCAGATCTGGACCGGCTAGTAGCATATCATTCAAACTCTTACCTGCTGACTTGGCCGCTGCGTCATGAACCATCCTTATCTTTGGTTTTGTTGGTGACACGACTGCGAAATGTGGTAGGTACCATGTCTTATCCTTTTCGCCTGGCCCTTCTGCTCGCTCTGCATAGCCGGAAGTCAGCAGGTTCTCCATCCGTTCTTTGTACTTGGCCTTCAGTTCCACATCTCGGTCCAGCTTCCGTTCTAGGCTGTGTAGTCGCTTCAATGTGTCTCTGTAATTATTAAGCAAATGTACCTTATTTTCCTTCCACAGTAATCCGGTCTCAAATCTGCCGTCAGGTAGGCGCCGACTCTTTTCTTCCAATATTCTTAGAGCTTTTTGTTCCGGATCGCTTGCCTGTTTCCGTGGTGTTATTCCTAGCGATTCTAGCTTGAAGAAGTCTTTCATTGTTTCTTCAAAGTTGTCTGGGTGAGTCTCCGCACCGACGTATCCACAAAAGTTCTTTTGGGGGCGTCCCTCTAGGCGGCAGCCATGCAGCACCCATCCCAGCTGTGTGAGCGAGGCGACCGGTTGGTCTCTCCTTCCCTCTCGCACCTCTCTTGAAATTATCAGGTCCCAATTGTTTTGGCCTATTACTACCTTGGGGTGAGCTCTGGTGTAGATCAGATCCTCCGCTATGTCTAGCAAGTGTGGGCAATCTTCTATTTCATGTCTCGTGATGGCCTGTGTGGTAAAATCTAGTCTCTTTACCGTTTGAGCGTTGCGAAGTACATGTTCCTGTCGTTGGTTCTTTCCTCGAATGCGTACGCTCACTGTCTTGCTGTTCTCGTGCTTGACTTCACCTCCGTTGGCATCCTTGATCCAAAGCGTGTCTGTCGGACCATCAATGCCCAGCAGTTCGGTGATAGATTCCTCCACGAACGTGCACGTACTTCCATCATCGAGCAAAGCGTAGGTACTTATCTTGGCTCTAGGTCCGGTTAGTTCTATCGGGGCTATCTTGAGGTACGCTCGACGTAGGCGGCCTGGGCCGGCATTTTCTTTCCCTGTGACACAAGCGGATATCTCTGCGCGGCGCTCCTCTGTCGCTGGCTGTGTCTGCACTGGTTCACTGTGTAATAATGTATGATGTTTCTTACCACAGCCTTCCATAGCGCACGCTTTTGCTTGGCACTTGAACCGACGATGTTTCTCTTTGAGACACAGGAAACAGACGCCGTACTTCTTGGTCATCGCCCATCTGGTCGCCACGTCTGCTTCTAGGAAGCCCGAACAATCCAATAACTTGTGAGACTTATGGCAGTGTTGACAGTTATCACTTCTCGTTTCGATTGCTGCATAGGTTCTTTCTACCTTTTTCTTAGCTCGCGGCCCTTCTTCGGCGACCTCCGGCAGTGCGTAGGCTCCGCACTTGTCGGCCTCTTCGTTCAAGAAAGTTGCTAATCTTACCATCTCTGGTTTTTCTTCGGTTTTAATGGCGAAATAATCGTACCATTTACTGCGCAGGATAGGGGTCAGCTTGTCCAGGACGCTGCGTACCATCTCAGGATTCTGTAGGTACTCCTTCCGACCAAGGGCCTCCACGGTGGCCACTATGTTGGCCACCTTCCCGGCGAATATGCACAAATCTCTAGCATTATCGCTTACCTTGGTCAACGCCCGTAGCTTCTCCATCTCTGCGATCACTAGTGCCTCTGGTCGCCCGAACCTCCTTTCGAGGGCCTCCATGATGGCCCTAGGTTCAGGTTGGCTGATGAGGAGACTGCTCACGGACTCGTACGCTACACCCTTGAGACTACGTCGAATTCTCATGATGTTCTCGATCTTTGAGAATGATGTTTCACTGTCTCTATACGCGGCCCGATACACTAGCCAACCACTAACCTGTCCTCCGAAAGTGGGTAGCTCCTGCGCGTACCTTGGAGTCTCCCTCCTTGTCGCGATCTGCGACAGCGCCGCCACCAGCGCCTCCACACTGACGGCCGACCCCTGCGCGGGGGGCTGGTTCGTAGCCCGCCCAGACTTGGTTCCTGTCTGGTCCTCCCGTGCTCCTTGGTCCTCTCTTGGCGCCTCTGGAGCCTCCTTGGTGGCCTTGGGTGGCAGCGGCTCCTCCCGCCGCTGCTGTAGCCAGGATGTCACCCTCACGGATGCCAGTTCGTCCTGCTCCTCTTCCGATGAGTCATCCTCTACTTGCTGCAGTTGCGCCTCCGCAAGCTCACGGGCAGCCTTGGCTGCTTCCGCCTTGATCTGTAGCTCTGCGGAGCGCATTTCCGCCAGTTTCAGCTGTGCTTGGTGCACGGCCCTCTTCCGCGCGGTCGCCTTGGTTGACCGCGCTGCCAGTGCCGCTGGCCTCGTGGTGGTCTTGCTGGTCGTCTCACTGTCAGTTGTTGCCTCAGTTCCTGTGATAGCCGATGTGGTAGCGCTGTCTCCGGACTCCTGCGTCCACGTTGACTCGGTCGCGGATGTGGAGGCGGAGCTATCCTTTTTATTTGCTGCCTTCTGCTGGCTGACCTCAGTGCTCTCCTCAGGGCTGGCCTGCGGCGTATCTTCCTTGCCTTGCTGGCTCCTGGTCTTCATCTTCAATCCGGCTCGAATGCGACCAATGTTCGGGCTCTCCGGACTACTGGTTCCTGTCCGGCTGCGTTTGTGGACTGTATGCTGGGTTCTTTTTGATTGAAACGACTTTGAACTGGTGGCTTCACTTATTATTTCACTTCACAACTTATACTTATGACTTTAATTTATTCGAATTACAAGACCGACCGATTGACTGACTGACTGACTTTAATTTATTCGAATTACAAGACCGACCGATTGACTGACAATTTTTCTCAAAATTCTTCCTATATTTATATAAACCAACGCCCCGCCCCGCTATACGCGGTGGCGAGCGAGTTTTTCTTTATTTGTTCCTTAAAATACTATGTATATATGCTAACTTATATCTATGGTTTCGGTTCTGTCGTGCACAAATATTACTATTAAATAATAGAAACAAATTAGAACTAGTATTACACATGAAACAGTTGAGCTGATAGCAGACTGTTGCAAAAAATCTAGAGTTAGCTCAACTGATTCTTAATGAATTTACAAGCTTTCTAACAGACTTGAAATAATCAATAGACGTAGAATTTAATACATATGCAATGCACTAACCAAACTCGATGTAGAATATTTGTAAACAAACCACGACACAAATAACTAAAACTCGCTCTTTTTCGCTATATTTATTAAAGAGAAAATCACAAACCGACAAGTAATGTAAATTACGTATAAAAAGACGCGGCAACAGAGTGAATTTTAGGTTAAGTTTGGGCGGTTTGTACCAAACATTCTACATCGTATTTGGCTAGTGTATAGGCAGAGCCAATATTTGTGTTGGTTCTCTTATCTGGAGTTTATACAGAGAGTTCTTTACCTGGTTAACTATAGATTCTACACTTTTTACAATATTTACATGTTAATATTTGCACTGAATCCTTTTGACTTTACCTTCATTACTAAGATAACTTGAGCAATCGATAAAAAAACAAGTAGGCACTTATACATTGATTCTACTTCTTTAAGATCTCTGTGGCGCGGTGGGCGAAGGTCCGCCTGCGACGCAGGAGGTTGCGGGATCGATTCCCGCAAAACGCAACCCCAGGCAAATGTTTTTGCGATCTGCAAATATTTATTTCGGGTGTTCTGGGTGTTTTCTATGTATGATAAAAAATATCCAGATATGTTTGTAGGTTTATTGTATTAATTAGCTAATATCTTTTTTCTCTTTAGATCCTTTATTCACAAAGAAAATTGCAATCAAAATAATAGAAATAAATTATATTTAAAGCAGTAGCTAATTAGTACCCATAACACAAGTTCAGCGTATTCTGGGACTAGATCATGTATATGGATTGTCCAACATTATAAATTAAAAAAAAGAAAATTAAGTACTTATTGACGGAAAGAAAAAAATAATAAAAATAAATAATACTGATATCAAAAAATGTACCTACTTAATTGTTTCAAGATTTTCCTTAACCATAGTCTCCGTTTGAGTCATAGACAATTTTTTTATTGGAATGAGTCAAATCAGTCACAGTATATATTTGAGTAAGCACTGTGCTTAAGTACGTAGGTACCTACTCAGCAATGACTTTAGCTCAGAAGTCATTCGACAAATGTACGAAAATTCTACGCTAAATACTAATTTGAAGGACGTTTTAATTAAAAGATCAGTCACCTAATTACAAGATGAAAAACAATTAATACGGTTTAGTAAATTTATGACGTACCAAGTAACTCAATTCTGAGAGGTTTAACTTACTTATGGGGCATCCATAAATTACGTGAGGTGATTAAAGCGATTTTTCGACCCCCTATTTCTTCCCTTGGTAAGATTTTGCTCGACCCTTTATTCTTCCTTTTTACAGAGTAGTCCGATTTTTATAATTCTTTTTTTAATGGATAAGGTATACCTCGATTTGTCATCAAACTACATAAACTTGAATTTTAACTAGATGTCGCCACTAGAAGAATTTGAAGTCGGTGTATAGTTTTTTAGCCTTCCGGCCAGGTGGGATGACGATCTGCGAAAGACTGCAGGCAGATGCTGGATGCGGCAAGCTGAAGACAGCGCACTATGGCGGGGATTAGGGGAGGCCTATGTCCAGCATTGGACTAATATAGGCTGATGATGATGATGATATATACTTTTTAAACTGCCTCGTTGGTCTAGCGGTCAGCTTGTTCAACCGCTGATTATGAGGTCCTGGGTTAGAATCCCGGGTCGGGCCAATAGTTGTTACTGGGATTTTTCTAGCAAGAAAAATTCACAGTAACAGCCCGGAGTCAGGAAGTTGGCGGTGTTACACCCCCGTGCCTCGGAAAGCACGTTAAGCCGTTGGTACTGCGCCTGATCTCTCCCCGGTCGTGTCGATCTGTCGTCCCATCGGATTATGAGAGTGCACCTGTGTTTGCGCACACACTTGTGCACTATAATATGTCCTGCGCATCTGGCTAGTCTCCGATGAGACTGGCCGCGTGGTCGAAATTCGGCTAGGTGGACATTATTATTATTCATTACTAGCGACCCGCCCCGGCTTCGCACGGGTGCAAATGCTGATGCCAAATATACTACAGAATCGGCCCCCCGGCATGCATACGTCATCCATACGTCCATTACATAACTGTCATTTTCGTTTTGTTAATCCAAGTCTGATTCTTTTTTGTTATACCACGTTTTATAGTGACTGACGTTTTATGTCAAATCACACGGGAACGCTGTCGAACGGGATAAACAGTATCCTATATCCGTCTCCTGGCTCTAAGCTACCTACCCACCAATTTTCAGCCATATCGGTACAGCCGTTCTTGAGTTATAAATAGTGTAACTAACACGACTTTCTTTTATATATATAGATTATACTTTTTAAAACACGTTAAATTATCACTGGTCTTCTCCGCTCCACTCCGCCTAGCTCCGCGTCAGTGGAATCGCAACTTTGAGCTCTCTAATAGAATCCCCTAAGAACCCCGCACCACTAACCACTAAGTATAGTGCAACATGTACGTGAATGCATGGCGTGCGATTGCATACTTGCGTCCGCTTTCGCCGCGCGCGCTGCATTCTGATTTATGATCGATCTCTCCGAAACTTTTGGTCGTTTCTATTCGGTTCCGGGTGAATAATTCATTGACCTAATTCTTTCGACGACCTCCATGGCGCAGCGGGCGAGGGTCCGCCTGCGACGCAGGAGGTTGCGGGTTCGATTCCCGCCTCGGAACAAATTTGTGTACGATCTGCAGAAATTTGTTCCGTTGGTCTGGGTGTTTTCTATGTATAATAAAAATATCTATCTATGTAGTGTATTGTATTAAGTATATCAGTTATCTAGTACCCATAACACAAGCTCTGCTTAGCTTGGGGCTAGATAATGCTGTGTGAATTGTCCAGCATTATATTTGCCTACTGAGCTGAGCTGGATTTCAATGTCAGGTCTTTTAAGCCCTGTTTTATTATATGACTCAAAGATAGTCTTCTCGTAGTATCGTCATCCATAACGCAATGCTAGAAAACGAAAGTTGTTAATCCGTGCGTCCTACCCGTCATGACCTACGGAGCTGATACGTGGACACTCACGGTAGGGCTGGTCCACCAGTTCAAGGTCGCTCAGCGAGCTATGGAAAGAGCTATGCTCGGAGTCTCTCTGAAGGATAGGATTTGTAACGAATAGGTACATCCGATAGAGAACCAAAGGTATTGACATAGCTCTAAGAATTAGCAAACTGAAGTGGCAGTGGGCCGGCCATATCTTATGAAGAACTGACAACCGCTAGGGTAAACGTGTTCTTGAGTGGAGACCGTGACTCGGCAAACGTAGTGAAGGATCTGCGAAAGACTGCAGGCAGGGCTTATTTTGTAAGAGTAAATACCATTATTTATTACGTTATTCTGATTTTTTTCGATAATTTTTATTGAACAGGGGAAGTACCGCACTTTACGTAGCGTAGCTTCGACACTAAGGCCCGTATTATAAAACTATGCTCAGTTATCGTTATCTATGCTTGAGTAACGCTTTTGCCATAGAAACTCAAGCAAACATCGATGTCTAGCAAACTTTAATACATACGTATGGCCTTTGTAGCATTGACTTATCCTCAGTTTTAGTTTTTAAACCTCAACGCAAAGAGAGGGGTGTTATAAGTTTAACGTGTCTGTCTGTGTGTCTGTGTATCTGTCTGTGGTATCTTAGCTCCCAAACGGATGAAGCAATTTTCGTTTAGTTTTATTTGTGTCATAGATAATTTTATCCCGAGTGTTCTTAGCCATGTTTCATGAAAATCTGGCGGGGGGTTTTGGAAATTTTTAGTTTATTTCTTGTATTTTCTGCCCTTATTGTTAGTGTACTACCTTTTCCCGTTTATCATGATAAACGAACTATGTATTCGATTTATGCGAAACAGACCTAGACTAGTGCGGGGATCATAAGTAAAATAAATAAAATAAAAACAGCTTTATTATCCTAGTACACAATACAGTAGAGAAAATTAAATTAACTATAAAAATCTGACATATAAGTTATAAATAAATACAATCTAATTCTATGTACGGGCCGCCTAGGGCGGTAAAAGCCTCCTCCAAGTTTTTCCACATCATTCTGTCTTTTGCTGTTCTTTGCCAAAGATTTCCAGCTACTTTTCTGAGGTCTTCGTTCCATCGTCTGATGCGGGGATCATAGTTAACCATTAAATCCACCTAAATCCACCTTAAACTAGTAGTTCTATGAACAGTAGACCTCGCGAACACTTCTCTCTTTTTTCAACAATTAATTTACTTATTTATATTACTAAAGTTATTTAAAATTAAATATTTAGGTACCCACCTAGGTGTCTACCATGTTTTTCGGCGGCGACTCGCTTGCAAATCACCATGCCAGTGTGAAAGTATCTTATCACGGAACAAAAGTGCTAATTAGATTAATTACCAGCCTACCTAATAGTGGTGCTAAACTTGTCTTAGTATGTAATATATTTTTCAACACACTTGCTCATAAAGTGGCTCTATGGTCGCCGCAATTAGGCACAGAATGACACCCATAATTAAACTGTTTAAGAACAATGCAACTCAATCAATAAAATTTAAAAAAAATCTGTGACTTTTTCATTGCTTACCTCACTAGTGAGTTATAGCAATGAATCTGAGTACAGATTTTTTTTAAATCTGAGTCACAGATTTTTTTTAAATTTTAGCTTGGGGCTTAAAGCCAGCTGGTACTACGTGACAATCGAAGTAGACAAAACCATGAGCTCACCGACTAGTATCTAGGATACTGATAAGAAGACTAGGTATTTGCTGATAACAAGTATATCTAAGACTGTAACCGATGAGCCGATAACGTATCTTAAGTAATTCCGTGACGTCATCAGAATCTATAAATTATTTAGGTAAAGGCATATAGGTAAAACGCTAATGCACAGCAGAGGAATAGTGTCACTCATTTTTTTAACCCTTAACGCAAAAATAGAGGGTTGTTATAAGTTTAACGTGTATCTGTGTATCTGTCTGTGGTATCGTAGCTACCAAACGGATGAACCGATTTTCGTTTAGTTTTTTTTGTGTCACAGATAATTTTATCCCGAGTGTTCTTAGCCATGTTTAATGAAAATCTGTCTGGGGGGTTTTAAAATTTTTTATTTTGTTCTTGTTGGTAATATACCTGTGCCTGGGTCTCGCTCCAGCTCGCCTTTCTTAAAGATAATTAAGTATAATTAACAATGTTATGGTTAATTATTTAAATTTAAATCTAACAACATTTTGCTTCGATAAAGTACAAATAGAAACAATTTAAATGCCAGAGAATCGATTGTTCACAGAAGTTTTACAATGATATTATTTTTATTTGTGATAATTCTATAAAAATAAAATAAATATATGTAATATCCACTCCACAAAATTAATCTATGGGATTAGTTGAAGGTTCAATTCTTACGCGGCGAACACCACAGCACACGTAAAAGTGGCAAAAACTTATTTCACTATTCATAATTTTTTGCCTCAAGTTCATTTCGAATTAATTTCTCAACAAAAAACACAATAAAACTCCGGTTAACGACTTTTTAACATCTAATGTTTCTTTATTGGATAACGTAGAGTTACTCAGTGAAATGCAAATAATGCTTTAAATATCTATACTCCAGTGAAACTTTATGTGAAATGTTTGTAAACAAACTTAACTTAAAATAAACTTTGTTGTATTTTAATACGCAACGCAACTTACGTTCCTTTTCGTTCGATCTTTACTTCATTAAATAAAGCTTACAATTGTGCCTGAAATTCAAAGCCAAGTACTTACGTGCAATTTTTTTTTCTGACAGTTTCCTAATTCATTAAATTGTTAACTGTGATACAGTGTTTTTTTTTGTAGATTCTGAGAGTATGGGGGAATCTAACACCTGTAAGCCTCAAGTTTATGGAATAAGCGCGTTGCATGTGGACCTTGTAAAGTGGAGCTGCGTGCTTGGATGAAGGTTGAAGGTTGTTCACTTCACATAAATATGGTCCTTTCCATTGTTTTGCAACCAAGTTACCTATACCTAGTTATATATACTTACCTAAGTCGAGACCCTTGGTCCGTAGGGTACTGAGGCTCTTCGGGTTTTTAAAAAATTATCTGAGCGTCTGGTCGAAGCGACGCGTGACCCGAGAGCTGGTCAGTATCTGGCACAGCGTATCAGCATTGCCAAACAGCGGGGCAAATCAGCCAGCGTCTTTGGGACGACTGGTATGGATCAGTTGAGCTACCTGAAGATTGTTTGCAACAGTCTGCAGTTAGCTCAATTGTTTCAATTGTAAATACTAGTACTAATTTATTTCTATTATTTTATTGTAATTTTCTTTGTGAATAATGATATTTAGCAAAAAAAACTTACCTATAAGGTAAATAAACTTGAGGCTTTTGTAAATAGCTAATTAGCTGAATATTTCTGTTTTACCTCATTCTTAATTAATACCTAATAATCCATACTACACATACGGGGATAGTGGTCGGGGTTCCCTGAAAATAAATAACATTGTTTTATCTGATATACATAATAATATCATATTATGTAAAAGTTCCTCACCTCACCAGCCTATATTGGTCCACTGCTGGACGGAGGCCTCCCCTGATAGTGCCTTATAGGCTTTTATCT